>VDFB02105785.1:253875119-254197406 GCA_007258455.2 Sequoia sempervirens | reverse complement strand
AAATCTAAGTTGACTTTGTCCTTCCAACAAGGCATTCACTCCATCTTACAAGTCCTTTTGCATTGAGCCAAGTGGCCATTACTCCATTTTACTCTCCCTCCACCTTGTCATTAATACAATTTCAAAATTCAAATATTGACATTTATTGACACATTCATCAAAACTTGCACATCCTTGGCCCACTCACATTTGGACAAGTGGCACTTTTCCATTGGATGAAATTTAGTCCCACATTGTTTTATTTTGGGAATTCTTTCAACTTTTCATTCTATAAATAGAGAGCTCATCTATTGTATTTGGCATCCACAACTTGAGTAAACTTACTATACTCAAATCTTTAGCAATCTTCATCCATACTTTTGAGTTCATAGCTAGGTTATGCAGGTTTTTTTATCTTGGAACATTCATCACTCTTCATCAAAGTGGATCAATTTTCATTAGCAAATCACCATTGCATCATTGGAGTTGGGAAAGGGCCAATTTTCACATCAAATTGGCACCAATTCCCTCAAGAGATTAAGAGTTTTCTTTGCTTTAGAATAGGATTTGATATGTTTTATGTTTTGTTGTGTTATTCATTTCATTCCATCTTTCTTTTGCAATTTAAATGAATTTCTTGAGGAATCATGTTACTAACCTTGCATTTGATTTAATATATTGATTGTTTCTTGTGTTTGTGCAGGTTTGGAATCATGGTTCACATTTTGGCGCTAGAAGGAGGGTTGAATCTCATTTTCTAATCATGTTTTTGTCAAAAAATTTGTGCTTTTCTTTGTCTACAGGAAAACTCTGTCGTTGGAAGCTCAGCGTTGCTATTCAACACCGCTGGTTCTCTAGCATTGCTATATGGAACCATTGAACCTCCAAACTACAACGCCTTTGACTTTCAGCCTAGAATTTTGAATTCTAAACTGTGCCGCTGAACCTGTTTGACCCGCATGAATCTTTCAAAAACCTAAACTGCACTGCTGACCAAAAGGGTGACGCATTCATGCTCACTGGTCTGGTTACAGAGTGACGCTGACTGGTAAGTGGTGCTATACAACACTGTTGGTGAATTCAAACTACGATGCCTTCGTTGATTGCACCGCTGGAGGGGAGTATAAAGTGAAATTTTATTTGTAGCACTTGCTTTTTTTTCAAATTATGGTTCTTTTGTCTATTTTTTGCTTTTTTGACCTTTGTTTTTGCAAAATCTAACTGACTTCCTTGTAGGTTAGATCGATCAAAGACGAAAAGGAAGGGAAGCATGATGATGTCATTTCACAAAAACAAGTGTTTTTAAACACTAGTGTTTGTTTAACACTCTTAAAGGATTCACTATTCCTCGTATAGAGAAATTTGTTATCTTTTTATGCTTAGGACTTACTAATTTCATTTTGGGCTTTAAAAAGAACCTTTTAAATTCTTGTTACAAAAAGGCTTAAAAAGAACATTAGGACTCAAATTTACTAGAGTTTGTTTTGGGGTTAATAATTGAACAAGGCAAATTGTCACACTTACTTTGGTGCTTTAAAATGTGTATCTATGGGTTATTTTTAGGTTAGATGAGATGTTAGCAAATCAAAAATGATTAAGAAACCCAAAGAGATTAAAAAATACAATGGAAGTAAACATGCACAAAACGATTATACCAGCTAATCGCCAAGACCTCCATGATTCACTTTTGTAACACCTTCTAACTTGTTGGTGGATGTATTGCCCTCAGATTCAATGTGCGAGCAATCTGGAAATAAAAGTCTAAGTCTTACACCAAGCTTTGAAGGATTTGATCAAAGTCTATGTCTATGCCTAAATGATTAAAAATGCCTATGCCTAAAATGCCAAACTTAATGAAATATGACAATAAATGTTGCAATTCTTGTCAAATATCTAAGTATGTCAGTACGTAATATAAAAATGAGAGGAAAATAACATTTTATAGAAAATTCCATTTTGAATGGACGGGCGAGATTGAGTTTCGACAGAGACATAAAATTAGAGGACGAGATTAATTCTGACAATCCCTAATCAGGGTTAGGGCAAAATCCTTAAACGAGTGGTCAAGATATCGTCTAAGAGAATCGAATTGGCGATGGAGAATAAATGAGATAATTAATTAGAAAGATAAAGATTTTTGAAAATCAAGAAGATAAAGACTGCCTGATTTGTGAAATTCAAAAAATCAAGAAGACAGGAGTTGAACTGAAGACCAGATTTGAAAAATCAAGAATCTGCCCGATTACTTGATTTTTGAAGGAAAGTTACCAATTTGAATTAAATTAGTTCAAAATATGGATTTTGTGAAATAATAAATAATCAATTTTTAGATTATTTACCAAAATGGACTGTTAGTTAAGAAGGTGATGATATTTTAAATAATTTCATTTATTTAAAATGAGTGGAATATTAATTTTGACAATTAAATAATTAAATATAATTATTTAATTTAGAAGATAAGATTAATTAAATAAATAAATTAACAAATTCATTTAATTATGAGGATTAGTGACATATTAAATAAATAAATGAAATTAATTTATTTAATAATCAGGAAGAAATAAATGCATAAAGGTAATTAAATAAATTAAGAAATTTATTTAATTAAGGGAAGACTCAGACAATTAATGAAATATTTAATAAATAAATAAAATTCATTTATTTAATAATCATGAAGAATAAAAGGACATGAATTAATTAAATAATTATGAATTATTTAATCAATAGTCGAATGTGGACCAAGAACATAATTAAATGTCATAATTATGCTAGGACGAAAGTGGTAAAAATAGAGCTTGTAGGCCTAGGTCATTTTTAAGTGTCTACATTTTGCCCCTCTTTGTCCTAATGTAGCATGTCGCATTGTTACAAAGAAAATAAGTCAAAGCCATGCCCTAGTGAAGTTGTAGAGTATCAATGCCCCCTCAGGACATTTTTCAAATTTTAGGTCGACGGTAGAAAAATTTGGAAAGGGTCACGATAAGTCAATTTGATGAAAAGAAAAATGATGGCGCAGATGGTTTCAGATTCTGAAATGTTTAAGGTAGCTAACGGGGTGGTCAAAGTTGGTCAATTGAGCCTCCAGTAATAGCCTAGTTGACAAATTCCATTTTGACTTTATAAATAGGTTGACAAAGGGGTAAAAGTCAATTCATTTCTACTATTCACTTTGTAAATTTTTGAGAGCCCAAAGCGAAAAGGAGTGCAGCGAGGATGGTGATTCCAGTGATAGAGCATCACAGTGAGATCATGCCGACTTTTAGGCGGCCAGAGGGCTCAGAGCCAGTGGTATGTACCCCTATCCCCCTTTATAATTTTTTTGTTTTGCGTGTCAAAAATAGGTTTCTAGGGAAAACAACGAATGCACCGCGACGCATATGCGTTCGCGTAAGCCACATTTGACTTCGCGTTCGACGCATTTGTTGCATCGCAATGCAAGTGCAAAGGTAATTTAGGGAAGATCAAATTTTTGCCCCGCATTTGCCAAAAATTGGGATGCATTCGCCTTTTTGAGTCGCATTTGATGGCTGGAATGCCGCATTCGTGATTTTGCGACGCAATTTCCTGTTTAAGCGATGCATTCGAGTGGAACGACGCAAGTGTCAAATTTTGTGACGCAATTGTTCTGATGCAACACATTTGATATCCCGAATGATGCAATTGGCTTGTCATGACACATTTGAAGTACGAAACAACGCATTCGATATTTTTGCGCCACAATTGCAGTCAACGCGATGCATTTGACTTTTACTTTGACTAGGGCTGATTTTGATACTTTCCAATTTGAAATACTTTTAATGACATTGACAGTTTCCTAGAAGGTACTAACGCATTGTTTGACTTTGTGCAGAGGTAGCTTGCCCCTATTTACACGTGAGAGAGTAGACTGACGACATTCTGGTTTGCTGACCAGCTGACTCCATGGGAGTGACGATGACTGATGTGGCTAGGTCTATTCTATGTCGCCTATATGCTTACCATTCGAGCAAATAGGGGACTGCTGACTATGCTATGTGAGCGTTGGCATTCTGAGACATGTTCCTTCCATCTGTCGATGGGAGAGGCGACCATTACACTGGAGGATGTCTACCGCATTTTACGAGTGTCGATCCGAGGAGAGCAGATCGTTTACGACCCTCGCCATGGCAAGCAAACTTTTAGGGCATATAATTGAGATGAGGGTACAGGACTAGGCATCTAGGGATATGAGATCCGATGGGAGTTCATGGCAGAGCACTATGCTCATTTTGATGCATTCCAAGTACTCTTATTGGCAGTATTTTGATTCCTGACCGTCAGGGAAATGGGTTCCCTATTGGCTGGGGAGATGTCCTCATTGGGATGAGGCGGGACATGACAGTTTATGCCTAGGGCCCATGTTTATTGGGCACATTCTACCACCATCTACACAAGGTTATTTATCAGAGGGCAGAGAGTATCTCTTGTGGGACCACACTAATGATGATTTGGGCTTGGGAGCACATAGCTATATTTCAACCACCCATTCAGAGACCATAGCTGGCCAAGGGGATGCCCTACGCCTATTATTATGTTGGTGCCTTACAACAGACGCAGATGGGAGAGACGGGTTGGTGGCATCATAGGATTGATACTATGGTGTTGTTTATTTGGAGGCCATACAGAGACTGCCAGCAATGGGATGATGAGGTGGACCATCTCAGCCTATGTAGATAGTATCGGTACTTGATTGGCAGGACAGTGCAGAGTCAACTGATCATCGAGATGTATTTTCCATAGCGTGTCCTTAGGCAGTTCAGAGAGTAGTAGGGTATACCTGCAGGGACAGCCAAGTACGCTCGATCTTCTAGAGAGTATGCTTGGGGGCCAGCCATTCCAATAGCCTTTGTAGAGCAGCATATCGATGGGCTAGGAGCCCAGTCATGGGGATGGAGAGGTGGGATTGCAGATCCCAGAACCACTGTAGATTATGACCTATGGTGGTAGGTGCATAGACTAGTGCCACTGACAGATCCCGATGGGCTAGCACCTATGGACAAGAGGTCAGTCATACCAC
Organism: Sequoia sempervirens; assembly: GCA_007258455.2. Lineage (NCBI taxonomy): Eukaryota > Viridiplantae > Streptophyta > Pinopsida > Cupressales > Cupressaceae > Sequoia > Sequoia sempervirens. The sequence goes on along the minus strand of VDFB02105785.1, from coordinate 254,192,392 downwards.
ATATGCCAAGGGCTAGGAGAGGAGGCAGAGGCAGCAATAGAGGCAGAGGCCAGGGGAGGGATGGAGGAAGGGATGGAGATAGGTGGTGAGATGGATGCTGGGATGGAGGCAGGGATGGAGGTCAAGATGGAGGTAGGGAGAGAGGCTGGGGTGGGGATGATGGGGATGATGGAGATGATGGAGGAGACGGTTGGAGATGGAGGTGAGATGGTCAAAGACAGGGCTGGAGGGTGCGCCCATGTGTGGTGAGGGTAGCACTAGATTCTATCCTAGAGGTGGGTGAGGAGGGAGAGAGAGAGGAGGAGAGATAGGAGGAGGATGTGGTGGAGGTGGAGAGATAGGAGGAGGATGTGGTGGAGGTGGAGAGACAGGAGGAGGATGTGGAGGTAGATTTGCCTCAAGATGAGGGAGTCGATGAAGAGGATGTGGAGGTAGATGTGCCTCGAGATGAGGGAGTCGACAGAGAGGATGTGGTAGAGGATGTGGCAGAGGATGACGATGATGATGATGCCATGGATGAGGCTGAGAGACTTCTCAGATGGAGGATGGTAGAGGGAGATGAAGAGATACCCTCCAGCTCGACACTGCCCCATGATGCCACAATAGACCAGAGGGTGGCAGACCTTCAAAGGAGACTAGATGAGAGTGTTGCATAGGTCCAAGCACTACATTCAGAGCTAGAGGTGGTTCGGGTAGAGTGGGATCAGGCAATGATCCATCAGTAGGACTCAGCTCAATGGTGCATCAAGTTCGCAACATTAAGTATAGGGCCTTTTGGGGATATTGCTCATGAGCTGGCCAGGGTGAGCACAAGGTTAGGGTAGTACAGGACACTCTACGAGTAGGCAGTGCCTTATGAGTGATGAGATCCTACATTGTCGCGGTCACAGACGCGAATAGGCAGTGGCCACCAATCAGGGAGTGGGAGCAGCAACAGGATTCACATGAGTGTAGGAGGGTCTACCTCATTAGGGTACACATCAGGGCATAGGTCCCACCACTCTCATAGGCACACCTTGAGTCCTCATTCGAGCCATAGTCATGGGTCTACTGGTTTAGTGCAGAGGTCAGTACAGAGGCAGCCACTAGTGGCAGATCCTTCAGTCTCTCAGAGTCAAGCTACAGTGACATCATAGGTGTCTATTATCATGGAGATGATGTCATCAATGTCAGTTCCATTGGTTGCACAAACAGAGGCTGTTACAGGTCCACCCATTGTCTTAGCGCTAGTCATAGATCCTCAGCCGCCACACTCTTTACCACGAGGGAATGATGAGAGCCTATCCTAGGGGCATGTTTTTCGTATTTGTTTCCATGTTATGACACTTTATGTATAGATCATTGAGCCTGTGAGCTCCATTTTTGGGACATCTATTGACTCTATCCTGTGACATTGTATATTTTTGAGATGATATTATATGATGATGTAGTTTTGATGCAGCCTACATGTGTGTTATGCGATGTTATTTGATTTATGCATTATGATGTATGTGATGTATGATGTTGATTTATGATGGATGGTGGTATTATGTATGTATTGTCATGTATGTCCTATGATGCTTACTTATGAGATGATGACAATGCTTATTTATATGTTATATTGATTTTGTGATGATGGCGATAATGATATGCATAATGTATTTATTTGAATGGATGTCATGTTTATGCAAATGTGAATACGATATGTAATGAAATGTATATGATTTAATGCTATGGATGATTTATGTATGGACCTAATGCAATGTTTATATGATCATGTATGCACTTATGTTTTTGTATGTCAAAGGATATCCTCGTGAGATGGACGAGAGAAGATGACCAGACTGATGAGAGAAGATGACCAGACCGAAGGAGATGCATGTTAGTTCTTAGACCAAATCCTTCAAAACTTTACCATAGGATTTTAATATTTATTGCTCTTAATCATCATTGGGAAAATTGTTGTAATGGCCAACAAACACCATGATATGACATAGATCAAGGTGTGCAAGGTCGTACCATCACATAAGACAAGTAATCACAGACAAGGATGATCATGACTCAAACTAAGAGTGTGATTGCCCTAGTCTTTTGTCATAATCAACCACAAGCAGAAAAAGACCCAAAGGACAATTCATGAAACGTCATTGCTTCTCTAAATCATGTTCCCAAGACATCCTTGAGAAACTAGCAGCATGATTTCTAAAATACAATAATAAAGCCATTATCATGATATGTTGTTGTTTTTCTAAATCCCAGAATCAGGACCTCATTGAGAAACTAGTAATCATGCATGTCAATAGTCATGATATGTCGCTTCTTGTCTAAATCCTATTATTGGGATCTTGCTAAAAAACTAATAACATGATAAAAAGCCAAAAGACAAGTGCCAAGTGTTTTCCAAGTGCGTCTGGATATCCATTGTTTTGATGTCAAGATGTCAGGTTTGATGATGATGAGATGCCAGAGTTTCAAAGTTTTGATGAAGCCAAGATGACAAATGTTGAAATTTTCCAAATTCAGGAAGGACACATCTTGAATAATGTTGATGTCGAGAGGATTGATCCCTAAATGTAGAAAGGGGTCCCTCGAAATGATGACGATGCCTAGGAAGGACACATCCTAAGGCATAAATGACATAGTTTGTTCTTCAGAAGGACCCATATGAAGAATACTAATGTCAAGAGGAGTGATCCTTAGATGTCAAGAGGATCCCTCAAAATGTCGAATGACAGTTATGATACCTAGGAAGGACACATCCTAAGGCATGAATGACAGAGGTTATCTTTTAGAAGGACACATCTGAAGGCTAACCAAGAGTTGATAATTTGACTAGTTATGATAATGAAAATTCCTTTGACCAAGTTTTGACCGAATTTTGGGTTGAGTTTGACTTATGTTGACTATATGTCAATATTTATCATGATGATATGATTGACGTGTTGTTGAGATTGTCATATTGAAATAAGTGATTACCATAATTATTTTTAGGAGTTTATCCATTTGGGAAAATGATTTGTGTTAACTTCAAGATTTTTGATGTGTGTGCCAGTGTAATGCCATGGACCCTAATGGACTGACCTAGTGTGGCCTCGGGGGCTCATCGACAGATGGCCTTGCCTACATCATACACTCAGAGACCTCGTAGTTCGACATGACCAAAAATTAAAGCTATGAGATTTCCACAATCCATCAAGTTTAAGATTTTGTGATTTCTGGATTTTTTATTGTGTTTAAGTTTTTTCATCAACGTTTCAGATCACACTCAGTGATCCATCATCAGGATGATAAAGAGCTAAGAAGATAAAAGGTAAGATGCAGACCTAATTTGCTTAAAAGGAAGAGAGGTGAGAAGATGAGGAGAGAGAAGGGTACAAAGACCGAGACAAGAGAGATAAGGTAAGAACAGAAATTGAAAGAATTAAAAATAAGAGAGAAAAAAATATATAAGAATGAAAATTTTATTAAAAAGGAACGAAACATGAAAGAAATACAAGACAAGAACTAATGAAAGAGGACTACAGCATAAAGAAAATTCAATTTTAGAAATGAGAGAGTAAAAATAAATAAGAGAAAAACCCACAGGAAATCTAAGTTAATATGCAATATTAAATTATAATGTTGAAAACTTAAAATGAAATTAAGTATTGCAAGTTTATTATTTCTAGTTTCCTTTGACGACATTTTTCGGCAAGTACTTTCTAATATAACTCTGATAATTTCCATTATATTATTCTTTCATATTTTTTATTCTTCCTTTCATATAACTCTTTTATGTTGCTTTCTTCAATTTATTTGATAGCTCTTTATTCCTTTTGTTTCATTACTTATCAATTTATTAATTCCTTTTGTCCTTTCTTTTTAATTTTCCTCTCGTATTTCTCTTATTTCGTTTCTACTTTATTTCAAATTCAATATTCCTTCTTAATTTTGTTAGTGTTTAAATAGATATTTTTCAATATTACATTTAACTTTGATAGTTTCCAATTTATTTTCTTTATATTTCATTATTCTTTCTTACATTATTTTTCTTTCTAATATATTTTTCTCTATTTCATTATATGCTTTCAAATATTAATATATTATTATTTCAAATACAATATACCTTTTTGAATTTTCTTATCTATCTTTATTTTCATTGTAAATTTTAACAATCTTTAATTTCATTTCAAATTTATTATGCCTTCTGATTTTTTGTTAGTGTTTAAATAGTTATGATTTTCAATATTAAATATAACTCTGATAATTTCCAATATATTATTCTTTCATATATTTTATTCTTTCTTACATTAATTTTCAAATATACCTTCTTAAATGAATTTTCTTAGTTTCAAAAACATTTTTCTTTCGACATTAAATATAACATTTTTTTCTCTCTTAAATAGATATTATTTTTATTACAATATTTTAGTCTTTCTTATTTTTCGTTAGTGTTTAAATGAATATCATTTTCAATATTAAATATAGCATTAATAGTTTCAAATTTAACCTCCTCCTTTTTTGTTAATTTTTTTTCTGATATTATTTAGCAAATTTGACATTAATAGTCCCTCGTAAATAGATATTTTTCCAATATTAAATATAATATCCTTTCTTTCTTTATGTTGTTGTTCCCTTAAATATTATTTTCAATATTAAATATAATATTAATAGTTTCAAATTTATTTTTCTTTCTTTTTTTACGTTATTGTTTTAATAGATAGTATTTTCAATATTAATTATAACATTAATAGTTTCAAATATAATATTCTTTACTATTTTTTGTTAGAATTGAGGTTGAAAATAATTTTTTTTAATTGCTTCATCTTACTAGCAATACTTAATTTCATTTTAAGTTTTCAACATTATAATTTAATATTGCATATTAACTTAGATTTCCTGTTGGTTTTTCTCTTATTTATTTTTACTCTCTCATTTCTAAAATTGAATTTTCTTTATGTTGTAGTCCTCTTTCATTAGTTCTTGTCTTGTATTTCTTTCATGTTTTGTTCTTTTTTAATAAAATTTTCATTCTTATATATTTTTTTCTCTCTTATTTTTAATTCTTTCAATTTCTGTTCTTACCTTATCTCTCTTGTCTCGGTCTTTGTACCCTTCTCTCTCCTCATCTTCTCACCTCTCTTCCTTTTAAGAAAATTAGGTCTGCATCTTACCTTTTATCTTCTTAGCTCTTTATCATCCTGATGATGGATCACTGAGTGTGATCCGAAACGTTGATTAAAAAAATTAAACACAATCAAAAATCTAGAAATCACAAAATCTTAAACTTGATGGATTGTGGAAATCTCATAGCATTAATTGATGCCCTTCATGGGAGGGAATTATGTTTCAAATCCAAGCAACTAGAGATGCTAAGGATAAAGCTTACAAAGAAAGTTACAGACCTAACTTTCCTTAAAAGATGCAGGGATTCTAAGTTAATTTCGTCCTTCGTCAAGATCAACCATCACCTTCAGAATGGCTACACCAACCACATCTTCAACCGAGCTGGTATCTCTCTTCTCAGATCCGTAATAAAGGCCACAAGGGGGTTGATTGATAACCTGAATGCCAGACTTCTGCCTCTCCATCTGGAACTCGCGGCCTCTCTTCGACCTGACCTCTGGATCCACCTTGACACCATTTCCCATGCTAGAGCCATAGGGCGACGTGATGCATGTGTGGCTAGGCACAAGAAAAAGTTCATGTCTCTGCAACGGTGACTCAGGAGATTTCCTCCTCAAACGGCTAGGAACTGCTTTACCAGGACTTCCTTGAGTGACCTAGCATCTCCTTCCCAATCCTCTACTTTGATGCCATCGTCTGAGGTCTCTTCTCATGTTTCCTCAAACGTCCTTCTACCCATAAAAAATCACGTGTATCAGGCTCCAGCAACACTTTTAGAACTAGTGGCCAGTGATATCTCAGCCGCTCAGCCTCTTCAGCAACTCGCCAACATCTCTCTGACCCCTGAACGAGCATTATCATCACAGTCATCAGAGAGCTCTGGTTGCTCCTCTTGCCAATTTTTTCCACCCGGTCATTCTCTTCAGTCTTTGGTGGTGTCCTCTTCCGTTTCAACTTCTTTGGGGTGTATTCAGCAAAGCATCACCAGAGATCGCTCGGTGTAGTCGCAGACCAACGAACATTCGCAGCCCACATACCAGCAACAGCAGCGGTCACAATCTTCCACCTTGGCAGGTACGCTGACCAACAGACATCTGCAACCCACGTACCAGCAATAGTCACAATCTTCCACCTTGACAGGTACGTTGGCCAACAATTCGCCCTCTCCTCAGTCTTCTTCTGAACATTACATTTATGATTCTTCTCATCCGTCTTCTTTCAATCATTGCTTTAATGTCTCTGACTCTGTCTCTTGCAAGCCAAGCTCGCCTCGAGCTGCCTCCCGAATTGTTCTTGACCCAACGACGGAGAAAACCAACTATGATGGTCCTCTCCCTTGTCCCCACATAGCTGCCTCGAGCCTTGCTTTCCCTTCCTCCCCTTATCATCGTACCTCTCTCTCCCGCCTTTCTTTAACTAGGGTAGTCTGCTCACCCCTGCATTCTATCACCAAACCAGACCAACCAAAAGTCACCTCCAACCCTGTCAACGTTTCTCAACCCGATGTCACCTGCAACCTTCTCATGGTGAGTGATTGGGAGAACAAGTTAGTTGTCAATTTATCCGATGCCACGCTTGACTCCCAAGCCTTTAACTTCTTAAAACGGGGCCTGGGTTTTGCTTTGACCCCTTGCACCATTCCTCATATTGACTTCATCATTGAAATTGAGAATGTAGTGTGCAATCTCCCTATTGAGGTGTCTGAGGAAATTAGGTAGGATTGTGCCGTAGCACTTAGACATGCCAAACCGCCTAGATCCAACATCTCAAAATCTAAAGCTCACGCTTTTAACAAACTTTTGAATAACAACGATCTTATCATCTCAAGAGCATACAAAGGAAATGCCATGGTCATTTTGAATAAAAAAGACTATGTGTCCAAAGTGCTTAACCTTCTCTCTGACTCCAATAGTTACAAAGTGGTTTCTCGCAACCCTTGTACCAAAATCTTGAAAAAAGTCAAGACAGCTGTTGCCTGCTCCTCCTTTGATGATGATACCAAGAATCGCCTTATCCCTTGCAAAGAAGTAACCCCTCATATTTATGGGGTTCCCAAAATTCAAAAAAATGGCATTCCCTTGAGACCTATAGTTGACACCATAGGCTCTCCTACGTACAAATTGGCCTCTTTTCTTGCCAAATTAATCTCCCCTCTCGTAGGTAAATCTAATTCCTTCATTAAAGACTCCTCCCATGTTGTCCAATTTATCCAAGATGTTAAAGTAGAAAATAATGACATCCTGGTAAGTTTTGACGTAGTCTCCCTCTTCACCAAGGTGCCTATCCCTGACGCCATTGAAATTGTCAAACGCAAAGTAAATGCGGAGATTGCTTCCTTGGTTGAGTTATGTCTAAGATCTATGTTTTTTTATTTCCAAGATGTCATCTATGAACAAGTTGATGGGGTAGCTATGGGCTCTCCTCTCTCTCCTATCATTGCCAACCTTTATATGGAGCATTTTGAATAGGTTGCCCTCATGTCCTTCCCCCTCAAGCCAAGATGGTGGAAGAGGTATGTGGATGACACTAATGTGTGTTGGCTCCATGGCATTAACAAATTAGAGGAATTTCATACTCACCTCAACAGCATAGCGCCTTGCATTACCTTTACCAAGGAGCTTGAATTTGATAACAAATTACCTTTTCTTGATGTTTTACTCCTTAAAAAGTCTGATGGATCCCTTGGTCGTCAAGTCTATCGCAAAGCAACCCACACAAACTTATACCTCCATTCCTCATCCCATCATCACCCCAGCCAAAAATTTGGGATCTTAAAAACCCTAGCCACGAGAGCTTACCGAATTTGTGATGGTGACCACTTAGATCAGGAGTTAGACCACCTTTGTTGTGTCTTCAGATTAAATGGGTATACCAACAAACAAATTTTGAGAGCTCTTAGACACTCCAATCTGAGCCTCCTTCACAAATCCCAGTCTAATTCCTCACAACCGGTATCTCCCCCCTTTGCTTCTTTACCTTTTGTTGAAGGCATTTCTCACAAAATCTCCAAAATCCTCCTCAAGAAAGGCCTGCAGTGTGCTTTCAAACCTTGTGTCACCTTAAAAAATCGTATCCCCCCGCTTAAGGACCTGAGAGACAACTTGCATAACTCAGGTGTCTACAAAGTTGTCTGTTCTTGTGGTATTCCTTATATTGGTGAAATGGGTCACTCGTTCAACACCAGAATTAAATAACATGGTGCAGACATTAAACACAAAAGTGTCATCAAATTCGCACTTGCTGAGCACTCCTCTTCTACTAAGCATCACATTTGCTTAGAAAGTACTCAAATCTTGTTCAGATAGGAAAACCCCTATAAGAGGAAGCTGAAGGAAGCCATAGGAATCATCAACCACCCAACCAACCTCAATCGTGATGAAGGTTGGAATCTAAGCCTCTCTTGGCGCCCTCTTCTTTTGAACTTGCGTAACCAACATTGACCCCCATTCCCTTTCTCTTCCTTCCACCCTTTCCTTCCTTCGCACTGAACCCTTCTCTCTCCTCATCTTCTCACCTCTCTTCTTTATTATTTCAAATACAATATACCTTTTTGAATTTTCTTGTCTATCTTTAATTTCATTGTAAATTTTAGCAATCTTTAATTTCATTTCAAATTTAATATTCCGTCTTATTTTTCGTTAGTAGTTAAAATAGATATTATTTTCAATATTACATACACCTTTAATAGTTTCCAATATATTATTCTTTAAAATACATTATTCTTTCTTACATTATTTTTCTTTCTAATATATTATTCTTTATTACATTAATTTGCTTTCAAATATTAATATATTATTCTTTCAAATACAATATACCTTCCTTCATGATTTTTCTTTTCAATCTTTAATTTCATTTTAAATTTTAGCTATCGTTAATTTCATTCCAAATTTATTATTCCTTCTAATTTTATGTTAGTGTTTAAATAGATATATTTTTCAATATTAAATATAACTCTGATAATTTCCATTATATTATTCTTTCATATTTTTTATTCTTTCTTTCATATAACTCTTTTATGTTGCTTTCTTCAATTTATTTGATAGCTCTTTATTCCTTTTGTTTCATTACTTATCAATTTATTAATTCCTTTTGTCCTTTATTTTTAATTTTCCTCTCGTATTTCTCTTATTTCGTTTCTACTTTATTTCAAATTCAATATTCCTTCTTAATTTTGTTAGTGTTTAAATAGATATTTTTCAATATTACATTTAACTTTGATAGTTTCCAATTTATTTTCTTTATATTTCATTATTCTTTCTTACATTATTTTTCTTTCTAATATATTTTTCTCTATTTCATCATATGCTTTCAAATATTAATATATTATTATTTCAAATACAATATACCTTTTTGAATTTTCTTATCTATCTTTATTTTCATTGTAAATTTTAACAATCTTTAATTTCATTTCAAATTTATTATGCCTTCTGATTTTTTGTTAGTGTTTAAATAATTATGATTTTCAATATTAAATATAACTCTGATAATTTCCAATATATTATTCTTTCATATATTTTATTCTTTCTTACATTAATTTTCAAATATACCTTCTTAAATGAATTTTCTTACTTTCTTTCATTAATTTTCTTAGTTTCAAAAACATTTTTCTTTCGACATTAAATATAACATTTTTTTCTCTCTTAAATAGATATTATTTTTATTACAATATTTTAGTCTTTCTTATTTTTTGTTAGTGTTTAAATGAATATCATTTTCAATATTAAATATAGCATTAATAGTTTCAAATTTAACCTCCTTCATTTTTGTTAATTTTTTGTCTGATATTATTTAGCAAATTTGACATTAATAGTCCCTCGTAAATAGATATTTTTTCCAATATTAAATATAATATCCTTTCTTTCTTTATGTTGTTGTTCCCTTAAATATTATTTTCAATATTAAATATAATATTAATAGTTTCAAATTTATTTTTCTTTCTTTTTTTACGTTATTGTTTTAATAGATAGTATTTTCAATATTAATTATAACATTAATAGTTTCAAATATAATATTCTTTACTATTTTTTGTTAGAATTGAGGTTGAAAATAAATTTTTTTAATTGCTTCATCTTACTAGCAATACTTAATTTTATTTTAAGTTTTCAACATTATAATTTAATATTGCATATTAACTTAGATTTCCTGTGGGTTTTTCTCTTATTTATTTTTACTCTCTCATTTCTAAAATTGAATTTTCTTTATGTTATAGTCCTCTTTCATTAGTTCTTGTCTTGTATTTCTTTCATGTTTCATTCTTTTTTAATAAAATTTTCATTCTTATATATTTTTTTCTCTCTTATTTTTAATTCTTTCAATTTCTGTTCTTACCTTATCTCTCTTGTCTCGGTCTTTGTACCCTTCTCTCTCCTCATCTTCTCACCTCTCTTCCTTTTAAGCAAATTAGGTCTGCATCTTACCTTTTATCTTTTTAGCTCTTTATCATCCTGATGATGGATCACTGAGTGTGATCTGAAACGTTGATGAAAAAACTTAAACACAATCAAAAATCACAAAATCACAAAATCTTAAATGACCAAAAATATTGAGCCATGATTTTACTTTGACAAACCTAAAAGGACTGACCTAATGTCTCGGGGACTCAAATATGAGTCTTGCCTACGTAGCAAATGTGCAGAGACAACGTAGTTCAGACAAATGACTGAGACTGATTGATTGACTTGTCAGATTTTGACAAGAGACGACTCTGTTTTTGTGCTCCTCAAGCAGTCTAACATTTGTTGTGGTTTTCTTTAGGACATTTTTAGGTTTTTAGGTTTTTCTTTAGGATGTTTTGTAATGTTTTTGGTCTTTTTTCATGACTTTTTGCAATGTTTTTGGTATTTTTTCATGACTTTTTGTGATGTTTTTGGTCTTTTTTAAGGAATTTTTGCCATGTTTTTGGTCTTTTTTCAAGACTTTTTGCCATGTTTTTGGTCTTTTAGGACTTTTGCCATGTTTTTGGTCTTTTTTTAGGACTTTTTGCCATGTTTTTGGTCTTTTTTTAGGACTTTTTGCCATGTTTTTGGTCTTTTTTTATTACTTTTTGCCATGTTTTTGTCTTTTTTTAGGACTTTTTAGCAATTGTCGAAATCATGCATGACATCCACTACAGTTACATGATAAAAAAATTTCCCCAGTCAGGACCAAGACTGAGCCAATTTTAAAGGACATTAAAAGGGTGTGCTTGCGGTACAAAATGGACACTAAAGAGGACTTGATGTCAACTGTTTATCAACCATGAGAGGAAGGGTACGATGTGGTGGTGATGAAAAATGTATTTCATCTTAGACCATGATAGATAAAGTAACAGTAGATGACAGAGCAATGATTGATTACGCATGGTGCCTATTTGCCAAGTTTTCACCATGGTACTTATCTAAAGCCCCTGTTTTCCAGGTTTTCACTATTAGACGAATCATTTTTCTTTACTATTTTTGTCATTTTTCTATTTTTTTTGGTGTTTCTAGGATGCCTGTTTGCTAGGTTTTCATCAAGGCAACGATTTTTACCATTTTTCAATTTTTTTGTATTTTATGGTTTTCAGCTTGATCTCCTAATGCTATACATAGAACTTTTAGAGATGTAAACTATTGATAGGCTCTGTCACTTGTTCTCCATCTAGAGTCGCCAGCTGATAGGCTCCAAAATGAAAAGACGATACGATGACATAAGGACCCAACCAGTTTGGTTCAAACTTTCCCAGCTTTTCTCTGTCAGCCTGGTTCTTAGGGTTCTGCATGAGAAATAAGTCGCCAATGTTAAATTTCTTGACCATGACTCTCTTGTTGTAACTGTGACAGAGACGATTCTGATATGCTTGTAGATGGTTTAGGGAAATTTTCCTTCTTTCTTCTAGCATCTCCAGCTCATGCAGGCGCGATTGTCTATACTCCTCCTCATCACTTAAACCCTTCAGGGAAACTCGTAACGAAGGAATTTCAACCTCAATGGGCAAGATTACCTTAGCTCCAAAGACCAGGGCAAACTTAGGAGTGGTTCTTGTAGGCATAAAAATGCTAGTGCGGTAAGCCCATAGAGCAGGGTTGAGTTGTATATGCCAGTCACAGCCAGCGTCATTGATAGTCTTTTGAGGATTTTAACAATGGTTTTATTTGACGCCTCAGCTTGATCATTTCCTTGAGGGTAATACGAAGATGAAAAATGGTGTTGGATGTGAAATCGCTCACATAACTCACGAATGTCATGGTTTTTGAATGGATGTCTGTTGTTAGTGATGATGGATTACAGAAGGCCATACTAACAATTGATGTAGTTAAGAATGAACTTGGATATTTGTTTGTCAGTTATGTATGTCAGTAGGATGGCTTCAATCCACTTTGTAAAATACTCAGTGGCGATGATGATGAATTTGTGGCCATTGGATGAGGTTAGATGGATCTTACCCATGAGGTCGAGTCCCCATTGAGCGAAGGGCCAAGGAGAAGTGATCGGCCAAAGTTCTTGAGCTGAAGCATGGATCAAATCACTGTGAATCTAGAATTTGCGACGACAAGTCCTGACATATTCTATTGCATCCTTTTCAACGGTCAACCAATAGTACCCAAGTCTCGTTACTTTCTTGGCTAGAGTAGGACCACTCGAATGAGACCCGCATATACCATCATGTACTTCACGTAAGGTTGTACCTGCTTCATTAGTGTCGAGACATCTAAGGAGGGTGTTATCAAAGCTACGATAGTAAAGGGTGTCACTGACGATGGCATACCTTGTAGCTTTTCGGATAAAGGACTTCCTTTGGTTATTAGACAGGTTAGGTGGAAGGGTTTGAGATTTAAGGTAGTCATAAATATCTTGGTACCAAGGAGAGTCGGGACCAACAAGTTCACAAACCATCTCTGACTCTAAAATGTCATAGGCAGGAAGCAAAAATTGTTCTATTAGGAATTCCAGCTAAGGCATATTGCTTGGAATGTCAAGTAGAGAGCCTATTGTAGCCATGACATCTGCCACTTTGTTCTATGCTCTCGGAACTTGTTCAAAAGTCACCATATGGAAGTATGTTTGGACACTATCAACCATTCATTTGTAGGGCATCAACTTCTCATCTTTTGTGTCATAGTCATCATTAACTTGGTTGATGACTAACTGAGAATCCCCATAGACATGTAGTGTTGTGATTTTCCATTTTATTGCCATTCTAAGTCCTGTAACTAGTGCCTCATATTCTACCACATTGTTTTTGCATGGGAAAGCAATGCGGAAATACTTAGGAATGGAGTCTCCTTGAGGGGTGATGAACAAGATTCCTACCCCCAAGCCATGATTTGTGTGTGATCCGTCAAAGTAGAGTCGCCAAGGTGACTTAGGTTCCGTGTGGAATATCGATTCATCTAGAAAATCTGCCACTAATGGGTGATCACTTTGTAAAGGTGCGTCCGCTAGTTGGTGCGCTATGACTTGTCCTTTTATTACCTTTATTTCTACATATTGAATGTCATATTCACTCAGAATCATGACCCATTTTTCTGGACATCCTGTTAATGTTGCCCGACTTAACAAATATTTGAGGGGGTCAATCTTTGCTACTAGTTGTGTCTGATGGCTTAACATATAATGTCTAAGCTTCTGTGCTGCAAAGACCACGACTAGACAAGCTCATTCAATTGATGTATAGTTTAGTTCATACTCGACCAATGTCTGACTGATGTAATATATAGCTCTTTCTTTTTCTTCTTGGTCATTTTGTGCTAGTAATGCCCCCAGTGTTGAATTAGTTGCCGAGATGTATAGGATCAATGGCTTTCCATGAATGGGAGGCATGAGGACTGGCATTGATAGTAGGTAATCTTTGATTTTTTGAAAGGATTCTTGACATTTATCTATCCACACAAAGGGGATACCCTTACGCAACAGATATTGGAATGGGTTACACTTGTCAGCCAATTGTGCTATGAAGCACTGAATAGATTGTACCCTACATTATAGAGTTCTAAGTTCATTGATTCCTCTGGGCGGAGGCATGTCTATGATGGCTTTGAATTTTTTTGGATCGACCTCAATGCCTCTTCGAGAAACTATGTATCCCAAGAGTTTACCTGATGTGACACCGAAGACACATTTCTTAGGGTTCAGTCAGACTTTGTATTCTTCTAGTCTCTTGAAAATTATGTCTAACACCTTTAGATGATCTTTCCTAGTTACTGATTTAGCCAATACGTCATCTACATAATATTCCATTATTGTATGCATCATGTCATGGAAGATTGTAGTCATAGCCCTTTGATATGTGGCGCTTACATTTTTGAGATCGAATGGCATGACATTCCAATAGTATGTACCCCAAGGGCAAGTGAATGTTGTTTTATGTTGGTCTTCTGGGGCAATGTGAATTTGATTATAGCCAGAGAAACCATCCATGAGGGATAGCATCTCGTATCCTGCTATGAGGTTGACTATGATATCAATATTCGGCAAAGGAAAATCATCTTTTGGGCATGCCTTGTTTAGGTCCCTAAAATTGGTGCAAACTCTGATCAGTCTGTTTGGCTTTGTTACTGGTACCAGGTTGGATATCCATTCCGCATAGTCAATAGACCATATAAACCCATCGTCTAGAAGTTTCTTCAACTCAGCCTTGACCAATAAAGTGACCTGAGGATGCATTTTGTGTAACTTCTGTTTGACTGGTTTGGAATTAGGCAATAGTGGCAGATGATGTAGGACCAATTCTGGATCTAGTCCAGGCATGTCAGCATAGGACCATGCGAAGTTGATTTTACGTTTTGCAAAGAATTTATGAAATTTTGGTCTCTCTTCTTCAGTCAATGATGCAGCAAAGAGGACCATTTTGGGATCTTTTACAGTTGATATGTTGTCTTCTATGGTGTCTTCTATAAGCATAGCCAATTTCTCTTATTGCACGAGAAGAAAGTCCAGTCCTCCATCTTTGGGTGCCTCAAAGAGGTTTTCACTTTTAGATACATCCTTTGTTTTTACTTTTTTGTTGTCAAAAGGTGCCTTTCGGTTTTCACCTAAAGACATTTAAAAAAAAATAAAAAATTTGCAACTGGAGGACGGAGTAGTCTCACCGAAGTATGTCGTTCAATCTAAATCAATGGTGAATCCTAACTTGTGATCACCACTAGGTATTCCCTCACCTAATCCCATAAACTTTGCAATTGCCTCATCATTCTGAAATGTGTCCAGGACTAGCAGGCCTTGTTGGTCCCAATCGACTAGTTGAGGATAAACTAAGGAAATGCCATCATCAGTGTTGGTGAATTGAGGGGAGGATGTAGAAAGCATGCTGATGGATTTAGTGATATTGTAGATGAGATTATCATCATCCAACTCCACATCAGACTCAATCCAATATTCCCCTTCACTAGTCTCATATTCGTTGTCAAAATAAGGGGTGAAGGACTTAGAGTCCTGGTTGTCAGTGTCATCTGGTACTTCAAATGGATTGGACTGAAGGGATTCAGATGGTGGGTTTTGTAGGTCATGGGGAGTGGTTATGGGACTTTGAATATTTGGTGCTTGATCAAATTTAGATGTTTTCCAAAATCTTTGTTCAGAGGTTAGTTCCCCTATTTCAACAAACAAATCATTGAGGCAATAGTCACTTAAGGATCATTCTGAGCCAAATTCCCACTCTTGGGAATCAGTTTCGATAAGGGTTTCCTTAGTGGTCTCGACACTTTCTGAAGCATGTACTTGCTCACTCAAAAGTCCAATGGTATGTCGATCATCATTGTCAGGTGATCCAAACCCTAATCCAAGGTATTTTGGTATTTTGAAAGGTTCTATGGGCTCTCTTTGTCCATTTTTATTTCTGCCTAGGCCACTAGTACCATCATAGCCCTTAGCTTTCATTATGTCATATCCCTTGCCATATTTCTTAACTGGTAATGGGGGTATTGCAACAATATCCTTATAGAGCCATCTTGTGATGTCAGCAAGGTCCTCATTACTCATGTCTCCCCATTTGATGAAAACTATTTTTGGTGGAACTTTGAAAATTTCCTTGGGTTCCATTCTAAAACATGGGCGACCATAGACCTTCAGAGACTTGGGTATCATTGTGATGATATATGTTGTGTGCATTTTGAATTCTCCACAACTGAGGTCCTAGATCTTTATAGTGGGTTTAGCCTTAGGGTTTGTAGAAGATGGTGGTATGGCAGAAGACGTGGACGGAGTGGATGTGGAAGATGACATGAGTGTGGATGGATCAATGTATTTGGAAGACGAGGGGCCTGAAGCCTCTCGATTGATAGGCACTTGGTTTTCATAAATACCCCTTAGGTTGGTACAATATTGAAAAGGATCGGGGTCTCCATATATAGTGATTTCTATGCCGTCAAATGGGAACTTGAGGCACTGGTGATATGTGGATGGAATGACTTTTAAGGCATGAATCCATGGGCGACCATGCAAGATATTGTAGGGAAGTTCTAGATCCAGCACCTAGTAGGTTGTATCCACAATGACTGGTCCTACTCTGATAGGAAGAGATATAACACCTCGTGAAGAGATTTCTTCGTCATCATATGCTTTGATCACTATACTCTTTGTAGCGTCTACGCATGCATCAAAAAACCCTAGAGCCTTAACCAGTTTTGAGGAGCATATATTCAACCCCGCTTCGCCATCTACTAAAACTCTTCTAACCATGTGCTTATGGACAAAGGTTTCAATGTGCAATGCATCATTATGGTTGGTCTTAGGTGACGAGTAATCTTGATTAGAAAAGGTGACATGATGAGGCGTAGTGAGGTATCCCAACATGGTATCAAACTGATTGACATCAATGTCCTTGGGGACTAACGACTCTTGCAAGGTTTTATCCAGTATATCCTTATGCGCAAGAGAGATATGAAGTAGCTCGAGTATAGAAATTTGTGTGGGAGTTTTGACCAGCTGGTCGATAAGGTTGAACTAACTCTTTGGTTGCCACAGTTTTGTGGTCGAGATGAGTTTTGACTGTTTAGCAGATGGGCCAGGTATGGTGATTTTGGGTTGTCTAACAGGAGGTGGACTAGCTATGGTGACCTTACCACTTCGAGTAGTTGCATTGCATTGAGGTGCTCTCTTGACCATAATAGTATTGATGTATTCATCGTCAATTCAGACATTATTTATAATTGGTCCCATAGAATAGTCGTACTTGGCTCTGGCAAAATTGGCATGATTATTGTTTATCTGTGGACCTGATGTGGAAGCATTATTAGAACCATGGTCCTGCAGTGGGTTCTTATGAATAGTATGGTCTGAATTGGAGGCAAATTGTGATCCACCTACCTCAATGATATGACTTTCAATAAGATCTTGTACTAGGTTTTTTCAGTTGTCGACAGTGGGAGGTTTTATGTCCTTTTTCCTGATGATAATCGAAAAATGCCTTATCGTCCCACCATGATGGTTTAAATTCTCCTGGGTCGTATGGTTTTGGTTCCTGAAGTGTGATGACACCATTCTAAAGGAATTTCTTGAGGACTTCTTCAATGGATTCACCCAAAGGAGTGTATGTGCGACCCCTAGGGAATTGTCTCATCTGTCGATATTGTCCTTGATTATTTTGGCCACTCTGGTTGTTTAAGGGAACATTGGTAGGGGGTGTCAATGCCATTGTTGGTTTGTTTTGTTGTTGAACCCCTTTTAGGGCCAGTACAGGACCCACAGTGTTTGCGACCTTGGCATCAACAACACCATCATTTGTAACATGATTATTTTGACCCAATATTTATTTTTGTTAGCGGGAGGATTGGAATTTGTGTTTTTGGGACCTTACCTTAGCTCTCCCTTTGCGATAAGGGCTTTCTCAATCTGGACCCCTTTTTCAACTAGGTCCATGAAGGTTGTGCAACAATTCACTTGCAATGCATATTTTAGGGGACCCAGAAGCGTTTGAACAAACATGTCCACCTTTTCTCTTTCAGGTATGTCAATGTGACACCGACTAGCGAGGCTTCTCCATTTTTGAAAGAATGGGATGAATGTCTCTTCAGCATCCTCTTGATGAGATTGCACAAGCTAGTAATAGAGGTGTCCATGTCAATGTTGTATGCATAATTTTTTATGAATTTTTGCTTAAGCTCATCCCATGTTTGGATATCCTTCTAAGTGGAGAACCACTCAAGGGAAGGACCTGCGAGACTTTTAGAAAAGAGCCTCATCAAGTACGTTTGTTCATAGGCAACATCCATACAATTGGTTGCAAACTCGTGAACATGTTAAATGGGGTTTGTCTTGCCTCTGTATTTTGTAAAATTGGGTGACACATATCCTGGAGGAAATGGTGGCATGTATAAGCTCATGTCGAAGGGGTATATGCTTAGATCATATGATATTTCTGATTTCTTGACTGATATTTGTATGTTTTGGATAGTTTTCTCTAGACCCATCAGTTTTACTTGTAAAGCATCTATAATAGGGTCATTTATGATCCCATACGTTGTACCATAGGTCCCCATTTGTTGTGCATGGATATTGGTGTATTGTGGTGGTATGGATTGTTGTGACATGAATAATGTGTTCGGATTGGCATGCTGTTGGTGTTGAAAAATTGGATTGGTTGTATGTTGGTGAGTATGAACTTGAGATGAGGAGGTTGGGATGTGTCCCCCAGCCATTTGTGCCATTATTTGGGGAATATGGTGACCATGAACATTGTGATGTACTAATGATGCCATGGGTTGGGTTATTTGGCCACCTTGTGCAAATTGTTGGGTTTGTACAAGGGGAATGTTTGTATTTGGTCCTTGGGAGGTGATGACATTTGACTGTGTTGGCGTGTTAACATTTTGCTATTGTCCTTGGATAAAGATATGTTTTTTGCCTCCTCCCAAAGGATTTTGTGATATACCAATGAGCGGATATGTCGAAGGTGTGCTCATGGTAATAGATGTAGCTGTCAAGGGGGGATTGTTGTGACTTGATGATGCCCTCGTGGCATTTACTGTTGTGGTAAAGAGAGGGTTTGAATAACTTTCCCACATTGCCAAGGAGCCAAAGGTGGTTCCAACCGATTGTGACAATATTGTGGATGTTGTGGGCATTGTGGCAGATTGTGATCCTCCAATGGATGTAGCATTTATTGTATTGGACATGTTTTGGATGTTGGAGGTAGCATGCACGGTCATTGTAGCGTCAAAGAAAGTATTGCTCGTAGTGTTTGGAGGTTGACTGCTATTTTTCATGTTATATGCGTTGTTGACATTAGGGTCAGGAGATGTTGATCTCAACATGTGAATGTCAAAACCATGGGGTAACTTGGCTCCTTGACTTAAAAGTATAGCCAAATATTTGTCTGTCATATAGGACCATTTGTTCCACGAATTGGGAGGCCTCTGGATCCTATGTCGCTACCTCTAGGTTTTCCTCAAGTATTTGTCCATATTCATCCTTACGTAAGAAAGGTTCGAAGGGACTATTTGATGAGTATGTGAGAGTTTTATTGTTCGCATTGCCAAATGGATCGTCAAATGTCCAATTTGGGTCATGCATGAGATTGTTGATAGTGGAAGTGGGGTCTTGTTGGAATTTTTCCATTTGTCATTTCTATTTTTGGAGTCTAGTTTCCACCATAAAATGATATTGCTCAAAATGAGGATGAAAACTAAATGCAAGGATGACACTTATGCAAGGTCTAAGTTCAAAATGATGACTAGAATGAATAATATTTTTGGGTTTTTGGGAATGAAATATGTAATGTCTCGACCTAGAGTGCAATTTGAGAAAAGGATACCTAAGCAATTCTAAGCTCAATCTTTGTTTTCGATCTTGGTTACCAAAGGACTTTGTTGAAAATGACAAGGTGACAAGGCCAAAATTGACTAGTGAGTTTTCCTAACTAGACTTTTGAGTTGGAAAAATCTCACAAAAGGGACAATGACTAAAAAAAGGGAATGATGATGAAGTCCAAGGGAGCCTAATTTCGAAAGCAATGATGATGTAAATTGTGCTAATATTTTCCTAATCCAAAGTATGCAAGAATTAAAAACTAGGGACAAGATAATGCCTAATGTATGCAACTAACCAAAATGAAGGATGAAACCTATGGTCAAGAATGCAAACTAATGGTTGAAAACTTTTGAGAAATTTCACAATTGGTTTCTAACAGAATCCCCTTGGAAACAATGTTTGACCAAAGACTGACAAAGTATAGACTCATATTTGGCTTTGTATAAAGGTTTTACTTGTGATAGGAAAATGCATCGTTTGCGGCCTCGAATGTGTCATAGTGTAGTGAATGCAGTTTGGTTTGAGCGAATGCGGCTCTTGGACTAACAAATGCGACTTATTTTTCTAGATGCAGCTCTGTATGGTTCATATGCATCACGACGCAAACAGATGCTGTGTTTGAAATGTCAAATGTGGTTTATCAGAGTGATTGTGTCTCAGAAACTCGAATGTGGTTCAACAGATGTGACACAATTTGTGAAAATTGAGTTTCTTGTCATTTTGATGGAAAATTTGATCTATCTAATTGTGAATGTTTTACGCAGGAATGTAAATATGGTGGATAATGTTTGAGTAATCCAACAAACACTTGACAAGCACAATGTTTTGGGTGTAAACAAGCTGGCATAAGACAAGTATAGTCCTAAAAGGCCAATAGGCTAAGGGTTTGTATACTTGGTATAGCCCACCGATATACCTCAGATTGGTGATAAACACCTTTCCTTCTCGAGAGCGGATAGCTTAGAATTTTGGTGGCATTGGCTCACCTCCACAGCTCATTAACATCATTCGAGCACACCAAATTTGAATTCTTGGGTAGTGACTTCCCAAGAACTACTATCTCTACTCAAGGGGATGAGTAGTGAGTGTCTTCGGGCATGATACTGTACCCTGCATTATACCAAGCAACGGCCAAAGAATGGTTGGACACTAAAACAAGAGGTGTTTAATACAGGCATTTCGTTCGTAGGGCATGATCCATGTAGCGAGAGTCCCCTTTCGGATCCATCTCATTGGAACCACATGCGTGATTCTTGGGATTTCCCCAAGAATCCACTTTTATATACCGGTTGGAAGTCCCTCGGTGTCAGGGTGCTACCAGTCTAAGTCGTCCTGGGGTGAGTACTTTTTTCCACCAGAACAAGCCCAAGTTCGAGAGTTAGTAACTATTTCTCTTACACCCATGATCGCCCGAAAGCGCAAGGGGAGAGAATACTTCGATTACTAAGTCATAAGGGTAATAACATATAAAAATGGGTCTGGTTTTCTGATCATCGAGTTTTCACAAGGTGAGAGCATACTCCCCTACCATTTTGCAAACACAATCATGCAAATTAGAAAACATGTTATTTTTAATTGCACTAAAAGGAAATGTGTACTAATCTAAGAAAAATACAGGAACAATGTTTTAGTGTTCAGTCTTCAATGTTCGAACCTACAAGACCACAAGTTAGGAGTTGGAATTTTTTCCTTTGACCCATGAAAAGTAACCTCCAAATGCTACAAATGAAAATTAGTACCACAAAAACCTAACTAGGAAGAATGCAGAAGAACCAGAATAAAAAGAACAAAGAAAACAACAAAAACCTAAATGCAAATAAATAGAAAACATTACTAGTCAAATGTGTCACGACAGAGCAAATGCATCGCTCTGTGTTTCAAATGCGGCTTAGTAATACAAATGTGGCTTTCCAGACTTCGATTGTGGCATGACAGAGCGATTGCAGTGTTTGAGAATACAAGTGCATCGCGATGCATCAGATGTGTCATGATTAAAAAAATGACTGCATCACTCTGTACTTGTACCTACAAAAATGACAGAGAACACACGAAAACTGTATGAAAATAACAACAAAAAACAAATTCAGGTTCACCAATGTATCTATGGGTTATTTTTAGGCTAGATGAGATGTTAGCAAATCAACAATGATTAAGAAACCCAAAGAAATTACAAAATACAATGGAAGTAAACATGCAAAAAATGATTATACTAGCTAATCATCGAGACCTCCATGATTCACTTTTGTAACACATTCTAACTTGTTGGTGGATGTATTGCCCTTAGATTCGACGTGCGAGTAATCTAGAAATAAAAGTCTAAGTCCTACGCCAAGCTTTGAAGGATTTGATCAAAGTCTATTTCTATGCCTAAGTGATTAAAAATGCCTATGCCTAAAATGCCAAAACTTAATGAAATATGACAATAAATGTTGCAATTCTTGTGAAATATCTAAGTATGTCAGTGCGTAATCTAAAAATGAGAGGAAATAGCATTTTATAGAAAATGCCATTTTGAATGGACGGGCGAGATTGAGTTTCAGCAGAGACCTAAAATCAGAGGACGAGATTAATTCTGACAATCCCTAATCAGGGTTAGGGAAAAATCCTTAAATGAGTGGTTGAGATATCATCTTAGAGAATCAAATCGGCGATGGAGAATAAATGAGATAATTAATTAGAAAGATAAAGATTTTCAAAAATCAAGAAGATAAAGACTGCCTGATTTGTGATATTCGAAAAATCAAGAAGACAGGAGTTGAACTAAAGATTAGATTTGAAAAATCAAGAATCTGCTTGATTACTTGATTTTTGAAGGAAAGTTACCAATTTGAATTAAATTAGTTCAAAATATGGATTTTTTGAAATAATAAATAATCAATTTTTAGATTATTTACCAAAATGGACTGTTAGTTAAGAATGTGATGACATTTTAAATAATTTCATTTATTTAAAATGAGTGGAATATTAATTTTGACAATTAAATAATTAAAGATAATTATTTAATTTAGAAGATAAGATTAATTAATTAAATAAATTAACAAATTCATTTAATTATGAGGATTCGTAACATATTAAATAAATAAATGAAATTCATTTATTTAATAATCAGGAAGAAATAAATGCAGAAAGGTAATTAAATAAATTAAGAAATTTATTTAATTAAGGGAAGACTCAGACAATTAATGACGTATTTAATAAATAAATAAGATTCATTTATTTAATAATCATGAAGAATAAAAGGACATGAATTAATTAAATAATTATGAATTATTTAATCAATAGTTGAATGTGGACCAAGAACATAATTAAATGTCATAATTATGCTAGGACGAAAGTGGTAAATATAGAGCTTGCAGGCCTAGGTCATTTTTAAGTGTCTACAAAATGAATTCACTTTTGCTTTGTCGACTTAAAATGAACAAGTGTTTTCACTGTTTTGTAATTACTTACACAAAGTAATATCATCAAAAGATGTATGAGCTTCTCTCATGCCTCACGATGATCTTGAGAATCAAAAGGATTTTTGTGACATTAAGTTGAATAAGTAATTGCCCATACACACTTCAATTTGGGTTTAAAATTGAAGAAAAAACTTTGCGAGTGTGAGTAAACCTATTGCATGTGTTATCCCTTTGTTTCTAAACGAAGGTTGATCGAACTATGAATGTTTTTGCTCGCTTTTGTTTATCTTAGAGGGCCTACCTTGGGGAAAAAGTACTCACCCAAGGGAACGACTCAACCGGTAACACTCTAAAGCCAAGAGTATTTCCAGTCAGGATATAAATGTGGGTACTAGAATAAATGCTAGTATCACGCAATTGGCTCTGATGAGAAGGAAAATAATGGCCTCTCGCCATGTTGGGTCAACTCCTACGAATGAAAAGTATGAACTAAAACCCTTGTTGTAGAAAGGCCAAAATCCCTATCTATTTGTTTGTGCAAGAATGGTTGTTTTGAAGCTGCCCCACACTTTTACGATCTTTAGTAGAAATGGAATGCATGCCATGGGAGGTTCATGGGTTTTGATGCTTGGTTTCCCCGTATAAGTGAGTGTCATGGAGGGGAGCTAGTGGGGTCAATAATCTAACCATTCACTAAAGATAAGTGTAGCTGGACTTGTCCAAGTGGGGACTCAACAAATATTATCTTTCATATCCATAAGGTTGTACTTGCTCTTGATTAAAAAATGCTTTGCTTGTTCAAAAATATTTTTGAAACAAACACCTTATAAACATCATCATCAAAATTTCAAACCCTTTAGGATGCAAATACAATTGACCAAATTCATGTGTTATTTCTTTCCCTTGGGATTTCATCCTTAGAGGTTTCTAAACACTTGGATTTACATCTCAATTTTCCTACTAAAGTTAAATAATAGGTAACCCTTGCCTTGAATTCATCAAAATTTGACATAACATACTTTGTGGGATTTGAGGAAATTAAGACATTGGACATCTAGTTTGAAAATTTAATCAAAGAAGTGTTTGTGGTAAAAAAAAATCACTAAGCAAAGATAACAAAATTGGCTCTCTCACATGTGTTAATTCCTCATGATTTCCAAGAAAGTCAAAATCCCAAAGCAAAAGTCCTTGAGTCAAAGTTCAAAATTTAGGAGTCACACTCGAAAGGTCATCAAGAAATAGATTAGGAAGTGCAATCAAAAGCAACACAACAAAATAAGCAAAAAATTCACAAGGTTCTATAGACTCATTCGTTTAAACAATCAAGAAATGTATGCTCAATTTGAACCACTTCTTAGTTATAGAGGTCCTTAGAAGTATCGTATGTTATTCAATACCGAGGTCTAGTAAACAAGCATCTTTTTAGGTACATCTTAGGATCAAAATCAAACCTTCATCCATCTTTGAACAAAAAAACCAAAATCATCTCATCATCAACTCTTCAAAAATCTT
Source organism: Sequoia sempervirens (assembly GCA_007258455.2). NCBI lineage: Eukaryota > Viridiplantae > Streptophyta > Pinopsida > Cupressales > Cupressaceae > Sequoia > Sequoia sempervirens. The sequence goes on along the minus strand of VDFB02105785.1, from coordinate 254,167,688 downwards.
GGAAAATTCCTTCATGTTAAAACTTTGGGAAAATCATTTGAAACCAATCCAAAATCACTTTATTTGATTGAATGTGTGTAGATGCATCCTTCTCCACATATTTGATCAAATTATCAAACCTTGTGAACAAATTCATCCCTTGATAACATTAAACATCTTGGGATTTAGGATTTCATTATCAAAATCATCTTGTTTGGATAGGAGTGTTTAGATGAATCCTTCTTCTCACACCTAGAAAAATTAGCATTGTGTGAATGATTTAACTCTAGGACAACATCCAACCTCTTAGAGTTCATGAGTTCACCAAAATCCAAATCCAAAAAAAATCAATCCCAAATCAAGTCCTAAAGTTTAACATACCCTTCAAGATTTTCTCAAGAGTTCCAAACATCCATCAAACATTGATCTAACATCCATATTAGTATCACCCTTTGATCCTTAAAATCATCCTAAAAATTTCTCCTTTTGTACCTAAAGTTAGATCAATCCAAAGAATTAGAGAATTCACCTTCCACATTCTTGAAGATTGATCCCTATTTTATGGTGCAGACTAGATTTCAACACAAGAAGAACATGGAAGCCAACAAAGAAACACCCGCTTCAAGTGACCTAAGCCAAACAAACTCCGAAATGAATCTCGTTGAATCAAGCAATCCTTTAACCAATGTTCCTTCATCATCACAAAATCCACAAAAGGAAAGCCAAGAAAAGGATCTTACCTTTGGGATGTCACATGAGGAAATCATCGAAATGTTTCAAAATCTAGAGAATCATAAGATTATCAATATCATGATAAGGATCAACCCCTCACTATACATGCTTGAATTAGGAAAGCAAGGGGCGAAACTCCCTTCTGATTTTGATGTGAGCACTATTGTGGAACCATCTTTTGGGATCACACCCCCAATCTCATCCACCATCCCCATTTCATCTACACCCCCATCCCAAAGTATCACTCAAAACATCCCATAAATCACATCATCCTTTGCTCCAACTCAACCCAATGTCAGCAAGGGAAATGCATTTCTCAATTCCATACAAACACACCCCCTTGTCAACAATCAAGATTTGGACACAAATACCATCTGGGACAAACCATACCCAAAAATCCATTACATACGTATGTCCCTCTCACTTTTCATGATTCCAATAACCCATCATCATCATTCTTTCACGCAACACCCCAAACCTTGCTCCCCATAACCTCGCAAGGAGAAGGTGACATGTTCAAACCAGGGGGCATTTTTGACACTACACCATTTTCTCAATAGATCACATCCCTCACATTTTCACCACTTCCACCATTGCCATCATCATCCACACCACTACTTTTCTTAGGGCTTCCACCTTTACCAAATATCAATCAAAATCAAACCAACATCTCAAACACCAATCAAAGCATCACGCCAAACTCTCAAAACCTATCATCGACATTGCAACAACAGATGACAACTATCCCAATGATGCAAACCACCACCATCACATCATCAATCACCCCCCTAACATCTCAAAACATGATCTCTCAAGGACCAACCACATCAATTGCACTATCCACCACTCAAAACCCAACCATCAACACAAAAACACCTCTCACCACCACAATGAACACCATTCCAAATCCACCTCCACCTACACCACCACCACCACCAAGCTCCAATACATCAAATCAATACAACATTACATTACAAGCAGCTCAACAAGCTACTTATCAAAAGGCATTCCTGCAAGTACAAAAACAAAAAGCCTTGCAACTAGCTGCTCAACAAGCCGCACAACTAGCAACTCAGCAAGCCACTCAAGTTGCTCAAGCAGCCCAAGCCGCATTACAAGTACAACAAGTTGCTCAAGACCAAATATTATTGCAACAACAACAAGTGGCACAAGCCCAAGCACAAGCACAAGCTCAAGCACAAGCGACAAAAGCCCAAGCACAAGCTCAAGCTCAAGCTTAGGCACATGCCCAATATCAAGCACAACAAGCACAAGCACAAGCATAGTATCTTGCACAAAAACAAGCAACACAACTACAAGCATATCAGCAAGCGGTAAAAAAATACCAAGAGCAGCAAGAAGCAACCCAATTAGCAGCTCAACAACAAGCACAATAGTAGGCTTAGCAATAGGAAATCTTGGCACAACAACAAGACCAAAAACAAGCAATGTTTATATAGTAGCAAGTGCAAGCATTCATGGCTCAATAGAATGTGCAAATACCACCAATCATACACATCAACCAATCCACCCATCACACCCATAAGTGAACCACCTCAGAACACTTTCATCCCACCTCTTGATCCACAAAAAGACATCACAACACAAATCAAATTACTCTCACAACAAGTGCTCAATCTTCAATAAGGGCGAACCATGAAAATATCTAGCAACTTGTGTCCTTATCCGTTTGACAGGAGCCTTGTGATGAAACCATTCCTGAAGGGATTTGAGATCCCCAAGTTTGAAAAGTACCATGGGATGAGAAACATTGAAGATTTCATCAACGAATTCCAAGTTCATTGCATGGAAGTCGCGTATGATGATACGTATCCAATGCGGCTATTTCCTAGGAGTTTGGCTAGCCATTCCATGGAATGGTTCTCTTGCCTACCCATAGGAATCAAGACATTCCAATAAATCATAGACGCATTCATCAAAAACTACGCATGCAATATCGCCATGGATATTAGTCTAGAGGAACTCATAGCTTTGAAACAAGGTAAGAATGAATCATTTGCTTCATTCCTTCAACGATGGCAATCCAAGGCCAATCAGAGCAAATGGGTCATGCCCAAGGAACAACAAGTGTGCACTATCATATCTAACCTTGACAGCCTCTTAGCATTCCATCTCAAGGTCCAAGGGATCACCATGTACGACCAGTTGATTTCCAAGGTGCTCAACATCGAACGAGCCCTTATGACACAACCTGGAGGATCAACTTCATATCCTAAACAATAGAGCAATCACCCACCTACCAATTATAATGACAAACCTTGCACATGGGAAAGAAACAAAAATGTTACCAACGATGGTGTCGTTGATGCCAAAGTTGTCATCAGTGCCCCTCGGCAAAACACACCTGCACCACAACAACAAATCCAAAACCATCATCAAAACAACCAACAAGTGAACACAACAACACAACAAGCAAACAATCAAGTGATCAATAATGTTAATGGCTAGAGAGGACTACCCCAGCAAAACAAGAATTTTACCAAGAAAAATTACACCACTCTTGGGGAACCACTTGAAGTCATCATGAAGAAACTAATAAACAAAAACGTCATCAAGATTCCCACCTATGAGAACTACCAAGAACCAGATGTTAAACCTCCTTGGTACAATGACAATCAGCTCTGCAACTTCCAAAAAATCAAAGGGAACACCATGAACAGTTGCATGAGGTTAAAGAACATAGTCCAAGACCTTATTGATCAAAGAATCATAAATGTGGAACAACCAATAGGAAACCAGAACCTCAAAATATACACGAATATGATGCCTAACCATAACAATAAAGGGAACAATAACACTGATAAGGGTAAAGGCACCTTCAAAAACATAAATCATGTGTATGAAACTATCATCACTTCCCTAGATGAACACTATGCAGTAATCACTATCAAAGGAGCTCAAGTCGATTGTGGAGTCACCATAAGAGGTGAAAAAGTTACTATTGCAGGATCATCTGAACCAAATAGAACTTTCATGTCCAATTCAAGATCCATTCCCAATGGTTACAATGTCCTTGATCAGCTAAAAATAACCCCAACACAAATCTCCATCATGGAGTTATTAAAAATCTCATCCGCCCACAAGAAAATCCTTGAGGAAGCATTGGCTTCATCCACTGTCCCTATAGATCTTGATGCAGAACAATTCCAAGGTATGGTCGGAAAAATAATTACCCCAAATCTCCTTACATTCTCTGACCAATATTTTCCCACTCAACCATCTCATAACCGTGCACTCCATTTAGAGGTCCTAGTGCAGAAAAGTAAAGTCAAGCGAGTCTTGGTAGATGGAGGTGTAGGATTGAATATTTGTTCCCTCAAGCTCATTAAGTAGTTAAAAATCTCAGAGGATTCCATCAACAAAGGAAAAGGTATTACAATCAGAGCATATGATGATCAGGAAAGAGTGTCCCAAAGTACAATTAGAATCCCTATTCAAGTAGGGAAAACTATCATGGAAACCACCTGTCAGGTCCTGGACCTCGACTTGCCTTATAACATTCTCCTAGGATGTCCATGGATTCATGCAATGCAAGCAGTAGCATCAACCTTCCATCAATGTGTCAAATTCACATATGAAGGACAAGAGGTCACTGTCCATGGAGATCCCGAACCATTCTCCTACTGCAAAAGCCTTGAGGAAAAATAATACAAAATACCTCAAGTGCCTAAAAATGATGAAGGCCCATCAACACCGTACATTGATCCAGCCACTCTCGCATCCACTTCTGCGATAGAGACACCTATCATTCCCGTCATCCCCACCATCTCTGATATCAAAGTCATCATCCAAGATAATGGTTGTGGAAACTACACGATTCCCAAAAATTCTTTTGTGGTAGGAGAGTTACCACAATCTCCCATATCATGAGGACGTCCACAATCAAATGAAGCCTCCACATCTCAAACATCCCTTGAAGAATATCCCAACTTCAGAAGTTGGGGAGATCTCGGCTGAGAAGTCATAGAGGAGAACCCATCTCATCTCCTATACCAAGATAATAGACTAGCAACTAATCTACCAATGGATGACAGAAGCAAAGGTTTGCAAATGATGCTCGCAATGGGCTATGATATATAGAAACCAAAGACTTGGGAAAAATGACAATGGGCTTATAATACCTATCATTTCGGAGACGTGAATGAGAAATTTTGGCCTTGGATGTACCCCTCTGAGTATAACCATACGTGGCCAAAGTCCTCCAGTTAGAAAGGTCAATAATCCTCCTCAGCAATCTACAGTCAAACTTCACTTACCCGTATCTACAAGTCGAGTCATAGACAACTTCACATTTGAAATAACTGACGTCTATAGTAGTAGTGATGATGAGGATCCCATAACCAACCTACCTAGGCTCTTCAAGGATACCACCCTTCTCATGATTAGCACCTTATCCTTTGAGTTAGACCATCAAAATCATGAAATCCGCCTAGTATACTCCCAACTCATTGATTATGACCAACGAGGACCACCAATTCTCGACAAATTCAAAAACAATGAGGTGCTCTCAGAATTCATGGAACGACAGGATAATATTCCGTGTAGGGATCTATTGGTGTACGTTTTATCATCCACCGAACACACAGAATAAAATGTCTAGAGACACTCTATCCTCTCCTGAAAAACCACCATGTATGCTAAGATTGCGAGAAGGTCATATGGCGATTCCAAGGTTTCTTTTGTCAAGTTTTGACATGTGGATAAGCTCAATGGGCGTTGTAATTTACTGGTAATAAACAAGGGGACTTACATTAAAGAACTTTTCACAAGTTTGGGACTTAGGTGGATTTATCATTAAAGGATTCTCAATTAGGACTTCAATTTGGATCTCAAAAAAATGGCAAAAAGATAAGGGTTCAGAGAATCTATTCTATGCCTAAGAACTTAAGAGACAGTAAAGACTCGGTGAAGGAAATAATCACACTTTGTTTCGCCTCCTGCAGGACAACATACACAAAGTGGGTGCAATCTTCTAGGGGTGTGATAATAATTTTCAAACCTCAAATGAGGCTGAAGTTAAGCTTCCACAATTATAAGCTCAGGCTAACTTTACACATCGAATACAAATCATCCATTCAAAGAAAGTATGAGCAATACTTCACCATTGAATCGATACGATCAATCCCTCATTCACTTAACCAACTTTCAAAGCAAATTCTATTTAACTTAGTGCTAACTTTAATCTATCGCGGAAGAAGATATGCAACCTCGCTTACTATTTGACAATAAAAGTTATTCAAAGAAAATCATGCATAAGAGCTTTTATTATTCGAAATAGTCTCAATGCAACAATCTCATATACTATCTCCACACAAATGAAAGTGAGAGATTATCAGTTTATATAGAGTTTCAAAAATGAAATGAAGGGCTGAGATTAAAACAATATCAACGGCCAAGATTATTACAAGTCAACCCTAATTAGGGTTGCCCAAAATAACATGAGTCATCAATCAGTAAACTATCAGTAAAGAGGTAGTTGAAGCTATTATCAAGGAGAGGTGTCCTTATCCTTCTAAGCAGCATTGCGTTCAACGAACCTGGACACTACTGCAATGACCTTCTCCATCCTGACAGGTGGTAGCATGCTGATCCAGAATTCAAGTTCATCCAAGTTCTCTGCACATTTGGCAAAGGTATTTTCCCAATCTGCTTCCTGCTTCCCAAAATCATTTTGGATGGCTGAAAGACTTGCTACTCTCAGAAAATCCTGTCTTAGAAGTGGTCCAGTAGTCAAGAAGAAAACCTCATGAACCTTTCATCTCAACTCCTCCAGCTGCATGTCCTTTTCTCAGACAATCTCTTGATCAAACACTTCTGTAGCTGTCATATGAATTTTCTCCCAAATTTCCTTTACCTGCTCCTTAATTCTAAGTCCATCCACTTTTGCTTTTTCCAAAACTTCTCTACGTATGGTTACTGCCCAAAACCAGTGATGGAAATCATATGCTGCTCCTACAACAATCACCTTTCTAGTGACCAACTCCTCTCTTGGAGTGCCCTTCAGGACTCTAAGGCTTGGAATAAGCCTCTCTTGCATATCTGGAATACCTTCCCATGTTTCTACCATATCAACAAGTCGGGAAAGAAAGCATGAGGTTTTCCCATAAGCAAGTGCCAGTTTCTCCATGAACAATGCCGCTTCAGTGTCCTCGCTCGCCATCTAGTCCTGAGCTTCCTTTGCCATTACCATTTTGTGCTCAACATCCTTGGTCACCTCCTATGATGAATTGAGGAGAGGAGGAGCCATCGCATTACCCCGATCAAGTGGCTGGGTCAAATTTTGTATGTACTCCTTAAGGCGTTCAACCTCCTTCTTATACTCTTTCTTCTTAGCCACTTCTTTTTCCAATCTCGCTTTGATGGTCAAGACAGAATTATCTAATTCCTCCACTTCTTGACCTTTTGAGGTTGGGCCAAGATCTACAGTGGTTATGGCATACTCTTGAGGAGTAATCTTGTATTGTGGCTTGTCCACCATGGGTACTGCAATGTGTACGGAATGGCTTCCTGTCTCGTTCCTCTGAATGGTAGAGAATTTCTTGGCAGGCTTCTTGATTGCAACTTGCTCCAACATTGCCAAGAAATTGGCAGTATCATCCTCCTCTTGAACTTCTACAGGTACCTAAATTTTCATCCTCTCTATCAGCCAATCTAGAATGGTCGGCTGCTCAATTCCATCCTCTACCTAAACCTCTTCCTCATTCAGAACATCCACAACCCTTCTGAGTGTGGAAATCATTCCCTCCTCGAAGTCATTATTCTGGACTTCTATCTCATTGTTTGAACCAAGTATTTCCATTCCCATAGGTGATGGAGGCTCCTCATCATCCAGCAAAATAGGTTCATCATTCTCTTCCTGAACTGTAGGAGGTACGAGTATTTCCACCAAGGACTCATCTATAGTAGCCACCAGCTCGTCAAAGTTTTGAGATGCTACTAAACGAGATGGCTCTCCCTTATGTCTTTTCTGAACAAGTTCAACACTTGGCACTATTTCCTTCCTCTTCTCTCCAATCTCTACCAAATCCTGATGGGATGCACCGGCATTAGAAGAATACGATTCTGACTTGTTCAGTAGATCATATGTGAGCGTTATTCTTCTCTGTCTCATCTCCTTGACATGATGGTCAACCCACCACTAAGAGTATTTAGTCACTAGTCTCATCAAGGTTGCCAAGTCCGCGTGCTCGGGCTCTGACCACTTTATGGGAGGAAGAGGTCAGCTTTCCTTGAAGCGTGGCTGGATGTAGTTCCCATTGTCCTACAACTAGTCAGGCACCCGACAAAACTCAATTTTCCTCATGAAGTCTAGGTGCATTCTGGACCATAGTCTCCTCCTAACTTCGTATTCATCGGTAGCATTAGTGCAAAAATCTTCTAGTTCCACTCTGTGCTTGTACCTTCTCCCCTCTACTATCCAAATATTATGATGTGGGTCAAAGTTGACCTTGGACTTGTAGGTTGTAAATGGATACCACTGGATCTCCAACCTTGCACTCTCAGCTGCTTGTGCTGATGGACAATACTCCAACATATTCCCGATGAAAAATGGGAATGTGACAAATGCCTTCTTGGTTGGCCTTTGGATGTTCTGATATTCCTCTAATTGTCTCAGGACCTCGAGCAAAATCATCTGATTTGTCAGATAAATGGGCAATTTATAGGGATTTCCAGTAAACCCTTGGATCCTGACATATGTGAATTTCGGGAACTGGATGAACCAGGAGCCATATTTACTGATTAAACTTTTCACCTCATGAGTCAACCTATGATGCACTCCTCCTTGAAGTGTTCTGGTAACATGCATTAGGAAGGCATCATGCACCCTTTTGAAGTGAGACTTCTCCTTCAACTGGAGTTGTGGGTAGCAGTCGTAAGGTCTGAGCTCATTTTCCCTGCTACCAACTTTTCCCTTGCAAATTAGTCCTGGATACTTATATGATCTGGCCAACAAGTAGACAATATACAAGCTCATGTGAAAAGACTTAGTCTATTCGAGGTTGATCAATTGCTCATGGAGGTTGTCACTTATCATCTGTGACTAGTTGAACATTTTGATGCCAAAAGTGATCTTGTCTATGAAATAGTACATCTAGCTCTCGAAAAAGGTGCCTTGCGGGTTGCTAGCTACTCTGTTTAGCATCAAGATGAAGTCTCCAAAATCTTCTTTGAAATCTGTCTGGTAGGGTCTCTTGGGCATCTTCTTTATTGATGGCTTAGGCTTGTCCATCCACACCTTGTTAATTGTTATGGTGCACAAATCTGGTTTGCTGTCATATAACCTCTTGGATTCTTCCTTCGTCTTATAGACCGTCTGCGAATGTTCTGGAATGCTGAAGGTTTCTTGAATTACCACTTCGCTCAAGTGTGCCCAAATTCTGCCATCAGGTGTGACGATCTGCCTCTTCTGAGCATCATCAATTCTGCACAATCCATTGCCGGTGGGAATCCAGCTGCCTGAAATATTCCATTTCTTACTATCCATCTGGCTATCGGTGTGGGAAGTCCATTCTATCCATACATTCTTTTATTAAACTCATCGAAGTTGACATGTCCATGATCGGTGTCTATGACATTCTTCCATTTTGAATTGATCTTAGTCTCCCACTGAGCACCTTTGTTGGCGAACTTCATTGCTGGTTTCTTTAATGTTTCGTCCACCATGGTCATTAACCTCAGTCAAAAGATTAACATTAATACAAAGACTTTTTTAAAATAATTTATTCTCATGCCTTGGGCTCGAAAGTTTACTTTCAGCTAGTTAAATAATTAAATTGTTGTGAAAAAGCAAGCTGAAAGTAAATGGACAAAGTTAAAATTTTGGCTAGAACTTTTGCCAAGATGAAAAGACAGAAGAAGAATGGCAAATTATTTGACTGAACATCAAACCTCAATGAAGAACTGCTGGCTACAAATCAGATATAAAATTCTGATAATTTACTCCAAAAAGTAATTAATGAAGTGCGCCCCTCTTGCACAGAAGAATTCAAAATAAATCTTTTCCTTTCCCGAAAAAATTCTTCCTCAGCATAACATTACTTCTCCCTCTAGAAAATTCGATCTTACCTACTGAACAATCAACTGCCTGAGAATTTTGAGAGAGATTAAATTTCTCTTCAGCTGTGTGTGAAAAAATGAGTTGCTGAAACTCATTATAATGCTGAAGAGCTTGATTTGTTTTAGCAACTGCCATCTTCTCTCTCGATCTCGATTTGTTTTCTTTTGTTCAAACAGGCAGGTTTCCTTTATTTTTCAAAAAGAATCTCGAGCTTATCCAAGCAAATCTCATTGATCTTCAAAAAATTTGATTTTTGGCTTAATGTTTATCTTTGATTTTTCAAATTTTAATTAAATTCGACCTTTCAAGTTTAAAAAAATTCATGGCGAATTTAATTTTGCTTGTTGGATTTTATCTTCAGCCAGCACAAATTATTTTCTTCCGAAACATCTCTGGCAAACTTTATTTTTGTCCAAGGCATTTAAATTTCTGAGTAGTTGAAAATAAATTATTAAAATATTAGAATATTTTAATTTATTCCAACCCATTCATTTTGGACCCTTGGCTATTTTGATTTTCTCTTCATTTTTCTTGGCTAAAAGTTTATTTTCCAATTTTGTCCTCAATTTCATCTAGCCAAGTCAAAATTTAAGCCATTTCGTTGTCAAATGTTATGCCAGATCCTTATTTTTCTTTGCCAAGGCGAAATTTTAATTGCACTGAGCTTATTTTCTTCTGCCAAAGTCAATTTTTTTTCTCGCTCAGACGAATTTTTCTAGGAAAAATCCTTATCTAGACATATTTGTTAGGCATAATTCTGTGATGCTTGACAAATTTCCATCTCTTCTAGCCAAGGGCGATCTGCCCTTTCTCTTTGCCTCGTGCATTTTTCTCTGGCCAAAGTTGTCAATTTTTTTAACATTTTCTCCAGACACCCATACTTAGGCAATTTAATTTCTCTTCCATTTTCATGCTTGGCATACTTCATTTTTTCTTTGCCTTGGCGTAGGCAGACTTCCCAAAGTCTTTTCCACTTTCCACATGCCATTGTGAATTTTCATTAGCACTCTCCTTTCAAGTTCAAACACTTTTCCTCTTTGAAAATGCCATAACACTTAGTCAAAAATCTTAATTTTTCATCCTTTGGCCTCTATACTTAGGAAATTTTTTGAATTTCTCTTGACTAGGCACCAAACACTTAGCAAAAATTGTGAATTTTCCTTTTCATAGACCATGGCAGACTTTCCAAGTGCTTGGACAAGGTGAGGGCGAATTTTCTATGGTCTTGGACATCATCTCTTTGAACATGGCAGACTTCCAAACCTTTTAGCACTTTGCTTAACCCTTTGTCTCTTTGGAAATCCTACAATACTTAGTCAAAATTTTGAATTTCCACCTTTTTAGGCTTTTACACTTAGGCAAATTTTTGAAATTTTCCTTGCTAGGCACCAATACTTAGCAATTTTTTTTTTTTTTCTCCTTTATGTGCCTAGGCGGACTTTCCAACCTATTGGCAAGACATGGCAGACTTCATTAGCTTCTTGCCACTTCCCTTCAAGTGTATGGTGGAATTTCCTTCCTCTTTGGACAAGCATGGCAGACTTCCAAGGATGCTAGACAAGTGAGGGCAGACTTCTTAACTTCTTGGCACTTGACATGGCAGACTTTAGAGAGTCTTTGGATATGCTTCCTCAAGGCTGGCGGACTTTGAGCATGCCTTGCCAAAGTCAAGGCAGACTTTGGATAGTCTTGGACATTTCTCTCTTGTGGCAGGGCGGACTTTCCTTAGTGTCTGACATTCCTTCCTTCATTCCATCCCACATTTCAAGGACCATCCTTCTTATGGTGAATTTCTTCAAACTTAGCTAGATTTCTCATAAATTCCATTCTTTTGAGTTGATTTTCTATGATTTTGCTCAAATCTGATCGATTTTGAACTGATTTTTCCAGAATTTGATGTTTTTTGGGTTTGATTTTCATGCTTTTTAATTTGTTTTTCCAGATTTTTCAATGATTTTTCAATTTTCTCTTTGATTTTCTGAGAGTTCTATCGAGTTTTTTGAACTTCTGAGTGCATTTTTGGAATTTGAGACCTTTCCAAATATAGGAACTTTCTAAAAATAGAAAATTTCTAAAAATAGAATCTTTCTAAAAATAGAAAAAGCAAAACCCTAAAAAATAGGGAACCTTGTTTGGTCCAAAAATGCCAAAAATGAAAAAGCAAAAAAAGCAAAATTTCCTAAAAAGTAGGAAGTCTCAGAATTGGCCGAATTCACAGTCGATCTTCGTTTCCTAGGCCTTCTGAGTGCTTCCATGACGTTTACGCACTAATTCAAGCATGGATTACTGACTTGGCTTAGGTAACTCTCAACAAATTGACTTGAAACTCTCAATAAGTATGACCTCATGAAACCGTTGCAAGGAGACAAAAACCTTAAAAACTAGCAGACAACTGGGGGTCCCCATCGCCGATGGGGCAATGTGTGAAAAGGTCACAACATCTGCTGACTCCACGTGGGGAATGTTCCTGAATGTTCCAAAGATAGTACCCACTTCAAATCTAGAATCTTGAATTAAGTCCACCTAACTTATCTCTTGACCAAGAAGAGTACTCAAAAGGGAAGAGAAGTCCTAAACCATATCAAGATATCTTATCCTTCAGTTATAAGTTTGTGCACATGGATTTATTCCTATCTCTTAAGACCAATATGACTCTTTGGTTCCATGATGGCTTTCCAGTGTATTTTGATCTTAGCTCCAAAAGCATCCTTGGATAGAACCTTGCTGCCAGCGAGCATCCATAGCCCCGGCGAGGTTATTTGCTATAATCTCATGGAGATTGCTCTACTTCCAGTGATTTACTATTTTTCTTGTCTTTGATTCTTTGGTACACCTTTAGAGATGTCTGCACACCCAAAAGCCAAGTGTTTTGATTTTTCATTCTTTTCTTTTGATTCATTTTGATATTCTTTTATTTTCCTATATTTCCAGACTTTGGCCTATAAGCAATGAAGCTCACCTGGGTTTGAGCATTATAGTGGTGTTGAAGCAAGACTTTTGATTACTTTCTAGCCAACAACTTCACCTAGGAGACCATAATGACTCAGAGAACTCTTTAAGTGTGTAAAATGTAATAACTATAAGACTTGGTACCAAGACACAATAGATGACTTCCTTTCCAATCAAGTACTAACCCTGACCTTAAGATACTTTAGAAATAATTAATTTAGGATTCATAGATTTTCCATAAATGTTTACCCGAGGAATATTCACAACCTTCCTTAGCGAGGTCAAGCCAGAATGTGTGCGTGTAAGCAACATCACCTTTTTCGCGGAATGGGACACCCTCCTTATTAAAAAAAACAACACAAAGCAAAGTGAAATGGAAGCAAACTAATCTAAGAAAACAAAGATGACTACTCTAAGGAAAGAGAAAACAAAACCCGAAAGAAACTACTCTAACTATATACAAGCAAGCTCCATCAGGGAGCTCAAGGCTGGAAATAATGTTTCAGAAACTGCCCATTGATGGGCAGTGGGATGTCTTCCCCTGTCAAGGTCCTTAACCTGAATGCATTTTCTCCCAATATCTTAGCAATTTGGTATGGTCCTTTCCATAAGTTATCAAACTTATCATGATCCCCTCTTCGTTCATGGGCTTTATCCCAATATAGGACTAGGTCAGATATTCTGAAGGACTTTGTTGTTGTGCATTTATCAAACCATCATTTGACAATCCCTTGGTGTTTAGCAAAGTTTTCGAGAGCTTGATCTCTCCTTTCTTCCAGTAGCAATAATTGTGAAAGGAAAATCTGAACTCTATCATCTGGGTCTAAGTATTCGTGCATGAACCTGAGTGTCAGAATCCTCAGTTGGATGGGAAAGATGGGGTCTTGCCCATAGACCAAGTGATATGGAGAGGTTCCCAATGAACTCTTGGCTCTTGTCCTATCTACCCATAGAGAAAACCTAAGTTGAGAATGCCAATCTCTCAGGTTGTGATCCAACAATTTCTTGATGACACTGAGCAAATTCTTGTTTGTGGACTCTGCCAGTCCATTACCCTGGGGGTAATAATTCAAAGAGAACTTCAATGTGATCCTGTAATCGAATGCCCAATTTGAAAATTTTAATGAAGTGAACGCGGAACCATTGTCCCAAACAAGGGCCTTAGGGCAACTGAATCTGGTGATGATATGTTCTTCTAGAAACTTGATTACTACATCTGTTGTACAATTCTTCAGTGCCTATGCTTCAGACCATCTGGTGCAATAGTCTGTTGCTATCAAAATATATCTGTGTTGTGCTGATGATGGTGGGTTTATCATGCCAATAAAATCAAGTCCCCACATCGCAAATGGTTTGAATTCTGTGATTGGCTATAATGGCATAGCGGGATTCTTTTCACAGGTTGCAGTGATTTGACAGATGTGGCAAGTTTTTACATGCTCATATGCATCTTTGAAAATAGAAGGCCAATAGTACCCTGCTCTTAAGATCTGATAAGTTGTGGCCTGACTTCCTCCATGTCTTTTCCCTAACTTAGAATGGAAATGCTCCATAATCCTCTTAGCTTCATCATTTCCCACACATCTCAAGTAAATCCCTTCGTGGTTCCTTCTATGGAGAATTGACCCTTGGAGCATATAGCGTTGACATTTGAGCCTAAAGGCTCAATTTTATGCTGGGTTCATTTGTGCAGGATACTTGTGATTTATCAAGTATGTGATGATATCATAGTACCATTCTTCTGGGGAAGTATCGGTCAACAAATACATTTGCTGCACTAAGCCAGGCCCTTCAATAGCCATTTTCTGAGCTAGAGCTTGTCCATGGACTAGCTTCATCAGTTGCAACTCAATATCATACTCTTGGATAGTGGCGAACCACTTTTCTCTTCTCTCCCCTAGCTCATTTTGTATTAGGAGTGTCTTGACAGTTGCATCAAGAATGATGGCAAAGACCTTACTCCTCAAGATATAATGCCTAAATTTTTTGATGCCCTTTACCAGTGCATAGGCTTGCTTTTCGATACTCGAATATCTCAATTCAGCATCCTTGACAGGTGAACTCATGAAAGCTATGGGATGCTCATCCCTCTTTTCTATTCTCTAGGTTAACATTGCTGCACACGAATGTTCTGATGTGAAGGAGTACGAGTAGAAAGGCTTCATATAATCTGGGCTAACCAAGACAGGAGCATCAATGATAGCCTGCTTGATTTCTTCAAATGCTTTCTTTGTTGGCGCAGTCCACTCCATTTTCGCATCCTTTTTTAACATCTCATTTAAAGGTTTCACTATCTCAGCAAAACTGGTGATAAATTTTCTAACAAAATTGATCTTCCCGAAGAAAGATCTCAATTCCTTCTGGCTAGTAGGCAGATGAATTCTTGATATTGCCTCTATACGTTCAGGATCAATTAGTATTCCTCTCTCAGTGATCAAGTGGCCTAACAATTTACCTTTGGTAACCTTGAAGATGCACTTCTTTGGATTTAAGGAAATCCCATACCTTTGACATCTTTGAAATACCTTCCTTAGGTCCTCCACATGGTCCTCTCTCTTCTTGAGAATCATCAAATCATCCATATAAATGATTATACATTTTCCAATTAGATCTCGGAAGGCGGTGTCCAGGGCCCTCTAAAACGTGGCCCCTGCGTTAATTAGCCTGAAGGGCATTCTTTTGTAGGCAAAGGTTCCCCATTTCGTTGTGAATGTCATTTTCAATCTGTCTTCATATTCCACTAGGACCTGGTTGTACCCAGAATATCCATCCAAAAAGGACATCATTCACGAACCATTGACAATCTGTAACACTTCATCAAGCGATGGCAGCGGGTAATTATCTTTTTCAGAAGCTCTATTTAAATTCTAGAAATCAACGCACAGCCTGATTTCTCTATTTTTCTTCCGCATTGGGATGAGGTTGGCAACCCACGTTGAGTGGCACACTGGGAATATGATTCCTGTTGTCAATAGTTTCTTGACCTCTTGATGGATGAGTGGTTCTAGCAACGGATTAACTAGTCTCTGGCGCTGTCTAAAAGACTTGCTTCCTGGCCTGAGTGGGATTGTATGCGTAATGATGGAGGTATCGTAGGTTCTCAAATCTTCATAGCTCCATGCTATGATGTCAGGGAACTGTCTCAAGCTCTGAATAATTCCCATCTTTTCCTTGGGTGTACAAGTCTTTCCTATGCATACATTTTTGATATCGTGCTCTGATCCCAGGTTCATTTTCTTGCATTGATCACCTTCAATCCTTTGACTTTTCATTTGATCAATTTGATCTTGGTCAAATATTCTCTCTAATTATATCGTCCCTCTCAGAATGATGTTTTTCTTTAAGTTTAGGATACCATCATCATCAAATTCAGCTTCCTTTTGTGTTTCTTCCTCATCAATAACTTGTGCTGCAAAAACATCTGAACTTGTTAAAAACTCACGAATGTGGTCATTGTCTTCAAAAACCTGGAAGTTTGTAATATTATTTGGAATAGACAGTATGGATGGTAGTTCCACCGTGAACTAACTTATGCCATCCATGGCTAGCGGCTCTAGTGAACTGGCTGCTTGTGCCAAAGAATTTTCTACTTGATTATTTGATCGGTTCATGGATTGGATGTTGAAAGCGTCAATGCTCTCAACAATATCCCACACTCTATTGCGGTAACAAGTCAATCTTTTATTATGGCAGACATATTGTTTCTTCACCTGCTTCATGACTATTTCTAAATCTCCAAGAGCATACAATACTCTTGCTCCCTTCCTGAGTGCTAGCAGTAACCCATGAATCAGAGATTCATATTCTGCTACATTATTCATGCATGGGAATTCTAGTCTGTGAGCAGCAAGATATACCTCTCCTTTCAGACTGATCAACTCGAAACTAGCTCCAGCTCCTTTCTTTGATTGGGATCCATCAAACTTTAAGATCCAAACTTGTTCTTGTTGTGAAGACTACGGAGTTTGTGGGTTTTCATTTTCTTCTTGATGTTCTTGCCCAAGTTCTATCTCCTATATTCTCACTGAGGAAAATCCATCGATGTGATTGACCTCTGCATGGTCTGAAAAGCCTAATGCCTGTGGGATACTTCTTTGTACTTCTTTTATGGCCCTATGGCATATCTTACAAATGAGTTCTGAATGAGTTGTATTGTGTACTCGACACCAATTTGGTAACAATAAATCCTGAATATGAATATCTTCATGCAATTTTGTCTTCATTTGGACACTCCTCCAGACAAAGTTTCTAAAACTTTCGAACATTCTTCTATCACTGTCTTGGGAGCTCTCCCCTTCTTCAATTAACACATCTATGGAATTAGCCATTTGATTACTTTCCTGGATTGATTCATGTAACATGAGAACTTCATTTGTTTTAGGCCTGTAAGTGCCTAAATCTGTCTCTAGAAACAATATCTCATTGTTCTCTATGTATTCAGTAATCATTAACTTGAGTCTTGGTGTGCTGTCAATCCTTATTTGGTTTGGGACTCCTTTCCATGGTAGCCACATATGGGAAAAGTCTGTGGCGATATATC
The DNA here is from genome assembly GCA_007258455.2 of Sequoia sempervirens. Taxonomy (NCBI): domain Eukaryota; kingdom Viridiplantae; phylum Streptophyta; class Pinopsida; order Cupressales; family Cupressaceae; genus Sequoia; species Sequoia sempervirens. Next base: position 254,150,409 of record VDFB02105785.1, on the reverse strand, counting down.
CGTTCAACCTCCTTGCCCAGTCTTTGCTCAAGAGCATGCCATACCCATCAGGGATATCTACCACCGAGATGTCTATATAGCTTTGTATTCTCAGGTCTACCGCTAATTGCATGTAGATATTATTTAATTCTCCCATAACTGGGACTTCCATTTTATCTAACTGTGTGACTTTCTTGTTGGTTCTTGCAGGTACAAGTCCCAACCTATGGCAGATAGCAAGCGGCATCATGTTGCTTGAGGCACCAGAATCCACTAGACAGTTGTGTAGCATTTTGTCGAATATTCTAACTGACAATAGAAATGGGGCAGGCTCATCTTTTCCTTGGTAGAAGACTACCAGATGTTTGTCCTGATTGTTGGTATCTTGGTTCTTCTCTTTCTGATTTCTAGGAACAATGTCCTGTCTTGGCGGGGTATGCGGTTGCTCATTTGCCAAGACTTCTTCTCAGAAAATATATGTGTCCATAAGGACTTCTTCTGGTGACATGTCCTTTTGATTGGAACTTTTAGATGATGTCTGGGCCATTCCTACAACATTGAAAGGTTGTTGCGGAGTATCAAATATGTCACCCGTTACTTCTAACTCAACAATATTGGTATTTTCTGAAGCATTGGGTGCTCCTCAGTTTGGCACACTTTGTGGAACATTTCTTGGAACAATTGCTTCAGTCAAGCTGCCCAAAAGCATCTCCCGAATCTCAGGAATTCTCATTAGCTCAATCAAAGGCAAGCTGACCTTCATTCATTTGAAATCCTCCAACACATATGAACTCAACCTCTTTAGCTCTTCCCGGGGACGGTCTCTTGTCTGAGCTTGAACTTGTACTACTGGAGGGTTCACTTGTCTTGTTTGTTCCACTTGGGGAACAGTAGCTTGTCTTGTCTGTTCCGTTCGTGGAATGTTGACCTATCTAGCTCCATTTGCCTGAAGATTTTGCTGATGGTATTCCGGTGAATCTCTGGGAAGAGACGTCACATTGGTAGCATTCAGATTTGGCAGGGTCTGGAAATTGTTTGGTGGAACCGACGTAGTCAAATGTTCACTTTGACGATTATTCCTCTGGTATATCCTAAATGGATTTCCAGATGCTTGTTGAAGCACTTCCTTGGTTCCTTCCACCATAACACTATTGTATAATGGAGGGAAATTATAACCATTGACCGTGGACGGCCGATTGGATGGGTCTTGAATTTCTAGTCCATCTTGGTATCTTGGCACCTCCACTGGGCTATTTGCAGATGCTGGTGGAAATCTCTTATTATGCTGATACTGTGGATATTCCTGGGGAGCAAATCAGACACTTTCAATCACAAGAGCCTGATCATACCTCGGTGCAGGAACTAATTCATATCTGGTTACTGGAGGATCTTCCACCTCCGAATTCCTTCTATCGCTTCTGAAAATGTTCGCGGCCACTTGAAATTCACGACAATGTAACTCAGAATGTTGATCTATGTTATGCAGACTGCACCATCCTGATAGCACTGCTTCAACTAGGAATACCTTTTCTGAGGGACGGTTGTCAGTTGGTTGATTATCCAAGGGTGATGGTACAGTACCATTGTTAGGTTCGGTGTTATAGGTCTTCTTTTGGAAGCCCGGGTTATTATTCCAGAAACCTTGATTGTTCCCTTGATAATTTTGATTGTCCCTTTGATATCCGAAATGACCTCGACCTTGGTAATTCCCTTGAGGTGCATGATAGCTCTTTTGAAAACTCTGAATTTGGCTATTTTGTCCCTTCAAATAGGTGACCTCAGTCGACAGCTTCTTGACTTGTTCAATCAAGTCTTTCATTTCATCCTTCTCTTCTTGAGTCCATGTGGAAGTTGTCGCATTTTGAAGATATATAGGTTGAGCTAGTGGTACTTGGGACATAGGTGCTCTAGGGTGAAGGATCATTTGGTTGCCCATTGGAGGAACTGGGTTCATCACAGGCGTTTGATGAGCCAACACCTGATTAATGTCTTGGATTTGATTCTAGGAGGCTGCATTTCCCAAGTAATTTAGTGGACTAGGAGCCATACCTACTCTTAGACCAGTGCTAGCTATAATTGCTGCAGCATATGCTCCCTTCAGGTCCACTAGGAGAGGGTTTGTCGACTTCACAAACATGGCGGTAAGACGATCCAAAGCTTCATAATAAATGGGCAATGCTACTACATTGTCCAACAAATAAGGATCTCTCAGCCTTGTATAAGCCTTGTGGAATCTGTTATTAAATGTGCTAATAGGCTCGTGTTCTTGTCTTTTGACTTCCACAAATTGCCTGTATAAATCAGATGGAGAAATAGGTGGCCTAAATTTCTCTAAGAAAGCAATCTTCATCTGTTTCCACGTGTGGATGGAGTTAGCTGGCAAATGGATATACCAATACGAAGCCTCCTCATCAAATGTGTAGGGGAACAACGTACATGCAACATCTTCTTCTTGGATATCTCTATTTTGAAGAAGATCTTCAAAAAGCTTGATATGTTCGTCCACAGTGTGGTTCAGGTCACCACTGTGAAACTTGGAACAAAAATGTTCCAAATTTTTCGGTAAATCATGATAAACTCCAAACATCATAGGCGACGCATTGGCTGGATGCCACACCATTGGAGTGTTTGGTTGGTTTGGTTGAACTAGTTGCATTGGTGGAACTGGTTGCACTGGTTGTGCAACCACTGGAACTTGCTGACAATCTGGAACTAGAGTATGTGGCGGCAAGGCTTGAAAGAGACCAAAAGGAATTTCCTCACTTGGTGCTTCTTCACTAGACCCAACTGCGCTAGATGTTCCCTCCTGTGATGCTTCAGATTTCTTTCTCTACCTATTCCTATAAGGTGATAGCTCTATAAATTCTTTAAAAGAATTTTGAGTTGATCTAGTAATTCTCCAAAGTCTATCTACTGAGAAAGATCCGATTCAATCCAGCGTGCTCTTCTTTATTCTTGTCGAGGTGGTGTAGGAGCTGGTGGTGTAGGAGCTGGTTGGTTCACCTATTGGTTGGCTTGTCGGTTCTGCTCTCGTTGAAGAGCTTCAAATTTTTCAACAAGGAGGTCCCTTTGGATATTGAATTCAATTCGTTGTGCTCTTTCTTCTTCTTCCTCAAGAATATAGCACATTGCGAAACCAATCAGGAGCACTTCTTCTCACTTGCCATGCAAGGCTGAACAGTTTGGTGATGATATCCTCTTGTTCATCATGAAAACCCAAGTCAGGCGATAACACTGGCTGAGGATCTTGATTAGGATCAGGAACATTGGCCGGGAGCACCATTCTTCATCTTACTATCAACACTCGGATTTGAGGATGAGCTTGTAGCAAATGATCATTCTATCTCATCAACGGTTAGCTTCAAACGATCAATTTTCTGCCTTATCAAATCTCTCTGGATTGCTTCCTCAAATCTCTTTCCTTTTTCTTCTTCTCTAGCCAAGACATGGCTTGTCTGTCCAAATTGAGCATGATCGATCTTTGTCTTCCAAGCTAGTGTGTACAACTAATTAATAATATCTATCAGTGGCTGGTCCAGTTGTTCAACAGGTACATGAAATGGAAACTCATGTGGTAGTACCATTCTGCATCATGCCTACTGCCTTAACTTGTAGCAAAGATTTATTTTCGTTGGGCCCTTCTTCTAGCACCAATTCTATGTTGGTGCCTAGGAGGAGAGGCAAGCATATACACAAGTGATGTAGCAAAGATTTCTTTTCATTCAGCCCGCTTGGAATAATTTATTCTTTCTTTGTTCAGCCCTCCTTCTAGCGCCAATTCTATGTTGGTGTACGTTTTGTCATCCACCAAACACACAGAATAAAATGTCCAGAGACACTCTATCCTCTCTTGAAAAACCACCACGTATGCTAAGATTGTGAGGTCATATGGCGATTCCAAGGTTTCTTTTTTCAAGTCTTGACGTGTGGATAAGCTCAATGGGCATTGTGATTGGCTAGTAATAAACAAGGGGACTTATGTTAAAGAACTTTTCACAAGTTTGGGACTTAGGCGGATTTATCATTAAAGGCTTCTCAATTAGAACTTCAATTTGGATCTCAAAAAAATGGCAAAAATATAAGGGTTCAGAGAATCTATTCTATGCCTAAGAACTTAAGAGACAGTAAAGACTTGGTGAAGGAAATAACCGCACTTTGTTTCGCCTCTTGCAGGACAACATACGCAAAGTGGGTGCAATCTTCTAGGGGTGTGATAATAATTTTCAAACCTCGAATGAGGCTGAAGTTAAGCTTCCACAATTATAAGCTCAGGCTAACTTTACACATCGAATGCAAATCATCCATTCGAAGAAAGTATGAGCAATACTTCACCATTGAATCAATACGATCAATCCCTCATTCACTTAACCAACTTTCAAAGCAAATTCTATTTAACTTAGTGCTAACTTTAATCTATGGCGGAAGAAGATATGCAACCTCGCTTACTATTTGACAATAAAAGTTATTCAAAGCAAATCATGCATAAGAGCTTTTATTATTTGAAATAGTCTCAATACAACAATCTCATATACTGTCTCCACAAAAATGAAAGTGAGAGATTATCAGTTTATATAGAGATTCAAAAATGAAATGAAGGTCCGAGATTAAAACAATCTCAATGGCCAAGATTATTACAACTCAACCCTAATTTGGGTTGCCAAAAATAACATGAGTCATCAATTAGTAAACTATCAGTAAAGAGGTAGTTGAAGCTATTATCAAGGAGAGGCGTCCTTATCCTTCTGAGCAGCATTGCGTTCGACAAACCTAGACACTACTGCAATGACCTCCTCCATCGTGACAGGTGGCAGCATGCTGATCCAGAATTCAAGTTCATCCAAGTTCTCTACACATTTGGAAAAGGTATTTTCCCAATCCACTTCCTGCTTCCCAAAATCATTTCAGATGGCTGAAAGACTTGCTACTCTCACAAAATCATGTCTTAGAAGTGGTCCAGTAGTCGAGAAGAAAACCTCATGAACCTTTCATCTCAACTCCTCTAGTTGCATCTCCTTTTCTCATACAATCTCTTGATCAAACACTTTTGCAGCTATCATATGAATTTTCTCCCAAATTTCCTTTACTTGCTCCTCAATTCTAAGTCCATCCACTTTCACTTTTTCCAAAACTTCTCTACGTATGGTTACTGCCCAAAACCAGTGATGAAAATCATATGCTGCTCCTGTAGCAATCAACTTTCTAGCGACCAACTCCTCTCTTGGAGTGCCCTTCAGGACTCTAAGGCTTGGAATAAGCCTCTCCTGCATATCTGGAATACCTTCCCAAGTTTTCACCATATCAACAAGTCGGGAAAGAAAGCATGAGGTTTTCCCATAAGCAAGTGCCAGTTTCTCCATGAACAATGTCGCTTCAGTGTCCTCGCTCGCCATCCAGTCCTAAGCTTCCTTAGTCGTTACCATTCCGTGCTCGACATCCTTGGTCACCTCTTGTGATGAATTGAGGAGAGGAGGAGCCACCGCATTACCCCGATCATGTGGCTGGGTCAAATGTTGTATGTACTCCTTAAGGCGTTCAACCTCCTTATACTCTTTCTTCTTAGCCACTTCTTTTTCCAATCTTGCTTTGATGGTCGAGACAGAATTATCTAATTCCTCCACTTCTTGACCTTTTGAGGTTGGGCCAAGATCTACAGTGGTTATGGCATACTCTTGAGGAGTAATCTCATTTTGTGGCTTGTCTACCGTGGGTACTACAATGTGTACGGAACGGCTACCTGTCTTGTTCCTCTGAATGGTAGAGAATTTCTTGGTAGGCTTCTTGATTGCAACTTGCTCCAACCTTGCGAAGAAATCAACAATATCATCCTCCTCTTGAACTTCTACAGGTACCTAAATTTTCATCCTCTCTATCAGCCAATCTGGAATGGTCGGCTGCTCAATTCCATCCTCTACCTAAACCTCTTCCTCATTCAGAACATCCACAACCCCTCTAAGAGCAGAAATCATTCCCTCCTCGAAGTCATTATTCTAGACTTCTATCTCATTGTCTGAACCAAGTATTTCTGTGCCCCTAGGTGACGGAGGCTCCTCATCATCTAGCCGAATAGGTTCATCATTCTCTTCCTGAACTGTAGGAGGTATGAGTATTTCCACCAAGGACTCGTCTATAGTAGCCACTAGCTTGTCAAAGTTTCAAGATGCTGCTGAACGAGATGGCTCTCCCTTATGTCTTTTCTGAACAGGTTCAGCACTTGGCACTATTTCCTTCCTCTTCTCTCCAATCTCTACCAAATCCTGATGGGATGCACCGGCATTAGAAGAATACAATTCTGACTCGCTCAGTAGATCATATGTGAGTGTTATTCTTCTTTGTCTCATCTCCTAGACATGATGGTCATCCCACCACTGAGAGTATTTAGTCGCTGGTCTCATCAAGGTTGCCAAGTCTGCATGCTCAGGCTCTAACCACTTTATGGGAGGAAGAGGTTGAATTTCCTCGAAGCGTGGCTGGATGTAGTTCCCATCGTCCTGCAACTGGTCAGGCACCTGACAAAACTCAATTGTTCTCATGAAGTCTAGGGGCATTCTGGACCATAGTCTCCTCCTAACTTCGTATTCATTGGTAGCATTAGCCCAGAAATCTTCCAGTTCCACTCTGTGCTTGTACCTTCTCTCCTCTACTGTTTGAATATTATGATGTGGGTCAAAGTTGACCCTGGACTTGTAGGCTGTAAATGGATACCACTGGATCTCCAACCTTGCACTCTCAGCTGCCTGTGCTGATGGACAATACTCCAACATATTCCCAATGAAAAATGGGAATGTGACAGATGCCTTCTTGGTTGGCCTCTGGATGTTTTGATATTCCTCTACCTGTCTCAGGACCTCGAGCAAAATCATCTTATTTGTCGGATAAATGGGCAATTTATAGGGATTTCCAGTAAATCCCTGGATCCTGACATATGTGAATTTTGGGAACTGGATGAACTAGGAGCCTTATTTACTTATTAAACTTTTTGCCTCATGAGTCAACCTATGATGCACTCCTCCTTGAAGTGTTATGGTAACATGCATTAGGAAGGCATCATGCACCCTTCTGAAGTGAGACTTCTCCTTCAATTGGAGTTGTGGGTAGCAGTCGTAAGGTCTGAGCTCGTTTTCCCTGCTACCAACTTTTCCCTTGCAAATTAGTCCTAGATACTTATATGATCTGGCCAACAAGTAGACAATATACGAGCTCATGTGAAAAGACTTAGTCTATTCGAGGTTGATCAATTGCTCATGGAGGTTGTCACTTATCATCCATGACCAGTTGAACATTTTAATGCTAGAAGTGATCTCGTCTATGAAATAGTACATCCAGCTCATGAAAAATGTGCCTTGTGGGTTTCCGGCTACTCTATTTAGCATCAAGATGATGTCTCCAAAATCTTCTTTGAAATCTATCTGGCGGGGTCTCTTGGGCATCTTCTTTATTGATGGCTTAGGCTTGTCCATCCACACCTTGTTAATTGTTGTGGTGCACAAATCTGGTTTGCTGTCATATAACGTCTTGGCTTCTTCCTTGGTCTTATAGACCATCCATGAATGTTCTGGAATGTCGAAGGTTTCTTGAATTACCACTTCGCTCAAGTGTGCCAAAATTCTGCCGTCATGTACGATGATCTGCCTCTTCTGAGCATCATCAATTCTGCACAATCCATTGCCTATGGGAATCCGGCTGCCTGAAATATTCCATTTCTTACTATTCGTCTAGCTATCGATGTGGGAAGTACATTCTGTCCATACATTCTTTTCTTAAACTCATCAAAGTCGACATGTCCGAGATCCGTGTCTACGACATTCTTCCATTTTGAATTGATCTTAGTCTCCCGCTGAGCACCTTTGTTGGCGAACTTCATTGCTGGTTTCTTTGATGATTCGCCCACCATGGTCATTAACCTACAATCAAAAGATTAACATTAATAGAAAGAATTTTTTAAAATAATTTATTGTCATTCCTTGGGCTTGAAAGTTTACTTTTAGCTAGTTAAATAATTAAATTGCTGCGAAAAAGCAAGCTGAAAGTAAATGGACGAAGTTAAAATTTTGGCCAAAACTTTTGTCAAGATGAAAAGACAGAAGAAGAATGGTGACTTATTTGACTAAACATCAAACCTCAATGAAGAACTGCTGGCTGCAAATCAGATTTAAATTCTGATAATTTACTCCAAAAAGCAATTAATGAAGTGCGCCCCTCTTGCACAGAAGAATTCAAAATAAATCTTTTTCTTTTCCACAAAAATTCTTCCTCAGCATAACATTACTTCTCCCTCTGGAAAATTTGATCTTTCCTACTGAACAATGAACTACCTGAGAATTCTGAGAGAGATTAAATTTCTCTTTAGCTGTGCGTGAAAAAATGAGTTGCTGAAACTCATTATAATGCTGAAGAGCTTGATTTGTTTTAGCAACTACCATCTTCTCTCTCGATCTCGATTTGTTTTCTTTTGTTCAAATAGGCAGGTTTCCTTTATTTTTTGAAAAGAATCTCTCTCGAGCTTATCCAAGCAAATCTCATTGATCTTCAAAAAATTTGATTTTTGGCTTAATGTTTATCTTTGATTTTTCGAATTTTAATTAAATTTGACCTTTCAAGTTTAAAAAAATTCATGGCAAATTTAATTTTTCCTGTTGGATTTTATCTTTAGCCGGCACAAATTATTTTCTTCCAAAACATCTCTGGAAAACTTTATTTTTGTCCAAGGCATTTAAATTTCTGAGTAGTTGAAAATAAATTATTAAAATATTAGAATATTTTAATTTATTCCAACCCGTTCATTTTGGACCCTTGGCTATTTTGATTTTCTCTTCATTTTTCTTGGCTAAAAGTTTATTTTCCAATTTTGTCCTCAATTTCATCTAGCCAAGTCAAAATTTAAGCCATTTCATCGTCAAATGTTATGCCAGATCCTTATTTTTCTTTGCTGAGGCAAAATTTTAATTGCACTAAGCTTATTTTCTTCTGCCAAAGTCAATTTTTTTTCTCGCTCAGATGAATTTTTCTAGGAAAAATCCTTATCTGGACATCTTTGTTAGGCACAATTTTGTGATGCTTGACAAATTTCCATCTCTTCTGGCCAAGGGCGATATCCCCTTTCTCTTTGCCTCGTGCATTTTTCTCTGGCCAAAGTTGTCAATTTCTTAACATTTTCTCCAGACACCCATACTTAGGCAATTTAATTTCTCTTCCATTTTCATGCTTGGCACACTTCATTTTTTCTTTTCCTTGGCCTAGGCGGACTTCCCAAAGTCTTTTCCACTTTCCACATGCCATTACGAATTTTCATTAGCACTCTCCTTTCAAGTTCAAACACTTTTCCTCTTTGAAAATGCCATAACACTTAGCCAAAAATCTTAATTTTTCATCCTTTGGCCTCTATACTTAGGCAAATTTTTTAATTTCTCTTGACTAGGCACCAAACACTTAGCAAAAATTGTGAATTTTCCTTTTCATAGACCATGGCGGACTTTCCAAGTGCTTGGACAAGGTGAGGGCAGACTTTCTATGGTCTTGGACATCATCTCTTTGAACATGGCAGACTTCCAAACCTTTTAGCACTTTGCTTAACCCTTTGTCTCTTTGGAAATCCTACAATACTTAGTCAAAATTTTGAATTTCCACCTTTTTAGGCTTTTACACTTAGGAAAATTTTCAAAATTTTCCTTGCTAGGCACCAATACTTAGTAATTTTTTTTGATTTTTTCTCTCCTTTATGTGCCTAGGCGAACTTTCCAACCTATTGGCAAGACATGGCAGACTTCATTAGCTTCTTGCCACTTCCCTTCAAGTGTATGGCAGACTTTCCTTCCTCTTTGGACAAGCATGGCGGACTTCCAAGGATGCTAGACAAGTGAGGGCGGACTTCTTAACTTCTTGGCACTTGACATGGTGAACTTTAGAGAGTCTTTGGATATGCTTCCTCAAGGCTGGCAGACTTTGAGCATGCCTTGCCAAAGTCAGGGTGGACTTTGGATAGTCTTGGACATTTCTCTCTTGTGGCAGGGCGGACTTTCCTTAGTGTTTGACATTCCTTCCTTCATTCCGTCCCACATTTCAAGGACCATCCTTCTTATGGCGAATTTCTTCAGACTTAGCTAGATTTCTCATAAATTCCATTCTTTTGAGTTGATTTTCTGTGATTTTGCTCAGATCTGATTGATTTTGAACTGATTTTTCTAGAATTTGATGTTTTTTGGGTCTGATTTTCATGCTTTTTACTTTGTTTTTCCAGATTTTTCAATGATTTTTCAATTTTCTCTTTGATTTTTTGAGAGTTCTATCGAGTTTTTTGAACTTCTGAGTGCATTTTTGGAATTCGAGACCTTTCCAAATATAGGAACTTTCTAAAAATAGAAAAAGCAAAACCCTAAAAAATAGGGAACCTTGTTTGGTCCAAAAATGCCAAAAATGAAAAAGCGAAAAAAGCAAAATTTCCTAAAAAGCAGGAAGTCTTAGAATTGGCCGAATGCACAGGCGATCTTCGTTTCCTAGGCCTTTTGAGTGCTTCCATGACATTTATGCACTGATTCAAGCATGGATTACTGACTTGGCTTAGGTAACTCTCAAAAAACTGACTTGAAACTCTCAATAAGGATGACCTCACGAAACCATTGCAAGGAGACAAAAACCCTAAAAATTAGCAGACAACTTGGGGTCCCCATCGCCGATGGGGCGATGTGTGAAAAGGTCACAACAGGATCACAAAGCAGGATTCATCATTGAGCTAGATACACATGCATATTATGGGGAAATGATTGAATCCCTCAGTCGCAAAAGTGAAAAATTGAGAATAATATCTAAGTCCTTGATTGAAAACCACACTGTGGCATTCTTCGACATGAAAAAAGTAAAAATAAAGGATACATCCAATGGTGAAAACCTCTCTAAGGCACCTGAGGATGGGGGATTCAATCTTCCTTTCAGAGCTCTTCATCAGGAAAAATTAGCAGTCCTAGCAGAAAAGTGCAATCCAATTAATCTAGGAATAGAGGAGACCCCACACATCACATTCTATGTGGAGTCATTACTATCAGAAGAACAAGAACTCCTAGCAGCCTTCTTGAGAGAGAGACAGGTAAAATTTGCATGGAGCTACGCAGACATGCTAGGGCTTGATCCATAAATTGTAGTTCATCACCTAGCAGTATACTCTGAAGCAAAGCCTGTTGGACAAAAGCTCAGGAAAATGTACCCTCAGATCACCCTACTAGTCAAAATGGAACTAAAGAAGCTATTGGACATAGGATTCATTTGACCAACTGACTATCCAGAATGGGTGTCAAACCTAGTTCCTGTCTCAAAACCTGATGGGGGCATCATAATCTGCACAAATTTTAGGGACTTAAACAAAGCATGTCCAAAAGATTATTTCCCATTGCCCAACATTGACATGATTGTAGACATGATGGTGAGACACAAAATTCTTTCCTTGATGGATGGTTTCTCAGGATACAACCAGATAATGATTGCTAAAGAAGACCAACACAAAATGGCCTTCACTTGTCCATGGGGGACTTGCTACTGGAATATGATGCCATTCGGCTTGAAGAATGTAGGAGCAACATACCAAAGAGCCATGATGTTAATCTTCCATGACATGATCCATAAAACTATCAAATATTATGTTGATGACATACTAGCTAAATCCAAAAAGAGGAAGGATCACATAGCAACCTTAAGTGCCATTTTTGACAGGTTGGAGGAATACAAGGTTCGATTAAATCCAAAGAAGTGTGTCTTCAACGTACAATCAAGAAAGTTGCTAGGATACATAGTTTCAATGAGAGGTATTGAGGTAGATCCAGCAAAAGTAAAAGAAATCCTTTAGATGGAGGCACCCAAAACATTGAAACAATTGAGAGGTCTCCAAGGCAGGCTTCAGTCCATCTAAAGGTTCATACCACAACTGGCAGATAAACATAATCCATACTCTCACCTACTTCACAAGGGAGTAGCATACAAATGGGATAACAAGTGTAAAGAAGCCTTCAATAAGATCAAAGAATACCTGCTTACACCACCAGTCCTAATGTTGTCGATCCCAAGAAAGCCATTAATTCTCTATGTGTCAGCAACAGCAGTATCCCTTAGAGCTCTCCTAGCTCAGCAGGACGAAAATGGGACAGAAAGAGCCATATATTATATCAATAGGATAATGGTTGGGAATGAGTTAAGTTACTCATTCATTAAGAAATCATTTCTAGCAGTATTGTTTGCTTCACAAAAATTCAGACATTACATGTTGGCGCACAAAATAAAACTCATCACCAAGATACACCCTCTCAAGTACTTACTGTCAAAAGCAATGCTCACTAGAAGAATGGCCAAATGGGTCATGATACTATCAGAGTATGAAATTGAATATGTGGAATGAAAATAAATCAAAGGTCAACTAATCACAAATCAACTTGCAGAAGCACCTATGTATTCAAAGAATCCTCTCATCTTAGAATTTCCATATAGAACCATCTTCAATCTTAACATAGCCGACCACTAGAAACTTTATTTTGATGGCTCATACACATGGCTCATACACATAACATGGATTAGGAGCCGGAATCTTCTTTATCACCCCACAAGGGGACTACATAACTAGATCATATAAATTGGCATTCCCCTACACTAATAATATTGCAGAATACGAGGCTTTAACCATAGGTCTCATAATAGCAATGCAGTGGAACATCATGGCCCTCATAGTATATGGAGACTCTCAGTTGATAATAAACCAAGTGAATGATGAGTACCAAACTAAGGATGATAATCTCACTCCATACAAGAAATTGGTGGATACTCTCAAGGAATCCTTTATTGAGATCACATTTGAGCAAATTCCCAGAGCCAACAATAGAGCAACAGATGCCATGGCAATGATTAGATCCCTACTGTACATCCCTCACAATGTCCCAAAATATGAATTCTTGATAGAGTAGCTTCTTGTGCCTGCATTCAAGGTACCAAAGTCAGAATTTGTGTGTGAAATCATTGGTCCCGATAATCCCTAGTACCATGACATTTATACCTACCTGTTGACTCACCCTCAACCTTAAAACAAACCTTTGTCAAAAAGGCATACCGATTCATCATCCTAGGAGATACCTTATATCGTAGGAGCATAGAAGGAACCTTATTATGTTATTTAAACATTGAGGAGGCATTGACCACTTTAACTAAAGTACATAACGACATCTGTGGTTCACACTCGAGTGGAATGACCCTAGCCAAGAAATTGTTGAGGATGAAGTATTATTGGCCTACAATGGAAAGAGAGGCACATGACTATGTCAAAAGGTGCCTACAATGTCAGCAACATGGGGACCTCATCCATGCTCCAGCTCAAGAACTTCATCCCATAATCACACCATGGCCCTTTTCACAATGGGGACTCGATCTCATTGGAAAAATCACTACCACTTCATCTAATGGCCACAAGTTCATCATAACCGCCACTGAGTACTTTACCAAGTAGGTGGAAGCCATACCCATGACATATATAACCAAGAAGAAGATATCAAAGTTCATCCTGAACTATCTCATTTTCCTTTATGGTGTCCCACAAGCCATTATCTTAGATAATGGGACACCATTTCAGAATCAGGATGTCCGTGACTTGTGTGAAAAATTCAAAATCCAACATCGCTTCTCCACCCCATACTATCCCCAAGGAAATGACCAAGCAGAAGCCACAAATAAAACCATTTTAAAGTTCCTCAAGAAAATAGTTAATGACGTAGGTCGTGACTGGCATTTGTAGCCCAATCCTACCCTCTAGGCCTACTGAACCAGCATCCGCACACCCACTGGTGCCACCCCCTTTTCCCTAGTCTATGGATCAGAATCAGTACTCCCCATTGAGATCGAGCTTCCGTCACTAAGAATATCATTGCAAAACCTTATCACAGATGAAGAATACTGAGTATCAAGACTAAATGAGCTAGAGCTACTGGATGAGTGGCATATAGATGCTTTAAATCATTTGCAATTCTATCAAAATACACTTAAGAGGAGCTATAACAAGAAAATCAGAAGCAGGAATTTCCAAGTCGAAGAACTGGTACTAAAGGAGAATCAAAAGAACATACCAAATCCAAACAACAAAGGAAAATTTGAACCCAATTGGTTGGGACCATTTGTTATCACAACAAGCTATAAGTCAGGGGCATATCAGTTATCAACACGTGAAGGGGAACCTCTGCAAGAGCCCATGAACAACTCTCATCTCAAAAAGTTTTATGCCTTAACTTTCAAGATATAGAACCAAAAATCCATAAAAATTAGAAAATGTCCTGAAAAATGGTTACCTTGGTGAAAACCTGACAAATAGGCATCTTGGTGACAACAAAAAAAATAAAAAAATAAAAAAATCAAATAAAATCAGAAAAATAATTGAAAATAGTAAAGATAAAAATCATCCTCTGGTGAAAACCACTTCGGTGGCACTTTGGACAAGTACCTTGGTGAAAACCTTAAAAACAAGCGCCTTGTGTAAATAAGCACTTTCCATCCACTAGGATCTTTACAACTTGTTCTACATCATCCATCCATTATGTTTCCATCATCCATCACATTCGGATCTCCATCCATCACTCATCCACCTGCATCTGCACCATAGCTTGGTCTTGTGTTCATATCATGATCCCTCCTAGTACTACTCGGACCATCCTCAAGGTCAGTTTGTCCTACCTTTATCAGAGTAGTCTATTGTATCATGTTGGGGGCATGTTCTCATCGGATCAGATTCATGTATATTCTTGAATTCCTAAAATCTCAAAAAATCCAAAAACATTGAAAAATCCAAAAAAATCCAAAAACATCAGAAAACCAGAAAATCCAAAAACATTCAAAAAATATCAAAATCCCAAAACAAGTCAAAAATTCATTCAAAAGGTCAAAAAAAAAAGTTGTCTTGTCGAACTATGGGTCTCTAAGCCTTGAACATAGGCAAGGTTGATCTTTGATCAACCCCCGAGACACTTAGGTTAGTCCTTTAGGAGTTCATCATAATAAACTAACATTTCATCATGTATATCTTCATCTGTAAATCGGTCAAGTCATCAGTTGAACTATGTGGTCTCTGCGTGTATAACGTAGGCAAGGCTAATCTATTGATTACCCCCTGAGGCCCCTAAGATAGGTCCTTAGGTTAGTCTCTTGGTCAAAATCTCATAAAACCCCAAAACATTGGAAAATAAAAAAATCAAAACATTTATAAAATCTCAAAAAATACCAAAAATAGCCTAAAAACATTTCTAAAAAACTCCAAAAACATCCAAATATTTGAAAAAAAACATCTAACTCATCTCTCTTTTACCTACAATAAACATCACTCATAATGAATAACTATCATCCTCAACCTTTGGTGAAACAATTAGAAACAAGTCTAGCAGGTATAAAGTGAAAACTCAAAATGTCAAGTCTCAAGTTTAAGTCAATCAATAAACAAGTTGATCAAATTTTTGTACCAATAGCTTATCTGTCTTAAATCAATCTCATCATTGTCTGATAAAATCATGTCCTAGGATGAATCCTTCCTACAATGGGCACTTTTTATCAGACCAAGCACTTTGGATAAATGAAATGACATGCCATCATCCCCTAATATGTCCTAGGATATATCGTTCTAACAATGGACATCATCTATTGGAAATAAGTTTCAGTTCTTATCCTTCAAAACATAGTTTCCTTTGGCTAACGGTATGAAGAACATTAGCTTGTTTGTTTACGTTATTTTATCTTATTTATCTTATTATGATCATTCTAAGGACCTCTTGATGATATCCAAACAAAGGATTTAGAGAGATAGGAATGGGACAACAATCATTATCTTTTGTCTGCTATGCTTGTTGGACATTCTTGTAATATAACTTGGTGAATACTTGCTTTGTTAGATATGTATGGAGGGTGTTTTGGACAACTTGTTGACTATTGCATTGATAGGTTATACCTTTCCATGTTTTGGTTTGAGATGTTTGAAACTTCTAAAGTGCATCCTAGCAAGGTTTTCGTATGTCAGGTGTGAATAAAAGTACTCCTATATATTCGTTGATTCAAAGTCTACCACACTAAGTACAACACCATCCTGGTTCTCTATACCTTGATGCATCGTACCAATTGTGTTATCAAACATAAGGAGATTGGCCCTTTGAAAATCCTAACTCCTTGACAAGTAGTCATCATCATTTGCATATTCATCATCTTATGTCTTGTTGGAATGTCTTCTCTTTTTTCATCCCTTCTTTCTCTTCATGCTAACAAGGTACTATGACAGTTAATCATCATCATCATCGATCTTGCATCCATAAATCATTAGCATATTGCATAAAATATCATATAGGGAACATATGTATTGCATCTCCATCATCATATAAATGTGTTATTATAAGCACTTTTCATAAATCATCACATTACATCCATTTTTCATCACATAAACCAACGCATAACATTCATTTACATAAACATTTCATAAATCCTTTCATATTACCATCGACTGCATAATCAAACACAATAGGTACGCGAGCATTATAGATAATCCATCACATTATAAGCATACATATTCATATATACCATCTCATAAAAACATTTATTATGTCATCACATGAACATCATAAAGTCATCTCTCACATTAAATTCATTTTGCATAGCATAAAGCAACATCATACTACTTTGCATTAACATATCATTTCATATATTACATCACATCACATTGTTAAAAAATGCATCATATACATCTCACAATCATCTAACATGTTTAGGATAATAATTATTTGTTATTCTCAGCATCTTAAAACCATATGATTTACATCATCAAGGCATATCATATAGAGCATGACCATTGCATTCATATTGCATCATACATAATCATAAAAACATACATATCATCCATCATTCATCCATATCATATAGAAAATCTCATAAATAACCACATCGCAATCATTTATGCATTTCATTTTACAAATCATTCCATATCATTACAAGCATTCAGTACACAGTTCAACAAAGAATAATAGGAACATAAACATTATAAAATCCATTACATTAAAAGCATACATCCATCCATAATCATATAAAACATTTTATAAAGCATTTATAATCATGACTCACATATCATTTTGCATATACACCATAAATCATCTCCATACCATTTTGCATATCATCCATCCATATCACATATCAGATAAATCCATTTGCATATCATATGTCATTTATTAGAAGAATAATGTAGATCTATTAGTCACATAACCATCACATAATGCATACACGATTAGAAAGAAATGCATCCATATACACATCGCATAACACCATAACATTATTGCATAGCATATAGAAATAGAACCATCCATAAATGCATAATAAATAAATGATACACATCACATCATATCAACATCATCATCTCATATATATATCATTGGGTAACTGTCATAGTATAAAATAATTAGATCACTGTACATGTGTATGTCAATAAGTACAAAAAGGTCCAACGGGCTATAAAAAATGAGCCCATTTGGCATGAAAGAATAATATCTCGATCAAAATGAGGTCCTCCGGTTTGCTACCCTTGCCTCTGTCACCACGACCCTCTACCAGTCTGTGGCTGGTCCGCTATGAGTAATCTGGGGCCCAGGTTGCTCTGGGTACGACTTGATGATAATGCAAACGATAATAGTTTGCCTCCCAGATGGCCTCCCTGTAAGAATGAAGAGGCACTATGCTGTGAGAGGAGGAGGCTGCCATACTCTCTAACTACTATCTCTACCCCATCTCTGCAGCCACCTGTAGCTCTGAGGCCTACCTCTGCAAAATGACCTAGTCTCTCTCAGCCCTGGCTTGATCCCTCTCCACCATCAAAGTCTGAATTTGAGCCTGTAGTTGTGCAATCAGTGCATCTCGGGGATCTGGTTGTCCTGCTGACTATGCTTGTGGGGGTTGCACATGAGGCTAATCCTCACCCTCGACTCGTGGTGGTGCATTTTCCTAATCTTGCTGCATGGCTGGCCCCTGGTCCTGATCCTGTATGTGAACATCTACCTGGACCTGCTGAACTGGACCCATGCCCGACTAATCTTGCCACTCACCCTCTCTCCATCCTCATCCTCCCCATCTTCCCCTCGATCTCCATCAAGCGGAGGGTGTACCTAGAACTGTCAATTGTAGGGGTGGCCAAAACCAACCTCTATAGGATTGTGTCATGCGTGGATCTACAGGTCCCTGATCATATACCCATGACCGGGCCACCAACTATCTAAAATTGTCTACCACCTCAGAGGCAGGAATGTATTTCCCCTAGGCACCCTGTAATAACCTATGAGCAAATATAGCCATGTACTCATCATCTAGCCGGTCCTGTGGTGCACCAAACTAATGTTGAACTCACCCTCATAGGTATCTCTCAACCATTGTATGCTCCCACCTCTGCATATAGTGGTCCTGGTGGGCAAAGAATAACTATTGTACATCATCAGCCCATCTGGTCTAACCAATGTACAGGCACTAGGTGAAGATGTCCATATCATCCGGGACCCTCCTCCAATGAGGAATCTCATGCTCGCTCGTGTGTGTAAAGGACACACCACCTCTATAGTGCCACCCTAGGGGATCATCAAGCCCCATCGGCACTGGAATGACTCATGACCAAAGAATGAAGATGTACTCCCACACCCACACATGAAGAAGTGTGACACCTGCTCCAAGTGCTCTGTCGTCCAGGTAAATGTACTCATGTAAATCCTTGTAGAGGGAGGCTAGAAGAATAGGCCCCCAAGAAAAAAGAGTAGGCCTATCGCACATCACCATCCGCTCCCAGCAAAGCCCCGAGCCAGGACTAAAATACAGGCCTCATTGATCCAGGGCAACGAGACCTGAAATGATCATTGCAACCACTAAGCGGAAGGGTGAAGTCAAGGACCTGTGGCACTCTAACTCTATCTGACCCTCAAAGTATATAACGTCCTCCATAGCAAGGATTGTGTGATGAGGGTCCCGTCCGAAATCCATATCATGAATAACTCACCGACCATGAATTGGCAATCTAAGGATGCGTGGAACATCCTCCAAGGTGATGATGGCCTCACCAGTAGGAAGGTGGAAGGATGAGGTCTCACTGTGCCATCTCTCAGCAAGCTCTGAAATCATCCCAAGGTGGGTCCACACGGGTGCTGTGTAAGAAATGTACCATAGTCCCATATCTCGTAGTCGATCCTGCTCCCTGTCACTCAGATCTTGTAGGTAACTGAAAACCTCTTGTAATCTATGCTCCCAAGAATACAACTCCCTCACCATGTCCTGCATGAGGAAGGCTCACCATGTTAAAACCATTGAGAAATTTTATTCCGAGCATCCAAAAATCTAGCCTAGCATCGCTATCTGTGAAGGCATCAAAGTTTGAAAATTGCAAACTGTGATGTTGGGACTGTCAAAGTCTTAAAATGCACCGTCATGGTGCACTTTTCTAAAGCAGCGCAGTTTGGTAGGAAACCTAGTCTAAAATTCTGCCGCCGTGTCAGATTTTGAAATTCCTTCATTGGAGGTAGCATATGCATCGGAGTTTGAAGTTTGTTTCCAAACTCCAAACTCCACTGTGGCGGTGCATTCTACAGTGGTGGGTTAGTTTGAACCACCAAGCGGTGCAGTTTGAATTTTGAGCGGTGCTATATAGCACCGCTACAGGGAAGCTAAGTTTAAAAAGCATTAAATGAGCATGAAAAATGAAAGGTGAAGCTCAAGTAAGGATCACTTATCGGTGCCCCAATGTCGGGAGGTCATTAGTATGTCCAGACTCGATCAAAAATATGCATCAAAAGCTATCATTGTGCCATCTCATCATAATATCAGAGCTCAAATTGCAAAATCGCTAAAAGGCTAAGTGTGAAATGAATCAAAATTGACCCCTCAGAGCCTTTTTAAGCCTAAAAATTAGGGTTTTTTCACCCTGTTTGGCTATCCTACTAGTGTTTTGAACTCTTGAACCTGTTTTTGTTCGGTCGAGGCCCATTTTATATTGTTTTATTGCGTTTAGACACATTTTTGGTCTCCTGGAGCCTTTCTGGACCTCTAAGGCACCTTGTCCTCTTTTTCACGAGATCACCCAAAAATCAAAATTTTCATCCAATCTCTTGAGGGGGTAGTATATTAGCATGTTTTCTCTCACTAGGGAAGCAATGGGGAAAAATATTGAAAATGAAAAAAATTTGGCTTTGATTGAGATCGTTTATTCTTTGAATCAACACAACAAGTGTGTTACTTCAAAGAGGGGAAAAATGTAGATGCGTAAAATATACTAATTGACATTGGACATCTTATCCTGACCACTAACATCACTTCATCCTGAATCATCCTTCAGTCTAACCATTTAATCGAATGCCTTTATTTGATTAAATTCATCAATATTCCTCTCTTAATTAAATAAATTAGTAGTTATCTAATTAAGTCATCCTTTCTCAGTAATTAAATCAACTAGTCTAATCTAATTATCCCTATTTAATTAAATAATCAATTTTATTTGATTAAATCTCTAAAGTTCATCTATTAAATTGAGTAAATTAAAACCTTATTTAATTTAATCTACCTTCATCCCCTTAGTTAAATAAATCAAAACCCTTTATTTAATTAAATCTTTAAATCATATTATTCTCATATTTTATTTAAATCAATCCATAAATTTAAGTCAAATAGGTCACATCATTTAAATCCTTCATTAAATTAATTAACCTTGATTAATTTAATTTCTTCTCATGTCCCATCCTCCATCTTTTGCCACTTGCACATGAAAATAGAGTTATTTGATTTATTAAATCTCTATTTATCTTCAACATGGCATAAAGGAGGAATATTCTTCAAGTTTGAAATTTAAATCTAAGTTGACTTTGTCCTCCCAATAAGGCATTCACTCCATCTTACAAGTCCTTTTGCATTGAGCCAAGTGGCCATTACTCCATTTGACTCTCCCTCCACCTTGTCATTAATACAATTTCAAAATTCAAATATTGGCATTTATTGGCACATTCATCAAAACTTGCACATCCTTGTCCCACTCACATTTGGACAAGTGGCACTTTTCCATTGGATGAAATTTAGTCCCACATTGCTCTATTTTGGGAATTCTTTCAACTTGTCGTTCTATAAATAGAGAGCTCCTCTATTGTATTTGGCATCCACAACTTGAGTAAACTTACTATACTCAAATCTTTAGCAATCTTCATCCATACTTTTGAGTTCATAGCTAGGTTATGCAGGCTTTTTTATCTTGGAACATTCATCACTCTTCATCAAAGTGGATCAATTTTCATCAGCAAATCACCATTGCATCATTGGAGTTGGGAAAGGGCCAATTTTCACATAAAATTCACACCAATTCCCTCAAGAGATTAAGAGTTTTCTTTGCTTTAGAATAGGATTTGATATGTTTTAAGTTTTGTTGTGTTATTCATTTCATTCCATCTTTCTTTTGCAATTTAAATGAATTTCTTGAGGAATCATGTTACTAACCTTGCATTTGATTTAATATATTGATTGTTTCTTGTGTTTGTGTAGGTTTGGAATCATGGTTCACAAAAGCAACATACTCTTTCAGGATCAATTTAATCCAAATTCAAAGTTTTAGAAATAAATATGCATACAATTCATCATAACAGAATGACATTAGAGAAGAATCACAAGGAAACATAGTTCACTGCTCATTTAAAGAAAACATGAAAAAATTCAACGATTGAAAAATATCTTCTTTGTTTATCCATGCCAAAAATGAGTTCACAAACTCAATGTTGTATACAATAAACTATATGAAAGATAACCTAATTTCCTTTTCCCCCCTCTGAAAAAGTCCTCTTTTCCTAAAAGTTCACCCTTTTTATAGAATTTTTCAAACCGGATTTTTTTTTTATCATAACTGTTCATGGCGATCTTTAAAGTAACCGTTTTCAAGAAAGTGATATTAAATGAAAATAGTTACGCTATACCAAAATTAGATTATTTCCACTAATTACAAAAAGATGCCATGGAAATGAGAAAGTTAAATTGCTTCTAGTGGTTAAATTTTTTGCATATCTAGTCGTATCTCCATTAAGAGATTGTGTAGTTCGACACATTCTTCTTCCTCCTCCAGGACAAAAATTACCTGATGGTATTGGGCATAGTTGGTCTTTTCCTTCCAAGCAAGTGTGTGGAATTGGGAAATGCTATCAATTTTCTCTTCCTCAGGCCAATTCAAGTCTGGTTGCAGGACGTGCATAGGCTTATCATCCCATGTTTCATTGGTTGCAAGGAGCACCATCTTGAATTGCTTGGTCGATAAGGAAGCCATATTTTTGTAGTACTGTCACCTTACTCTTTAAATGGCTTATTTAATTATGTTGGTAGGTAATGATGACCCTTAATCTTTTAATACAATGTTGCCACCTTAGCAAGATTTCGTTACACTTTCCATTTGAGAGGTCTAATTAATGCACCATTGGTTGAGGAGCATGTCTGGTGATTAAATCTGTATCTCGTAACTCCCAAAAAGATAGCTACATGATACGTTGTACAAATAATTAAATGGGTTGGCAATGTTTAAAAATCAAGGAAATTGCCTAAAAAGTCATGGGATCGTGAAAAATTTGAACCATAGAACTACATATCGTGGGTTCTAATATTTCAAGAACTTCTGACATGTCAATCACTTAGGTGAGGATGAATGAAAGGAGAATCGGGTAGTCAAGTACTTCTATAACTTCTAAACCTAGTGACTAAGTTATAGAACCACAAGATTGCACAACAAAGGTTATGGAATATGCAAAGACCATGACCATAAGCGAATTAAAGACATAAAAAGAAGACCATTTTAGTGACTTTGTAGTTCTTATATGTGGCATAAGCAAGAAATAATATTACAGCTTCAATTTTGGCAATAGGGGAAAAGGTTTCTTCAAAATCAATACCTTCCATTTGTGAATACCCTTTACATACCAGTCTTGCTTTATTCTGAACCACTTCACCTTGTTCATTCAGCTTATTCTGAAAGACCCATTTAGTACCAATCACATTTTTATCTTTAGGTTTGGGAACAAGAATCCATGTATCATTCTTTTCAATCTGCATCAGTTCTTCCTTCATAGCTTCCATCCAATATTCACCATTACAAGCTTCATTGACATTGTTAGGCTCGGTCTTGGAAATCAAACAATACTCTTCTGTAATCCTTCTTCTAGTTTGCACACCTTTATTCTTATCTCCTATAATTTTATCTTCAAAGTGTTTTAGCTTTACATACCTTATAATTTTAGGATTCTCTCGCACTTCAGGTTCTTTTGTTCTTTCTTCTACACTTCCACTTGTCTCTGCTTCCTGACTTTCTTGATTTACCAGAATAATATGAATTTGATTCTGTGTCTGAGAATTCTTCCCTTTGTTTGAACTATCTTTCTAGTCAGTTGAATCATATCCATAGTATCTAGATAATTTTGCAGACTCCTCATCAACTCTTACATTTGCACTTTCAACCATTTTTCTTAATCCTTTATTATAGCACCGATAAGCCTTTCTTTTAGTAGATTAACCTAGAAAGATTCCTTCATTTCACCTTGCATCAAAATTTCATATGTTCTCATCTCTCTTAATATAACACTTGCTTCAAAAGATCTTGAAATATTTAATAGTAGGCTTATAACCAAACCACAACTCAAAAGGAGTCTTACCAGAAATACCATTGACATTTACCTGGTTTAGAGTGTACACAACAGTGCTTACAACTTCTCTCCAATAGATGTGAGGCACATTTCCTTCCAACATCATTGTTCTAGCAGCATCCAAAATTATTCTATTCTTTCTCTCTACAACTCCATTCTGTTGAGGGGTTTGGGGAGTAGATAATTGTCTTTTGATTCCATGTTCTTCACAAAAAGAATTGAACTCCCGGGAG
The DNA here is from genome assembly GCA_007258455.2 of Sequoia sempervirens. Lineage (NCBI taxonomy): Eukaryota > Viridiplantae > Streptophyta > Pinopsida > Cupressales > Cupressaceae > Sequoia > Sequoia sempervirens. Next base: position 254,126,537 of record VDFB02105785.1, on the reverse strand, counting down.
GTGAAGTCACCACCTCTATTTGACCTTAGGAATTTGATCTTCAAACCTATCTCACTCTCTGCCATAGCCTTGAAACTTTTGAACTTCTCTAATGCTTCACATTTTTCTCTTAAGAAATCAACACATATCATCCTAGAGTAATCATCAATAAGTAGCATAAAGTACGTTTCTCCTTGTAGACTTCTAATTCTAGAGGGACCACAAAGATCAATATGCACCAGCTCTAGTACTCCATTAGAATGATGTTGTTTGCTTTGAAAATAAATTCTAGTCTATTTTCTCATATGAGATTCCTTGCATATTGTGTTAGTAGGCTTCACTAGCTTAGGTAGATCTCTTACTGCTTGAGTTGAGCTTACCTTGACAATGTTATCAAAATTCACATGACATAGCCTCCTATGCCATAACTAGCTTTCATCTACTTGAGAAATTAAAAAAATTTCATTAGCAACATTTAGGTGAAAAATATTACCTCTAGTCTTTGTACCTGAAGCAATTACATTTCCAGAGCTTTCATCTACTTGAGAAATTAAACAACTTTCATTAGCAATATTCAGGTGAAAAATATTACCTCTTATCTTTGTACCTTAAGCAATTACATTTCTAGAGCTTCCAAGTATCCCACATCTTCTATCATTGAACTGAAGATTATAACCCTTCACCACCATCTGTCCAACACTCAATAGGTTATGCTTCAAGAATTCAACATAAAGGACATCATCAATGTTATGTTTACCACCAAGACAAATAGATCCTCTGCCACGAATCATGCCAGCATTGTTATCTCTGAATCTTACAACCCCACTGTCATATTTCTCTAGACTTACAAATTTTATTTTGTCACCAGTCATATGATGTGAGCATTCATTGTTAATAACCCACTCATCCTTTTCTTCAATTCACGCTGCAAGATCTTTCTCAACTTTAGTAGATTCAGTAGCCACTTGACAATTTTCCTTGATAGCAATGAAAACCCATTCATCTTCATTTACATTCTCGTTATCAGATTCTTCATCAGTCACACCTTCTTAAGCATAATAGCATTTCTTTTGAAATCCAGGTTTGTTAGGCTTAGACCTAAGAAATCTTTCAAGACACCTTGAAGCAAAATGACCTATTTTACTGCAAGAGAAACATTTAATAGGAAACTTTCCTATATACTTACCTTGTCCTCTGCCTTCTTTCTTCACAATCAATGCTTCCAACTCTTCTACCTCTATTTCTTCATCTTCAAGTTGTTTCATCTCTTCCTCATACTTAAATGTCTATCTAGAACTCTCTCCTAGATCATATATTTTCTTGTTTCTTTCAGATATAGAGGCCTTAAATGCAGATTCAGTCTTGGGGACAAAATCACCAAATTCACTCAACTCAAAGGCAACAAGTTTACCAATTAGCATATCTCTTGTCACATTTGTTACTTTTCTGAGCTCTTCAATAACATGAGCCTTTGATTTTTAAGAGGGAGGCAATGATCTGAGCACTTTAGCTAAAATTTCTTATTCATCCAGTGTACCACCGGCACATCTAATACCCATCACATGTTCATTTACTCTTTGCATAAAAGAATAAATATTTTCATCTTCACCCATCTTCAAAGTTTCATACTTTCCTTTCAAACTCTATAGCTTAGCGAATTTCACAAGTGCATCTCCTTCATACAAAGTCTCCAGCTTCTTCCAGATCTCATGAGTTGTCTTTAGATCCATCACATTTGTCATTTCCAAATCCATCAGAGCACTCAACAAAGCTTCAATATCCCTGATGTTAATCTCAACCTATTTAATCTCATAAGGAGTGGAAGGACCATTATGAGGAATAACATATCTGGTCTTTGTAATCTTCCAGAAGGGCTCACCAATACACCTCAAATGGCACTCCATTCTGCCTTTCCACAGAGAGTAGTTTGTTCCATCAAATCTAGGACTGTCCTTCTTGTATGATGCCATCTTGGATCACCTCAAGCTTTTAAAATTCTTTAGAGGAACCAGCTCTGATACCAATTTTTGGAAAACAAGGACAGACAACTGAGAGGGGGGGTGAATCAATTGTCATAGAATATTTGAACTTTTCAAACTTAACTTAATCTCAGATCTGATGAATGAACAGTACACCACAAACAATAAGCACATTAGAAACACAAAGAACACCAAGATTTTTTACGTGGAAACCCTATTAGGGGAAAATCCATGGTGGATGTCAGTCCACAATATTATACCCTATTAAAACTATAATGAAGAATAATGGGAATGCACATGCATTCAGGAATATTGCCTAGAGCTCACTGCTCAAATACAAGAGGGCTCACTGCCCAATGAAGACACACTATCTTACAACAATTCGGATTAGATCTGTAGGGTATGAAATGAGAAAATAGCTTCTACAAAAGCTTCATTATAGTTTCGGTTAAGCACATAAACACTCCTTCACACTTCGCTCAAACTTCTTCACACTTTGCTCTACAATCAAATGATTAGATCACTATTCACAAACTTTCTCTTTCTCTAGCTCTTCTCCTCTTCATAACTTTGCACAAACAACCACTCTTATATATCCACAATATGGAATTACATCAACAACTTCGTCGGCCAAAATAAAATATAAAACATATACACAATGTTGACCCAAATTTATAAGTAAATTTTCAATGTGAATCAAACACCGATGGCCACAACATAATGAAGACTTAAAAAAATATCCTCGAGCATGAAAAACATTGAAATTTTAACCTCCAAGGATTCACAACACATTACAACCACCATGTCGGCCAAGAACATAAAAACCTGAGCCACAAGAGAAAAATCACCAACCATGAGCACACCGATCAATGCAGATGTGCAAAAAAGGTAGAGATTGATCTAGAAACATCCAAAAGCATCACAAATCATTAGAGAAGCATTTGCAGCAACTAAAATTACTAGAATCACATCAAATTCAATCAGGAACACTAACTAAAGCCACAAAAAAACTATCAGAACACAATTGTTCATAACACGATTAAATATTCACGTGGACCTCTAAAACTTTTGGGGAATAAACTAGATATACTCAATAATAAACCCTTTAGTCCACAATGATTGATCATCAATCTACTGAGCAAGACACCTTCATGACCTTCACTATTCCACTGTCAACCTACAACTCTTTCTTTAACATTTTTCTCAATATCCTCGACATATACATCCTACAATACATGAATGCTAATAGTGTTGACATCAATGACAACCACATATCAACAACACAACCACAACATCCAAAAAATGTTAAGCTAAAAACATGTGACAATTAAATAATCAACATAGTAAATGGAATAACACCTTCACATAGATTAATCATATTAACACCAAATCATAAATAAAATATTCCCAATATTATTGAATCAATGTTTCTCAATACTTATCTTGAAGTCATGAAAAGGCCGTTATCCAGAAATTAGAGGAATGGTTATAGATCTAGGTTGTTTACCAACATAAACACCTGTAGAGGAACCGGTTCTTGCACAGAACCAACCTGCCTTCACAACATAAACTCAGCCCTAGAGAAGACACTCTCGCATGTACGTTGTACCCCAAGTTGGATACATGTTGTGTTCCCCTTGTCCAAATGTTTAAATTCCCACCTAGACCCTAACCTTTACTCCTTTGTGCCCTTTTAGTTCCTCTTTCCTTTTTCTTTTCTCTCCTTGAATGTTCTCCATCCCTGAATTCCTTTTCCATGTCTCATATGAATGATTTACATATCCTTTTAAGGGGTGGTTTCTAAACCAGCCCACCCTTTCACAAAAGGTTTCCTTTTAATAATTATTTAAATAAATAATTATTCTTCCTTTTTAAAGGGTTTTAATACAAATTATTTATTAATCTCTCCTTTAACCAAATGATCATAATATCCTTTTTTATATATCTCCCTTTCAATTCTAAAGGGTTATTCATAGATTTCTCTTCCCTTGGGGAAAAAGTCACATAACAACCGGCTTCATTGTAGGGAATACTATTAGATGATGTACAACTAAAGTGGTATCTATCCTAATCATATCTTCATATGTCCAAGTGAAGTTGATCTTACATTCATGGATGAATGCTCAAAATTTGACTCTTTCCTCAAGATCTAAGGAAGCTACATGATATGTTACCCTAGGTGCCTCTGTTGTTCCAACATTGATAGGTTCAAAACCTTCAACCAAGACTATTGATGATTCTTGATACTCTGTGGTGGGGAGATTAAATCCTCCATCCTTGGGTGCATCAGAGAGGTTTTCACCCTTAGATACATCCTTTGTATTTCCTTTCTCATGATCTGATAGAGCCACATTGTGGTTTTCCCTAGGGGATCTTTTTTTTTTAGATTTTTCATTTCAATTTTGCGACTGGAGGATGCAATATCCCCTCCAAAGTAGGCTCCTTTCTCAACTTCTATGACAAAAACAACCTCATGATCTCCTTTTGGTATACCATTCTAAAATCCCATGAACTTAGAAATAGCTTTGTTGTTCTAGAATTGGTCCAAAACAGGTACATGGCGTTGTTGATCCCAATCAATCAACTACAGGTGGAGTAAGAGTAGGTTGGGGATCTTTTTTTTTAGATTTTTCATTTCAATTTTGCGACTGGAGGATGCAATATCCCCTCCAAAGTAGGCTCCTTTCTCAATTTCTATGACAAAAACAACCTCATGATCTCCTTTTGGTATACCATTCTAAAATCCCATGAACTTAGAAATAGCTTTGTTGTTCTAGAATTGGTCCAGAACAGGTACATGACGTTGTTGATCCCAATCAATCAACTACGGGTGGAGTAAGAGTAGGTTATCATCATTATCAAAAAATATTATGGAAGATGTGGAAAGGGTAAGGATAACTGAGTTATCAAGGTCCCAAAGGGTATCTAGGTCATAGTCAATAGAGTTGTAAGAATCCCATTCCCATTCATTGGAGTCTATTTTTATAGTAGCCATTTGATGTCTTAATGATGGTAGAAGGACCTATTTCCTAACAAGAGGTAGTTTCAATGCTTGGGGTAACCACATCTATTGAACCATAACCTAGTACCATATTCTTTTTAAATTGTTCTATTATGATGGGCTCTCTCATACCTTGTTTGTGTAGACCAAGGCCACCTTTTCTAGTGTATCCCATATTTGTTGCCAGTGGATAACCTTTATTATTATGATCCACATGAATGGGATGTAGTTGCTTTTTTTCCTCTTGTTGTTCTTCTTTGTAGAGACATGATGAGAGGTCCTTTTTTAACACCACTTCATCCTTCATGTCTCCCCACTTGGTGGAAATAGTAGGTTTGAATTCATAGGTGACAACTTGAATATGCTTGATTTCCTTTGGCCACCCGTAGGATTTTGGTGACAGAGGTAGCTCCTCAATTTAGAAGGATTATTTAAAATAGTATTCTCTGTATCCCTTGTCAAGTACCTAGATCTTAAGGTCATATTTTTGTGGATCGGTCGATGTAGATGGAGTTGAGGATGAAGGAAGTGATGTTGAATTGACATAGGAAAATGAGTGGAAGGATATATCATTACTAGGTATTTGAAGAATCATCTTGTATTTCTCCTCCAAGTTTGTACAGTAATGTAAGGGTTCAGGATTGATGTATATTGTAACTTCCTTATCATTTTAAGGAAATTTTAAGCAATGGTGGAAGGTTGAAGGGACTTATTGCATCACGTGGATCCATGAATGTCCCAAGAGAAGTTTATAGGGTTACTCAAGATCCAAACCTAACAAGTCATTTCTGCTATTGCTAGCCCCACTTGAATTAGAACTTTGATTATGCCCTCAAAATTATTTTCCATATCATCATAGGCCCTTATGGTGATACTTTTGTTTTTATCAATCACATCATTAGAATATCCCAATTGCTTTACCATTTTTAAGGTACATAAAAAATGTTTAAGCCTGCACCTCCATCTATCAGGAATCTCTTGAACTTGTGTTTATGGACGCAAACCTCAAGATATAGAGCTTGACTATGAAAGGATTTTTGGGGAAGGTATTTTTCAAAAAATACCAAGTGATGGGGGGAAGTGATGGTACCAACCATAGCTTGAAATTGATTGGTGTTAATATTGTTGGGCACTGAGGATTCAATGAGAGCTTTCTCCATGATCTTTTTATGTGCAAGTGATAACTTTAGAAGATCAAGGATTGAGATTAGTTCTAGAGTTTTATTTAATTGGTCAATAACATTGTAGTAATTTGGAGGCCTAATGGTGGTTTTTCTTTAGGTGGGGCTCCTTGGATCATGACTTTCCATCTTCATGTAGTAACATTACACTCAAGGTTTTTGTCAAGTATAGTTACGATATTGATATTGTGATCATCTTGACAAATGGTTCCTATGAATTCATTGTAGGTGAAGTTATCTTTTTTATAACCTTGTCTCTTACCTTTGTCATTTCCTCTAGAATGATTCAGGATTGGATCCTTGTAGATTCCCATGTCTCTATTTCTAGAGGGCCCAAGACAATGCTCAATGTCAACCTCTCCTTTTTCTATCAAGTCTTGTACAATATTTTTAAGCCTCATGCAGTTGTTTGTTGTGTGACCCTTGATTTGTGGAATTCACATTGATCATTCTCATTATACCAAGGGGGTTTAAAGTTTGGTTCTTCGTAGTGTTTTCTATCAAGAAGCTTGATAAGGTTAATTTTAACAAGTTTACACATAATAACCTCAAGAGGTTCTCCCAATGGAGTGAATTTTCTTTTTGTTTGATTGCTTTTCCTAGGTGGCCCTCTTTGATTATCTTGACCTTGATTTGTTTGTTGCCTATTCTATTGGTTATTTTGAGGATACGTAAGTTGGTTGTTTTGTGTGTTTTTTTGAGGATAATTTTTGTGAGTCACTTGAACATTATTTTTTGGATTGTTAGGAGGTTGTATGTTTTGCACAAATTTGGCATCAACCACTCTATTGTTTGTAACGTTCTTTTTGTTTGCCCATAGTTTAGGTTTATCATTAGAACTAGAAGCTTGGTCCTTGTTGCTATAGAGTTTAATGATTCCCATTGCTATGAAAACTCTTTCGATGACTAACCCTTTTTCAATGATTTCTTTAAAATTGTTAGGACATAACATGGTGAGTTGATAACTAATGTCCCCTTGAAGGTTAGAGACAAATATTTCCACTAGTTGTTTTTTGAGAATGGGCCACTTCCACTTACTAGCCTTGTGTCTCCATCTTTGTAGGTATGAAGCAAAGGATTCCCCTAGGATTTGTTTAATCTTGTATATGTCAGGGACCATTATGCCTTGCTGTATGTTATAGGAGAAATGGTTAACAATTTTTTTTGACAACTCATCAAAGGTTTTGATACCTAGTGATAGATGAGAGAACCACTCAATAGTTGTGCCATCAAGACTTAGTGGGGAAAGCCTCATTAAGTAGGATTCATTGTTTTGTACATCCATGTAAGCTACCAAGAATTATTATAGATGTTCTATTAGATCTCCTCTTCCCTTGTATTTGTCAAATTTTGGTATTTCAAAGTTCATAGGGAAGGGTGTAATGGCTATGGAACGATCAAAGGGATATGGACATATGTCTTGTAGAGCATAGCTCTTCTTTGATTTTCCAAGTTGAATGCCTGATATCCTTCGGTTTAGATTTTGGATTTGTAAGGTTACATCATCACTTGGTGCATCTATTTGATAAGGAGGGATATTATAAGCTTGTTTCCCCACAATGTTTTGTTTGTTATATTGTGGGTTTTTATATATGAGGGCCCTTGGGCCATGTTGTGAGTGTAGTATGATATATTGGGTCCTTGAGGACTGATATGAGTATGTTGTGGATTGAGGGTATGATGTTGTGACATGTAAGTTTGATGTTGTTGTTGAGGTGTGATGTGTTGTTATTAAGGTGTGATGTGTTTTTTCTGAGGTAGGTAGGTTTGATATTGTGATGGAGGTTTTTGTGCACCAATGTTGTGTTGTGGGGGATTGGGTGCTTGATTTTGAAGATGTGTTTTTTGGTGGTTGAACATACATTTGATGTTGGGTATTGGCGTTTTGTGATCCTGGAACGTACGTTTGATGTTGAGGATTTTGGGTAGATGATGATAAATATTGGTATTGTGTGTTAGGATCATAGTATTGTTGTTGATGCATGTATTAAGTTTGATCTTGGACATTTCCTTGGTACATGCTTTGATCTTGTGGGTTATTTTTTGTGGTGGTTGTTGATATATGGGTGGATTGTTTTGTTGATACATGTGTTTTCCTTGAGGTGAGTTGTTAGCATGTAGTTGTGGTTGGAATGGTTTTTTCCTTGTTGGTTCAATACATGTGGTCTTGCTTGAGGATTTCCCATGTTTTGCATATTAACACTATGACCTTGTTGTTGAGTGTTCCAAGATGTATCATATAGGTTCCTAGATATGTTGGGTCCCATTGTATTAGTTTCCATATTGTGTGGTGGCATGTTTTGACTTGTCAATAGATTTGGATTTTCTTGAACATGTCAAGATACCATAGCTTGTTTCACTTGTGAAGGATGTCTATACATTGGATTATCCAAATTTTATGGGAAAAATTGATTGTTGATAGGTGATTTTGAGAACAAAGGTGGTATCTTGGAATCCATTGTTGGTTTAGGTATTTGTCTCACCACTGATTGGTCTCCCAAAGGAATGAGAGTAGGATCCTTAAGGGCTTCAATGTTAAAATTTGTAGGTAGCTTACACCACATTCTGCTAGTTTGAGGAAATATGTGTTTGGATTTTTCCCAAGCATTTTATCCATTAGTTTTTTCATTTTTTGATCTTGAGAGTGCTCTAAGAGTACTTCATCACTGATTTCATCATCACTATCATACTCCTCTATGATCTTATCTATAGGATTAGGAGGTTGATTTGGTTTCCTAGCAAATATGTCTTGATGTTTAAGGCATATTTCCACATCATTATGTGGTGGATTTGGTTGAGCTTTGAATGTTAGTTGTCCTTGAGGAGTTGAGAGTGTATTTGGTTCATAACCCCATGGTTGAGATTCCTCATTGGTAGTATTGGTGTTTGGTGCACTAGAGCTGCTTTTGTTGGCTTCCATTTTCCTTTTATTTTGGGATCTTGTTGTAGTCATAAACAAGCTCAAAAGACCTTGGTGAGTTTGAGATAACAAGTTATGGAAATGGGATGGTATTTTGAATTGGATTTTTTTTTGGTGAAATGATGTACTAAGGGGATATATGTAAACCTTTTGGAAAAGGATTTTGATTGTTTGCTATGGATTGATGTTGATGTTAGGATAGTTGGATGATCAAGTTTGATGTTGGAATCTTGGATATTTAAGGATGGTGAGATTTTTCTACTCAACCCTATGATGTGGATATGAGCTAATTTTGGATGTTGTTTGATAAATGACGCTATGATGTTTGATGCTCAAACCCTAGGATAATAGTATTATTGGATGTTTTGATTCAATGCTAGTCTAGAACACAAGATGCATAAGGCTCAAATTGATGTTTTTATATGTCTTAGAGGATATGGTGATTGCTTCACTTGAACTAGCTATGAGGTTGCAAGTAAAGGTTGTAAAACAATAGAAAGATGATGGTTTTATTTGTTATGTTCAATATGTGTCCAAGACTAGGTTGATGTTTGGTTGTTGATGGTGATGTTGATAGGATATGGTGCAAGTTTGATTTTGATGTTGTGTCCAAAAGGTGATAGTTATGAACCCTAGGTAAACCAAGTTTGAAGTGTAGGATGGTGATGTCGAATTGTGTATAGATGAATGTATAGGTCCAATGATGGTAATGTTCTCTAACAACTATGTAAGATATTAGGCCAATGTTTTGAAACCAATTTTTTTTCACAAATTCTAAGATGTGCAAAAAAGTAGGATGATAGCAGCTTTTGTCTAGGATGATAGTGGAAAAAATTAGGCCAATAGCAGTTCTATTTAAGAATGGTCATGAAAATCCAGGCAATAGTAGTCTCTATGTAATTCAGTGACTAGTGAAACATATTTGGCAATAGCAATATTTTGCACAACAACGGTCAAAATTTAGGATGAAAGCGATAGGAGTTTAGAACAAAAGTAGTAAAACTGATAGTAGTAGCTCTATTTTGACAATATTTAGTTTTGTTTTATATTTTTAGATAAGTTCACCAATTTTGATGTTTGAAGTTTGTTTTTTTTTAGATGTGTTTGACAGTAAGTGATGCATACAACAATTTTTTTTTGTAATAACTTAATGGTAAAGGGGGATATTTCATGGTCTTTCTTCCATTAAGATCCACTGGTATAGCTCAAAGAATATCAGTCAAAACACCCTAAGGAATAAAGGTATGTTCTTCTTTGTAGGCTCACCTCACCCTTGAAGAGTGATTTAAATCTATCTTTATAGAGGGGTTAAATAGGATATATCAAGGAAATGTACCATCTTGATACTCTTGAATTTGTAAAAGAGAATTAACTCTTAATCCTTATGCCTCAACTATAGATTAGACGTGGTAAGTAGCTTCTAGGAATGGTGCTATTTCCATGCACTACTTTGAAGAACATTTCAGAAAGACTTGGATTGGTTTCTAAATACAAGGTTTGTAATGACAATCGTGAACATTGTAATGTATGCATCAAATACATGAGACACTTAAGTCTCTATCCTAGCCTATGCAACCCATTACATTCACACAAGGACTATTGGCACATTGTGGCATTCCCACCCATATTCATGTTACTTTCAATTTCATATGCTTTAATATAGCTTGTTGGTAAATGTGCTTTTAGGGTCACTTATGAGTTCTCCATTAAGGGATGTGTCTCATAAGTAGGCACTTATCTAATAAAAGGGATGAACAACAAAAAATGCAAAGATCCCAAAGTGTTTCTCATCACCCAAGATCATCAAAAAGATGTAGGGGTAGAGGATACACATTTGGCTTGTCAATCACAGAAGACACGGTGGATAATTTATCGTTGTTGGTCTCCTACAATGATTTCATAACTAAGCCTTTACAACCATGATTCAAAGACTGGACATCTAACCTGAATAGCTATTCAATCATCATGAAGGTGCATTTGACTTGTCAACCCAAGGATGTGAACTTGAAATGGGTCAACACAGTATGTGCACTAGGGGCTCAAGTAGTCATTACATTCTACGACTAAGAAACACAATACTGAAAGTAAATTGCAGAACAAGAATGAAAATATGAGCAACAAACAGGAAACTACTCTGTTTGCCTTGGCTGCAGGAACAGTCACATAATGAAATTCTAGTGGCTACAGGAACAGTCGATGCCAAATTTATAACTAAGTACTAAACAACAAGTAATACTAAACTAGTGCTAAATGAAGAAGATGGATTACTCACCAAGTGGCCCCCCTTGGATAAGTATCCTCTAAACTAACAAAAAATTAGATGCTCAAACTTAGAACTTTATTTCATTCATTATAAATCATGCATACAAAGAGTAATATATTTATATTGCTAAAACTGGAGAATGAGAGTACAATATCAAATTGTGCAACCTCAAAGAAGGAGCATCAAATCATTATTTATACTACAGATAAACAAGGCAGTCAACTCCACGACTAGGAGGACACCATTTAGGGAAAATAGGGGAAAGTGGAGTGATGGCGGTTACACATGTATGGAATCTAGTTAGACATGCAAGTCAAGCACAGATCCAACAAAACAGTAATGCCCATGCATGCTCGATCATTAAGGTTCACTACAAGGTGGTTACGTTTAGTTGCATGAAGAATCTTTGCTGTCAGCTGCCTTTGACTTGGAGCAATTCCTCAGTTGGACGTTATGGTGCATGCCTGGCTAGCAGTGTCTTCCTCAACTTGGCGTATTAAATCTGCATGTCAAGGTTAGTACGCATAATAACTGCACATCTATAACCACTCTAAGAGACATCCATTAATCAAATCAAAATCAATATAGATAACCCACATATTATGCCAAATATCATTAAATATTGCAGAGATAGGATAATATCAAATGTCAATAGTTTGAGGGAAACATTATTCCAATACCAACACTTAAGCATTAAATTCCATGACATCTATGAGAAAATAGATTATAGATTCTACCAAAAACTAGACCAAAAACTAGGCTCATCACTCCCCCAACCTAACATTTTGCTGGTCCTCCAGCAGGGGAAGAGTTGTTCTTCTGCTTGGTCAAAGCTCTAAAATTTGCAACTAAGAGCTATCCAACATCAGTGGCTATAGGATGTGAGTCAATATCCCAATATAATCCTCCCTCTGTCAAACCTGTTCCATCTATACCTTTTTACATCAATGTCATACTGGTAGAACTTGAAATTTTGCATGGGCCACATGAGCATGGGTGGCTAAAAAGTCAGGGGAAGCCAAGACCGTCCCTGAGTTCTCCCAATCTGAATATACCTCTCAATTCTTTTTAATGTTGCAACATAATTGTGGATGGAATGATGCTCATCTTGTTTCAGCTCATCAGTCAAACTATTCCATCTTTGTGATAAACATCTCCTCACAGTTTCCTCCTCTGTTGCTATTTTTACCTCATACTTAGTGTAAACTACCTCAATCCAAGGCATAATCCTATTTCCATAACTCAGTCTGAGAAAAATTCTATTCCATTCTCTATAGATATCCCTTGGGTTGCTTGATTCAACTCTAATAGGCAGAGGGATATCAAACTCCAATTGTTTATAAGCACCATGTTGTTGTCCCCAACTAATCTCATTTAGCACCCAAGACATGAATGCTCTCAATTGAACATCCCCAACATACAACAATGGATTCCAATCATGGTCTTTTGTGATAGCATAATTATGTAAATAAAACTCACATAGCAAATTCTTCATTTTGGGTGAGGCAATCCTGTAAGCATTGAAAAATTCCATAGGGGTATCAATAGAAGGATTCAAACCTGAGGAAAGTCTTGAAATCTTAAAAGATAGATACCTCTCCTTCAGGAGTAGGGCATAGACCCTTGGAGGATCTCTACATTCCAGAATCTTTGGTGCCAAGGCTGCCATATCATCTACCCTTTGCTTCAAGGTGGCAATTTCTGCATTTTTATCCTCAATTTCTTCATCCCTCTTTTGAATTTCTTCCTTAAATTTTCATTTTTCCTTTCTCCATTCTTCCTCTCTTCTTTGTATTTCTTGCCATAAATTCAAAATTGTTGTTTGCAATGTGAAATCAGGAGGCTTATGGATTCCTACCAATATTTTTGGTGGTGGCTCCTCATATAGTACTATCTACATGGACTCAGGCTGTCTAGTTATGTCAGGCTACAAGGGTATTGCTTCTTCTTCCTTTTGCTATAGGGAATCTTGTTCTTGCTCTTGTTGTGGTTGTAGCAACTCCTACTCTAGTTCTAGTCGTTGCTACAAGATCTCTTGCTGCAGGAAGTCTTGATTTTCCTCCAATTCCTCTACAATGATAGCAAGGTTGTCCAGTGTTATATTTGTTGCTCCCCTAAATATGTCTTCTTCTTCTTCAACATTCTCCTGCTCCATTAGAGCTTTAGGGTCCTCATGTGAGGTCTCACCAATTCTAGGCCTTTCCTATGGAGGCGTACCAATCATTGGCCCGGTTGGTCTTGATTTCTTAGGAGGTCTCTCATGTTTTCCTTTGTCTGCAGGATGAACAGTATCAACTTTCCTCTTCTTAGAACATGGCACTTTTATTTCTATAGGCTATGTTTTAGCCTTCCCTTTTCTCATTTCTACCTCTCTCTATTGTGCCCTAGTTTTCATGAGGGTTTCAAGTGGAACTTCATCATCATAATCTAAGGAAGAGCTTTCTTTTTTTGAGTGCTCTATTCCAAAAGAACTAATTCCTATAGCTTCTTCTACTACAGGAGGATTCACACTAAAGCCAACACCAAAGGTTGAAGCATCAGGAATGGCTTCATCTATGCTTACTCTCCTGCTAGACCTACGAGATTGAGGTATAGCCCTAGGTGGAAAATGATCAACATTTACAAACTCATCCTGGTGATAATTTTGATCAACTTTGGTAAACTCTTCCCAAGTCATTCTAGATACATCACACTAAGATTTTTCAACTAGCAATTTAATCAAGCAATGGTGGGAAACATAATTAATCAAAAAATTCCTTGTCACAAGCTTCAGTCCACTGAAATTCAACACCTTTAGTGAGAAGGGCATACAATGGTGCTACTACCTTGATGAATCACCTATAATATCCTGCATGACCCAAGAAAATTCTAACATCCTTTTGTTTTGCAGGTGTGGGTAGATTTGTGATTACCTCAATCTTTGCAGGATCAACTTGGATTCCTTTATGGGAGATATAGTGGCCAAGAACTACACCTTCTTGCATCATCATGAAGCACTTTTCACTATTTAAGGACAAGTTTTGGTCTTCACATCTATGTAGGACTCTCTTTATATTCTCCAATTCTTGATTAAAATCAGCACCATAAGTGGTGAAGTCGTCCATATAAATCTCCATGCAATTATGAGAAATGTATGAGAATATGCTAATGACTGCCCTCTGGAAAGTTGTAGGTGCATTGCACAAGCCAAATGGGCGTACCAAATAGGCATAGGTCCCCCATGGAAAAGTAAATGTGGTTTTCTCTTGGTCTTCTGGTGCAATTTGGATATGGTTGTAGCCACTGAATCCATCTAGAAAAGAGAAGTATTGCTTTCTTGCATTTGTATCCAGAACTTGATCAATAAAGGGTAAAGGAAAGTGATCCTTCTTGGTGGAAGCATCAAGTTCCCTATAATCAACACAAACTTTCCATTTCCATCCTTTCTTGGGCATAATCACTAATGGAGATACCCACTGACTATCTAAAATGGGGTAGATAAATCTTGCATCTAGTAATTTCTATAGTTCTCCCTTTACAATTTCTCTTAGTGCAGGGTTAATCCTTCTTTGTGGTTGTCTTACTGGAGTGCAATCATCTCTGATATAAATTATGTGGGTACAAAGTTTAGGATCCAGTCCCTTCATATCATGATAATCCCATGCAAATGCATGTTGATGGGCCCTTAATAGGTTTTCCAAAAACAATTGTTGCTCTTCATTCAATTTACTATTACATTCAAATATTTTCCCTCTAACACCTAGACTTGTGTAGTTAACTCTATCATGGTTGCTTCATTGATACATAGTACCTTCATATGGAAGTAATGTATGGAACATACTTGTTGCTTTAGGAAGTCTACCTGTAGGAACAGTGGTTGTAGGAAGAGTGGTTGTAGGAAGATCATCTGCAGGAAGAATGTCTACAGGAATAGTGGTTGTGGGAAGAGCAGGCAGAAGTGTCTTGACCGAAGTAGAAGATGATGCTTCCTCCTCTTCATAATGGTTCTAAATGAGATTAGCCAACACTTCATCCTCATCTTGGAGCTGCATGAAAGAGCTTTTTCCAAGCATCATAATTTGTGCCATATAATTAACTTCCTCAACCTCTTCACCAACTTGTGGCCATACAAAATCATCTTCATCACAAGATGGCTGAGCAGGTGGATAAAGAACACAAATTTTAGTACTCATTCCATCTGAAATGGTTATGTCACATGACCGACATCCAATGTATGCATCTGCAGTTGCCAACCAATGCCTTCCAAGAATGATGGGATACTCACCAAGTGTAGCCTTAGGAGAAATAATCATAAAATCTATTGGGTATTCCCAGGAGTCTAGAACTACCACAAGGTCCTCCATTACACCATCAGGCTTAATAGTAGAGCTATCGGCAAGCTATAGAACAGTAGGAGTAGATCTCATACTTGAAATGTTTAGTTGATGCAGGATGTCTTTGTTCATTACATTGATTGCTACCCCTAAATCAATCAGAGCATTCTTCACTTGGATCACGTTTATGACAACTGCTACCATAGGACTACCTAGGTCATTATACTTGGGAATAGTCACTTTTCCCAACATGATATTAGCTAGATGTCCCACCACATGAACTATAGTTGGGTCTCTCTTCTTCCTTCTTAGCTTCTTAAGACAAGCTTTCTTGATAGCTTTTCCATAGATTAGAACATCCTTTATGGCCTGAAATAGGGGTATCTGAACACATATATGCTTTAGCTAATCCAGGATGTCAAAAGTGATATCCTCTTTTTCTTCTTTCTTCTTGGAAACTTCCAATCTCTGAGGGAATGGTGGTTCTTGTTCAGTCTGCATGACTTGAACTGGTTCAAGATTTTTAGGTGCATTTGGCTGAATGAGATCATTCATAGGCTCCTCCTCCTCTTCCACAGGAAGCTCAGTGATAATTGGCTTGGAAGGGGATGGTAGAGTAGTTCCTGAATGCAAATGGATGTCACTTACACTCATAGCATATGCATGAAATTGATTTGAATCAACAGAGTATGTAGGCTATTATTGTGGTTTGTTATTTGGATTGGGTGTGGGATGAGCTGGTAGTTGAGTGGGTTTAGGTGCATTTGAGCTTGGATTAGTAGGTGGAGGAATTATAGTAGGTTCTTGGGGCTGAGAAGGTGGTTGCATGTAGTTTGTTGTCTGGGTAGGCCATTGTTGTCCTCCTCTCTATTGATTTGTTTGCTACCAAATTCCTGGAGGTGGTTGCCAGTGCCCTTAAAATTGTTGCCAATTCCCCTGAGGTTTTTGCCACTAAGGTGGAGAGCTTTGATGACTGGGCCAAGCATTTGGAGGGTTACCCCAAGGATGTGGTGGATATCCTCCATAACTGGGTGGATATGGGGGTTTCCATTGGTTACCAGATGAATAAGATTTAAAATATGGCCCAACATAGGATAGTGGATCTAGTGGCATACCTTGTCTTAGAGCCCAAGGCTTCCTTTGTGCAACATAGTAGACCTGGTATTCTTCAATCTGAATTGGCTTGAACTCAGGTGGAATACACTTGCTTTCAAGGTTAGCTACCATCTTGCATCTAGATTCCTTCTTCTTTTGTCTGTAGTGAGGGCAATACTCTATCAACATTGTCTTTGCTTCCTCTTGCTTCTTCTTGGCCTAAAGTGTATCTAGCTGAGTAGCTATATTATTGATAATGTCCTATTTGAAGTCAACCAACAAATGAGTGATCTCCATTCTTGAGACTCCACCGATAGTTAACTTACCCATGGAATATTGATAAGCTCTTCCCTTTTTCAAAGCTCCCCTAGAGTATTTCTGGCATATTTTCTTGATATCCTCCCAAGGAACTTGGGATATATCTCCTCTTGCCATGAGCTCCAAGGCATCAGTGCAGCTGTCATTGATTCCTCTTAGGAAAATAAACTTTTGTGAGTCCTCATTAAGTGCATGGTGTGGATATTTTTGCATGAAAAACATAAACCTTGCAATGTAGTCTTCCAAGCTCTCATCTTCCTCCTCCTACATCCTGAAAATGTCACCTCCTCTCATGTAACTGCCCCTGTAGTATTCCTTGTATTTCTCAAGGAATTTTTTCTTCACGTCTTCCCAAGTTTCCACAGTATATTTCCCTAGGCTCATGAACCATCTTAATGAAGCCTCTTTCAAGGTGGTGGGAAATAAATTAAGCCAATGGGCATCAGTAGTATAATCATAACTCCTACAGAGTATGTCAAACTCAAATAAGAAGGTATCAGGATCTGCTATCACAAGTCCATAAAACTTGGGGAGTGCTGAGGCAAGGATTTTCTTGATGTTGTGAAATTCATTTTGATGGGGAATGGAAAAGTTGGTTGATTTTGTCTATTCCTATTTGCATCACCCATGCCTGCTTGATGTGGTTCTAAGACAAAGGGGTTCTCAAGCTGATTTTGATCCTCCGTGGAGACTTCAGAGCTAGTCAAATCAGGAAATGCATCAGCAAAGGGGTGTGGATCTTCTTCTTCCTCTTCTTCTGGTAAGTTCTGGTACTCAACTAGCTAGAATGGATGAGGATTGTTAGGAATAAATCTCCCATAAGAATCCTTTCTCCTTCTTCTATGCATGTGGTATCGCTCACTATCAGTCAGCTCACACAAAGAATTGGTAAAGAATCAGGGGGTTCATTACTTCCTAAATGAGGATATTCTAAGAACAACTTCCAGAAACACTACATCAAGAAAAACTACCAATGACTCCTAAAGACTTCCTAGCTTGATACCATCCCTAACAACGACACCAAAAATGTTGGACTCCTACAATGATTTCATAACTAAGCCTTTACAACCATGATTCAGAGACTGGACATCTAACCTAAATAGCTATTCAATCATCATGAAGGTGCATTTAACTTGTCAACCCAGGGATGTGAACTTGAAATGGGTCAGCACAATATGTGCACTAGGGGCTCAAGTAGTCATTACATTCTACGGCTAAGAAACACAATACTAAAAGTAAATTTTTGGAAAGAAATGAAGAAAATGTTGATCATCAACCAACAACTATGCTAAGCTGAAATGCGGACCAAGAATGAGAATCTGAGCAGCAAACAAGAAACTACTCTATCTGCCTTGGCTATAGAAACAATCATAGAATAAAATTCTAGTGCTTGCAAGAACAAAAAATGCTAGATTTCTAACTAAGTACTAAACAATAAGTAGTACTAATCTAGTGCTAAACTAAGAAGATGGATTACTCACCAAGTGGGCCCCCTTGGATAAGTATTCTCTAAACTAACAAAAACTCAGATGCTTGAACTCAAAACTTTACTTCATTCACTGTAAATCATGCATACAAAGACTAATATATCTCTATTGTTGAAACTAGAGAATGAGAGTACAATATCAAATTGTGCAACCTTGAAGAAGGAGCATCAAATCATTATTTATACTACAACTAAACAAGGCAGTCAACTCCATGATTGGGAGGACACCATTTAGGGAAAATAGGGGAAAGTGGAGCGATGGCGGTTATGCATTCTTGGAATCTGGCCAGACATGCAAGTCAAGTGTAGATCCAACATAGCAGTAATGCCCATGCATGCTCGATCATTAAGGTCCACTACAAGGTGGTTACATTCAATTGCATGAAGAATCTTTGTTGTTGGTTGCCTTTGACTTGGAGTGATTCCTCAGCTGGATGTTATGGTGCATGCCTAGTTGGTGGTGTCTTCCTCAACTTGGCGTATTAAATCTGTGTGTCAAGGTTAGTATGCATAATAACTGCACATCTATAACTGCTATAAGAGACATTCATTAATCACATGAAAAATTAATATAGATAACCCACATATTATGCCAAATATCATTAAAGCTTGCAGAGATAGGATAATATCAAATGTCAATGGTTTGAGGGAAACATTATGCCAATACCAACACTTAAGAATTAAATTCCATGACATCTATGAGAAAATAGACTATAGATTCTACCCAAAACTAGACCAAAGACTAGGCTCATCAATCACAATTAGATTTTAAGCCCAAATGAGGTGTTATATATAGAAATTTATGTTTTAAAATCACCAAATTCAAATGCTAGAGACTTCAAACACTCATACAAATGCTGGAAACCAATTTTTTGTCATTGCAATTAATATTTTAAGCCCAAATAAAATATTTGTAGATAGCAATTTGTGGTTTTAAAGCACCAAATTAAAATGTTAGAGACTTAATACATGCATACAAATTCTTGAAACTAAAATTATTTTGAAGAAGGTTCTGCAAGAAAATGTGTTAGTAGTTTAAGCCTTTGAGAGTCTTGGACTATTCATCAACCATACAAGAAAATGATTAGTAGTTCCAATAAAAGATATGCCATCACCCTAAAAGAGCTGCACCAAAAAAGTTAGATAATCTCAAAACATAGAAAACAACAATTGAGTTAGGGTTAGGGTTACGTAAAAACTAAAAATCCTTTTTTTTTTTACAAACTAAAATAGATATAGGAAACAGTATGATAGTGTCTCTGTTACCTATAATAGTGGTTTTGTAATTGGTATGATAATGGTTCTATTAGATGATATCAGTCGAGAAATAGGACAATAGAGGCTCTATTCCTAAAAATAGTGTCTCTATAACAATAGTGAGTTAAAAACTTGTGAACCGAAGTGACAAAAGCAGTTATTTTTTACAATAGCGGCCATTTTTAGGATGATTGCGACAAAAAAATAGGATGATAGTGGCCTTCTTCCAGATAATAGCAGCTCTATTGCTACATAAAATATTAGAAAAGAAAATAGAAGGTTTGTTACTACAATGGTGGCTAGAAAATACGACAACCACATTCAGATTTAAGACTATAGCGATCTGGTTTGACAAAAGTGATTCTTTCAAATGACGATAATGTTGAAAGGCGCAAGACAAATGAGAGGGGGGATGAATTAGTTGTCACCAAACAAAAACTCAAATCTTCAAACACTTATCAATTTCTTATCCACTTAATTATGTTATTAATTATGAACATGAAATGCAAATAAGAAAAAGCAAAATCAACACAAGAGACACTTGATTTATGTGGAAAACCCAATAATGGAAAAACCATGGTGAGGATTAGCTCACAATATAAAGTAATTGCACAAATGAATACAAAGAGGATCACTACCAAGGGCTCACTTCCCAAAAGGAATCACTATCCGGATATAAAGGCTCACTGCCTACAAAAAGGACACTATCCAATAGGGAGGCTCATTGCCTATAGATACAAAATATTACAGAAAGATCCACCATAGAAAATTACACACATTCACAACCTTGATCAAAAGAATTGTAGATACCGTCAGCTCACTGCTTTCAGGAATCTAACACATTAAAGTATTGTTGCCTCAATTCACTTTCACACAAATCTGCTTCTCAAACTTGTGGTTGTTGGATGTTGTGGTTGTGTTGCTGATATGTGGTTTTCATTGATGCCAACACTATTGGCATTAATGTGTTTAAGGCTATAAATGTCGAGGATATTGAGAAAATTGTAATGAAATAAGTTGCAGGTTGTCAGTGGTGAAGTGAAGTTCAGTCTGTTGGTGAGCTCAGTACGTTTATGATCAGAGGTTGTGGACTAAATGGTTTCTTGTCAAGTATATACTATTTTATCCATGTTGAGTTTCAAAGATCCGCATGAAGATTTTATTGAGTTATGAAGATTTGTATTCTAATAGTTTTTTTGTTGCTTCAGTTGATGTT
Source organism: Sequoia sempervirens (assembly GCA_007258455.2). Taxonomy (NCBI): domain Eukaryota; kingdom Viridiplantae; phylum Streptophyta; class Pinopsida; order Cupressales; family Cupressaceae; genus Sequoia; species Sequoia sempervirens. The sequence goes on along the minus strand of VDFB02105785.1, from coordinate 254,105,529 downwards.
CCTGAATGAAGATGATGTGATTCTAGTAAGTTCAGTTGTTGTGGATGATTCTCTAGTGATTCATGATGTTTGTGGATGTTTCTATATCATGCTATATTTGTGTTACACATCTGCATTGATCGTTGTGCTCACGATTGGTGATTTTCTCTTGCATGTTCATATTTTTCATTTTCATGGCTGCCAAGGTGATTGTAGATGTTGTGGATCTTTGAGGAATAATTTTTTAAGGTGTTTCATGGTTAAGGATTTTATTTTGGGGCTTCATTATTTTGTGGCTGACCTTGGTTGATTCACATTAATAATTATTATTTGTTTGGGCCGACAGTTTGTACTCATTTTATTGTTTTGTTGAAGCCGACATGTAACAATGTAATTTCTTGTTGCAGATATATATAAGTGATTGTTTATTCCATTTTAATGTATGGTGTGCATGAATAATTTTCTAAATCTTTCAAAGGTAGAGTAGAGTGTGAAGGAGAGTGAAGAAGAGTGAAGAACAGTGAAGAAGTGTTCATGTGCTTAACCAAAACTGTAATCAAGCATTCAAAGATGCTATTTTCTTAGTTTAAAATCCTGTAGATGTAATCCAAATGTTTCTGTAAGACAATGTTTCTTCCTTTGGGAAGTAAGCCTTGTTGTAATTGAGTAGTGTGCTCTAGGTAGTGTTCTTGAATGCATGTGCATTCCCCATTTTATTCTCTATACTTTTAACAGGGTATAATCTTGTGGACTGACCTCCACCGTGGTCTTTCCGCTAATAGGATTTCCACATAAAAAATCTTGGTGTTATCTGTGTTTTTGACGTGTTGATGATTTATTCTTTCATGGTTATTAATTAGATATGAGAATAAGGTTAATAAGTTTTGAATTTCTATGACAACTGATTCACCCCCCCTCTCAGTTGTTTTCCCTTATGTTGCCAACAATTGGTATCAGAGTAGGTTCCTTAGAAGAAGTTTACCAGCTTAAGGTGATATGGGATGGTGACATATAAGAAGGATAGTTTGAGATTTGATGGAGAAAATTACTCTCTGTGGAAGACTCAAATGGAGTGTCATCTGAGATGCATTGGTGAACCCTACTGGAACATTATAAAGAATAGGTATGTTATCCCATAGAATGGTCCTTCAACTTCTTCTGAGATTAAGGATGTTGAGTACAATATCAGGGCTAAGGAAGCATTGTTGAGTGCTTTGACTGATTTTGAGATGACAAATGTTATGGATCTCATGACTACTTATGAGTTCTGGAAAAGGTTGGAAACTTTGTGTAGACATTAAAAAATTGTCCTCTTACGATACCTTGTCACAACATCGCATCATTTAGACATCTTGTATCATGTTTTTCCCTAGGGACCCATGTCATCATCTAATTAGTTAAATAAATCTTATTTATTTGACTAATTTCATTTATTCCCTTCCTATGTATAATTCATCAATTCCTCTAATGTTAATTAAATAATTTATATTATTTAATTAATTAAATTATTTCCATCCATTCCTCTAATGTTAATTAAAAAAATTATATTATTTAATTAATTAAATCATTTCTATTAATTCTTCTAATTTAATTAAATAATTTATATTATTTAATTAATGAAATCATAAATCCAACATTAATTAAGTAAATCAAATATTTATTTAATTAATAAAATCTTAAAAGGATCTTCTTGCTTTCTTTCCAAAAATTGAAACTCATGTGTATCTAATTAATTAATTTAATTAGATAATTCATCAATTATTCTTCTCATCTTTTTCAAGATTTATTTCCTTTAAAAGAGAATCAAAATATTTCTATCTTTTCAAATCATATCTTATCTTGTTTTATTTCCTTTAAAAAAATAAATCAAAATCTTTCTATCTTTTTAAAATCTTATATCATCCCATTGTATTTCTTCTTTTGTCAAAAATAAAATCCTTATCAATCTTATCAAATCTTATCTCTGTCCACATCGAAAATCTATAAATCTAACCTTTCATAGGCCATTTGCAGGAATTCTTCAGACATCCTTATGTTGTCAAAATTCTTCTTCTATCTTCTATCCATTGCCATCTATCATCTTCATCAGGTCGTTATGTTGCAGAATTGAGCAACCAACATTCCTCCAACAATCAACCTTCAAAATCTTGCATCCTTATGCAAGTGGAGAAGAGCCATGGAGATCAATCAAGTCTAGTTTGAGAATTGGTTTGCATATCTTTTGTTTATTTACATTTTCATTCTAGTTTGTGCTTCATGGTGCTTGATAGGTTTTAATTAGTTTATTGTTTTCAACACATTTAAACCTTTAGATTTTTTACCTATCTACACTTTGTATGAAGGTGATGCTAATGTGAAGATTGCTAAGTTGCAAAGTCTGAAAGGGAAATATGAAATGCTGAGAATGGGTGATGATGAGAACATTACTTCTTTCATGCAAAGAGTGAATGAACTTGTGTACGGTATCAGATGTGTTGGTGGAGGATTGGAAGAATCAGAGATTGTTGCTAAAGTGCTTAGATATTTTCCTATTGCATACAAAGTCAAAGCTGCAGCTATTGAGGAGCTCCAGACTATAACAAATGTTACCCGAGATATGTTGATTGGTAAACTTATTGCTTTTGAGTTGAGTGAATTTGGTGATGCTCTTCCTAAGACAAAAAATGCATTCAAGGCTACTACCTCTGAAAAAGATAAGTATAGATATGATCTGGGAGAAAGTTCTTCTAGAAAGGTATTCAAGTATGAGGAGGAAATGAGAGAGATTGGAGAGGAGAGAGAACTAGACAAGCTTGAAGCACTTATTGTCAAAAGAGAAGCCAGAGGAGAAGGTAAGTATAAAGGAAAGTTTCCTATTAAATGTTTTTCTTGCAATAAGATAGGTCATTTTGTATCAAGGTGTCTGGAAAGAGTTCCCAAATCAAGACCTAACAAGCCTAGATTTCAAAGAAAGTGTTATTATGCTACTGATGAAGGTGTGATAGATGATGATTCTGATAAAGGGAATGTAAGTGAGGATGAATGGGTATCTATTGCTATCAAGGAAAATAATATTGTGTCTACTGAATCTACTAGTTGTACAAATGTGGAGAGAGCCCTAGCTACTCGAGTTGAAGAGAAAGATGAACGGGTTATTGACAATGGATGCTCTCATCACATGACAAGTGATAAAAGTAAGTTTGTAAGCTTGGAAAACTATGATGGTGGTGTTATGATATTTGGTGATGATAAAGTTGATGTGATCCATGGAAAATGATACATTTCTCTTGATGGTAAGCATAATACTGATGATGTCCTATATGTGGAAGGTTTGAAGCATAATCTTTTAAGTGTTGGAAAAATGGTTGATAAGGGATACAATCTTCAGTTCAAGGATGGAAAGTGTAGAATAGTGCTGTGTTTGAGAAATTTGATTGCTTCTAGTACAAAAAAAAAAAGGTAATATCTTTCATTTGAATGTTGCTAATAAAAGTTGTTTGATTTCTCAAGTTTATGAAAGTTGGTTGTGGCATAGAAGAATGTGTCATGTTAACTTTGATAATATTATCAAGATAAGTTCTACTAAGGTTTTGAGAGATCTTCCTAAGTTGATGAGACCTACTAATTCTATACGCAAGGAATGTTAGTTAGGGAAGCAAACTAGAATTTCATTTCGGAGCAAACAACATTGTTCAAATGAATTGTTGGAGCTTGTGCATACTAACTTGTGTGGTTCTTCTAGAGTCAGAAGTTTACAAGGATACAAATATTTCATGTTACTCATTGATGATTATTCTAGAATGATGTGGGTTACTTTCTTAAGGGAGAAATATGAAGCTCTAGAGAAGTTCAAGATTTTCAAGGCTATGGTTGAGACAAAGATAGGTCTGAAAATTAAATGTTTGAGATTAGATAGAGGTGGTTAATTCACTTCTGGTGGTTTTAATTTTTTTTGTGAAGAACATGGAATAAAGAGACAGTTATCTACACCGTGGACCCCTCAGCAAAATGGAGTTGTGGAAAGGAGGAATAGGAAAATTGAAGAAGTTGCTAGAACTATGATGCTAGAAGGAAATGTTCCTCATATCTACTGAAGAGAAGTTGTGAGTACTGTTGTTTACACACTCAACTGGGTACAAATCAAAGGTGATACTGGTAAGACTCCTTATGAGCTATGGTATGGTCATAAGACTATTTTTAGATATTTCAAAAATTTTGGGAGTAGATGCTTTATTAGAAGAGATGAAGATATAGGAAAGTTTGATGATAGGAGTGATGAAGGAATCTTTCTTGGTTATTCTACTAAAAACAAGGCCTTCCAGTGCTACAATAAGAGATTGAGGAAAATGGTTGAAAGTGAAAATGTTAAGGTTGATGAAGACATAGCTAGACCATCCAAAACCTATGGATATGATTCAAATGATCAGAATGATAGTTTAGATAAATGAAAGAAAGTACAGACTTCAAATCAAGTCGAAATCATTCTGGTGAATCAAGAAAATTAAGAGGAAGGAGAAACTAGTGAAAGTGCAGAAGAGAGATCACAAGATCTTGAAGTTCAAGAAAATCCTAAGACTCCAAGGTATGCAAGATTAAATCATTCAGAAGATCGGATTATTGCTGATAAGAATAAAGGTGTCAAAACTAGGAGAAAAATTGTAGAAGACTATTGTTTGATTTCAAAGACTAAGCCTAATAGTGTGAATGAAGCATGTAAAGATGAGCATTGGGTTGAAGCAATGAAAGAGGAGCTACTGCAGATTGAGAAGAATGATACATGGATTCTCGTACCTAGACCTAAGGACAAAAATGTAATTGGAACTAAATGGGTCTTTAGAAACAAACTGAATGAGCAACGTGAAGTTGTTAGAAAGAAAGCAAGATTGGTGTGTAAAGGATATTCTCAGATGGAAGGAATTGAATTTGAAGAAAATTTTTCCCCTATTGCTAGGATTGAAGCTGTGAGACTATTTCTTGCTTATGCTGCTTACAAAAACCTCAAGTTTTATCAGATGGATTTCAAGTCAACATTTCTAAATGGTGAACTAAAAGAAGAGGTTTATGTTGAGCAACCTGATGGATTTCAATTGATTGATCATGGAGATATGGTTTGTCGATTAAAGAAAGCATTGTATGGACTTAAGCAAGCCCCTAGAGCATGGTATGCCAGATTGGACAAGCATTTGTTGAAGCTTGGATTTAACAAAGGTACTGTTGATAGTAATTAGTATCTCAAGATGGATCATGATAAAGATTTGATTGTGGAAGTCTTTGTTGATGATATCATTTTTGGAGGAGATAAAATTTTTTGCATGAAGTTTGTTGATGAGATGTCTATGATTGGAGAGATGAAATTATTTTTGGGGATTGAAAATTACTCAGTTTGATAAAGGGATCTTTATATCTCATTCCAAGTATGTGAAAGAATCGTTGAAGAAGTTTGTTATGGAAGATTCAAAGCCAGTTGGAACACCTATGGTGATCGGATGTAAATTGACAGAAGATGATGATTCTCTGAAGGAAAATCAAACTAGATACAGATTGATGATTGGTGGATTACTTTATTTCACTCAAAATAGACCTGATATCATGAATGTTGTATGTATTGTTGCAAGATTTCAAGTTGATCCTAAGGAATCTCATGTGACTACTGTGAAAAGGATTTTCAAATTCTTGAAGGGAATAGTTGATTTTGGCCAGTGGTATCCTAAAGATGATGACCTTACTTTGAGTGCCTTTATTGATGTTGATTGGGAAGGAGATGTGAATGATAGAAGAAGTACTAGTGGTGGTGCATTTTTCTTGGGAAAGAAGCTGGTTTCATGGTTAAGTAAGAAGTAGAATGCCATTTCTTTATCTACTCCAGAGGTAGAATACATTGTTGCTGCTAACAATTGTGCTCAAGTATTGTGGATGGAGAAGATGTTGAAAGATATTAGAGTTGTGTATGATGAACCTATTGCTATATTCTGTGATAATTCAAGTGTAATTAACATTTCTAAGAATCTGATGTTGCATTCAAAGACCAAGCATATATCTATCAAGTTTCACTTTATGAGAGAGAAGGTGAGTGAAAGGGAAGTCAAATTGGAGTATGTGCCTACTAAGGAGAAGATTGCAAATATCTTTACTAAGTCGTTTCCTAAGGATACTTTTGAGTATCTTAGAAGGAAGTTAGGGGTGATTACCCATCCTAATCAGAACTAAGATGCATTTTCTTGCATCAGTCTGTGCACTTCATAGTCATATCTTGATCCAGATTGATGTTGTGGTAGTTGTTACTCAGGGGGAGTAGTCAGATGTTTAGATATGTGGTTTAGAGCTTGTGTGGAGAAAAGAGATCTTTGTCATTGATGTCAAAGGGGGAGAAGAGTCATGTGAAAAAATGTGAATTATCTGAGAAGATTCATGTGGGGAGAAGAGTCGTGTGAAAGAGTTGAGGAGAAAAGAGTCAAAACCTAAGGGGGAGAAAGTGTTAAAAGTTAGTTGCGTTGATGGTGTTTTTTACATCATTTGTTGCCATCAATGCCAAAAGGGGATATTGTTGGATGTTGTGGCTGTGTTGTTGATATGTGGTTGTCATTGATGCCAACACTATTGGTATTAATGTGTTTAAGGATGTAAATGTTGAGGATATTGATAAAATTGTAATAAAATAAGTTGCAGGTTGTTAGTGGTGAATTGAAGTTCAATTTGTTGGTGAGCTTAGTACATTGATGATCAGAGCTTGTGGACTAAAGGGTTTCTTGTCGAGTATATCTACTTTATCTACATTGAGTTTCAGATATCTGCATGAAGATTTGACCGAGTTATGAAGATTTGTATTCTGACATTTTTTTTGTTGCTTCAGTTGATGTTCTTGAATGAAGATGATGTGATTCTAGTAAGTTCAGTTGTTGCAGATGCTTCTTTGGTGATTCATGATGTTTTTGGATGTTTCTAGATCATGCTCTATTTGTGTTGCATGTCTGCATTGATCGTTGTGGTCACGATTGGTGACTTTCTCTTGCGTGTTCATGTTTTTCATGTTCATGGCCAACAAGGTGATTGTAGTGTGTTATGGATCTTTGAGGAATAATTTTTGAAGGTGTTTCATGGTTGAAGATTTTATTTTTGGGCTTCACTATTTTGTGGCCGACCTTGGTTGATTCACATTAATAATTGTTTTTGTTTTGGTCTGACAGTTTGTATTCATTTTATTGTTTTGTTGAAGCTGACATGTAACGATGTAATTTCTTCTTGTGGATATATAAAAGTGATTTTTTATTCCATTTGAATGTATGGTGTGCATGGATAATGTTCTAAATATTTTGAAGGCAGAGCAGAGTGTGAACGAGAGTGGAGAAGATTGAAGAAGTGTTCATGTGCTTAACCAAAACTATAATCAAGCATTATCAAATGTTATTTTCTTAGTTCAAAATCCTGCAGATGTAATTTGAATGTTTTTGTATGATAGTATATCTTCCTTTGGGTAGTAAGCCTTGTTTTAATTGAGTATAATTGAGTAGTGTGCTCTAGGAAGTGTGCCTAAATGCATGTGCATTCCCCATTTTATTCTCTATACTTTTAACAAGGTATAATCTTGTGGACTAAACTCCACCGTGGTTTTTCCCCTAACAGGGTTTCCATGTAAACAATCTTGGTGTTATGTGTGTCTATGATGTGTTGATGATTTATGCTTTCATGGTTATTAATCAGATCCAAGAATAAGGTAAATAAGGTTAATAAGTTTTGAATTTTTGTGACAACTGATTGACCCCCCCTCTCAGTTGTATGCCCTTGTGTTTTTGATAGTGGCTTCATTCATTCATTCACAACATCTCAACTTGTATTTATACCCTCTTCAACCTTAGAAAATTTCTCCAAGGTCGGCTACACATGCTTCATTTCATAAATTCAAATTAGGTCAGAAAATCAACATTCCCACAGTGGAAAGGAATGAGAACAGACCAAACCAACACTTAACCAAGACCCAAAAAATCATCTCAGATCAATCACACAATTAATTTTTAATCCTTCGTATGAAGCGTAAACACTAGGCTAGCCAAACCTAAGGAAAACACAAATGAACTTTGAAGTAGATGCTTCCACATCAAAAATATAATGTGTAGATGATGCAACATGCTTCACCAATCACTGTAACACATCTCAAATTCCTTTAGACTCATTCGCATTAGCTGCAACAACCTTCAAACCCAAAACACTTCTCACTAGTCCATCTGGATTGAACAAACACACACAACAATACTGAAACTCAACTTTCAAAGCACCATACCACAAAAATATTTGCTAGAACATAGAGAACACCATTACATGACATATTCTAGATCCACAAGATCTTAAACAAACTAATGGAGGACTGCAGAGCAGAAACATTTCTCCTAATCCATAAAAAAATAACTTTGTCAACCCAGTTCACATACCGGTGAACATATCTTTCACTCTCCATCAAACCAAAAGCTATAAACTAGTATATATCACCAAAATATGCTCATAAACAACACATCAGATCCGTACAAGAATAGGATCAACATAGTAGAAATGTGGAGCACATACCAGAGCACATTTTGAACACACAACTCTGATTTCTCTTATTTATTAATTTTCTCAAAAGCACTTGGTAACCCATCATATCAACACATCTGCAACATCATAAAGATATATCCATGTACTCACAACATCTCATTAGCATCTCAACTATACATGCACAACCTACAACATCATGTGTTGTGTTAACATCAATGACAACATCAATGACAACACAACCAAACTTACTCATACTTGCAATAGATAACGACCAAGAACTTGCAACTAATCACTAAACTTGATGAAAATATTTTAGTTAAGGACCTAGGTCCCACTAGGCATGCCAAAATTTGTAAGGGGGAATTAATGGATCAAGATTAGTAACAATGAAATCAACAATTGAAATCAAAACAAAAGATAAAACCCAACCTACTCATGAAATATAATTATTGTAGCCATGAATTCAACAAACAAGGTTAATCAAAGAGAAACAAAAATGAATTCAAATTACCCAATCTTACCATCCCATGTAGGAGTGCATTCATGTTGATAATGGATGCCAGATTGCTCTTCAACACAAAGCATCCATGGTTTGCAAAAGCTTGATAACGATGATGATGATCTAAAATGCAAGGGTGTTTGCTCAATTTTCTCAAGAATCACACTCACATGACTTTTCTACAAATTCTTTGGATCCATTATGAGAGGAATGAAGGTTTTTTTATACATTTGATGTTTTCAGATGAATGATCAGGATGTAAGGATGAAAGATCAGGATCAACGGTCAAGGTCTTTTGAGAGGAAAAATATTGATAAGTTAACCACCTGATTAATTCAATTAAGGGAATTGATTGGATAATCAATGAGATTGGATAGAATTGTTGTCACCTAGAAGTGCACCCTAAGCAAAGTTATAAAATTGAGCCTTCTAGGGAAACATGGGATTATTTCAAGGCTGTGGGTCACCTAAAGTTGAAATGAACCTCCGGAGAAGGTCGGATTCCTTTGGGTATCACCTAAACTAATGATCTTTGTGAGGTAAAGGGAGAAGGAGTGCATACAAAATGAAACTAAACTGAAATATTCCTATGGTGATACACCGAGTTGATAAGAAATCATGAAATGAAAACAAGATGCAAACATACTAAGAAAACTTGACTGCAACTATTTTACCTACTCAACATAACCCTTTTAGTCTTATGCATCATTTTTGACAGGTTTGATCTACATACATATCTCAATAAGGAAGAAACAAACTTCACAGCTTTATGGTATGAATACAGATTTAGAAATACACTATTAAAGAAAACTTGCATAAGCTAACATACAGAAATGAGAGTGGTATGAGAATTAATACTTGCTTTCATAGTGAACTCTATTTTACATTCTAGACTTCAATTGGGTTACAAAGCATACATCAGCCGAGGAAGGATAGCTAGAAATCACTAACTCTTCTAGATGCATAGTTCGAACTGTTTACAAAAAGGCAAAAAATGCCTTATATATCATAAGTGTGTTGGCCCTTTAGGGCTTACAAAAATATCGGTCCCAGAAAAGATCTATCCCTAGATATTTTGACGTAGTTAATGTTGTGTTCAGTTCAATCCCTGTTGTCTGTGTCGGTGTGAAGATTTTCCTCTAGGAGTGGTCTTCTTCAGATCTTTCTACAACCACCGCATTTACTCCTTGGTATCATGTCCGCCTTGAACCTCCTCAGCCGAGCTACCTTCAATGCTTCTGACTTCAGAGTAAGATCACTTTGTCTTTGTTTTGTTGATCTTCATTGCCGAGGTATCAATCAGTCAAAACGTCAATGGTTCATCTTTGGCACCTTACGATTGGTCAGTTCACTCCACGTGGATCCCTCAGACTGTCAAAAGCTCCTCTGATCAGAATCACATCTCGAAAAGACACTGGAAGTGTCTCACCGATGCGATTATCCCCCCTGAAGCTATCGACACAACATGTGATAGTCGGTGAGATGTCTTGGCGAGCTTTAGAAGTCCTATTGATATCACCAACAACATTGGCAAGATAATCGACATCAGTCTGAAGTCACAATGAGCACCACTGAGTCACATAGATCCTCTTTTCATTTTGGCAATTCCATCGCTGTCGGCAAGAGATCATGTGTTCCCGAAGACCTTATAGCAAGCCCTCTTATCTCTCGGAAAACACATCCATGTTGGCAAGACATTCTGGGTCAATGAGACCCTTTGGCGAGCTCATCTCAGTCACCTCGAGCTCCTTTCATTCCTTTTGACAGGATTTTAGGCCATCAGCAAGACATCACCACAACTTATCCTTCCCTGGGCAAGGCCCAAGCTTTCGGCAGAACATTACTAGGTCAATGAGACACCCCACCGACCTCTTCTTCATTATCTGAGCTAACCTTAACATACCATCAGGCTCTTCATTCCTCGGCAAGACATTATAGTGAAGGGGAAACCCTTCGGCGAAACCTTCAACAGTCAGGGAGATATCTCTCTGAAACAAATTCGTCTCACCGAACTCAAATTTCATATCGGTGAGCCCCTCGAGCTTCGGCCAGACTCTTGGTGCATATCCTTCTTCTTCCCAAGGGAATACCTTATCAGTGTGACACTGCTTAGTCACTGAGACATTTCACCACATGCATTCGCTCTCGCTGAAGGCACATCCTATCAGCAAGACACTCTAGGTCGATGAGACCTTTCGGCGATGAAAACTTGCTTTGCCGATGTTGTTTCATTCACTCGGACTAATAGATCGGCAAGACTTATGTCAATAATACCTCATGTCAGCAAGACCTTATCGGTCGGTGAGACTTTACATTGACTTAAGCTTTCTTTTGCCGAGCCCTGGGCACCTGGGGAGACCAATAGCCATTGGTGAGACATCTGAATGAGTTCATTTCATTTTGGCCAGACTTAATTTCCTCAGCATGACATCACATTGAATCCCCTGTACTCTCGGCGAGACATTATGCTTATCGGCTAGACCTCTTGCCGAAGGAAAAATTATTGCTGAAATGAAACTTTGGTGGGGCCTTCTTCCTTCGGGAAGACCTATGGCGATATCTCTTCTGTGTCGCTGAGACTCTAGCACGTCGGCTAGACTTTATGCTGAAGGCATAACCTTTTTTTGATCTTTTCATTTTGGGGAGACCTTTTATCGATATGGATCCCTCTTGGCAAGACCTTTTGTAATCGCTGAGACATCTTGCTGAAGGTGCTTTTCTTTGGCGAAGGTTTGTTTCAGTCGGGAAGACTTCATCTTATCGTTGAGAGATCTCAACGAACTCAACTCCTATGCTGAGACCCCATAGAGTCGGGGAGACCTTATGACTTCAGCGAGACCCCACAGCAAAGCTCGCTTGCTTTGCCAACGCTGACTCCTTTGGCGAGACCACACCCCAATCGGTAGGACATGTTGGCAATGATGTCTCCCTTGAGCGGGCTCCTTTTTGATGTTGGCCAGAGCTTACTATGTCGGTGAGACATCCCACGGACCTCCTCATCATTCTCTGAGTTCTCCTCGACACCTCCCCAAGACCCTTACTCTTCGGCAAGAGTCCATTACCGTCACCCCAAATGCACTCCACTTTACCAAGCTCCGCGTTCTTTTCACTGAGATATTATCAAGTAGTGGAGACTTCATAGCAAGGCTCATTTGTCACATCGATATCTTCCTCCGTCACTGAGACTACACTGTGTCGGCAAGACATCACCGCGACAGTTGGGAGCTACACTGATATGAAACTTTGGGGAGACCTCCCCACATTCGGTAGGACCTATGGCAAAGCTCCCATTCTTTTGGCGATGAGTTTACTTTCCCTTTGGTTGGGAAGACATTAACATCTTGGCAAGACCCTTCATCGATACTTGCATGCTTTGGCCGAAACTACCTCACTTCGACGAGACTCGTCCCAATCGGTAAGACCTTTGACCAAAGATGGATCTCATGGCGATGAAAACTTCATTAGTGGGAGCCATTTGGTTGGTGAGACATCCTGACGGTCTTGGCAACTCTCCTTTTCTGAGGGTTTTCATGCTGAGCTTGATCTATGCAGGCCTTCCAACTATGTTCCTCATGACCTAGCACCAGATGCGTGATTTAACCCTTGATGCAAATGACCCATCTGGCCCTTTAGAACTTCAAAAACATAATTTTCCCAACTGACCTAACCCGTAGGTGAAAATTGGGCAACATTTCTAGCGACCTCAGCTAGATGTTTTCCTGCTAAACATAGAAACCAGTAGCCAAAATTCATCCATTGGGCATGGAGTCATTAGGAGGCTCAAAAAACAAATAAAAATATCATTTTTGCACATGTCTGCAACTCGCTTGAGGCCCATAGGACACAACAGGTCGCCAAAAGAAAAACAAAACAGGGGAAAATGAAAGAGAATATTTACTGTGCCATCATAGCACCTAGGAAATAGAAAATAATTAACCTAAAGTACATAAGCACTTATTGGAAACATAAAACCTAAACAGATATGTACAAGAAAAGCACTCATCAGACTTGAAAGCAGGATTTAAGGTGTATGCCATTGACTGGGATAGGAAGTACTTCCCATTTTGTTGTAGCCAGTTGATAAGCATTGTGTTCCTTGCAGTCTCTGATAATGAATGGACCTATCCACATGTTGTCAAACTTAGAGTGATGGCCGGGCCTACTCTTCAGAATATCCCATTTGAGCACGAGGTCTCCCGCCTTAAAAGATTTTTTTGTTTCCCTTTTGTCAAATGTCTTCTTTGTTTGGAGCTGATGATACTCCAAAACCTTCATTGCTTTGTCCCTTTATTCTTCGAGTTCCATGAGCTCTACATATCTCACGAACATTGGGCCATGTTCCTCAAACATCTCCAACTGATGTATGATGTCAAGAGTTGGGATCTCCATAGACAAGGGCAATCTTTCCTCTCTACCATAGATTAACATGTATGGTGAGTTACCAATAGACCTCTTAGGAGTCACTCTGTCTACCCAAAGTGCATACTTTAATTTGATGTGCTAGGTCCTTTGATTATCCTCCATTGTTCTTTTGATAATCCTGATGAGATTCTTATTTGTGCTTTCAGCTAAGCCATTATCCTGAGGGTAATAATTTGAGGATGTGTTCAAATGAATGCCATGTTTAATAGCCCAATCAGTTAGTCTTAATCCCACAAATGCAAGAGCATTATCATATATGATAGAGTTTGGAACTCCAAATCTAGTGACTATATCTTCATAGAAGCTCAAAACTGAAGACTCTTTTGCTTCTTTCAAAGCTATTGCTTCTGTCCACTGTGTGAAATAGTCTGTAGCTGTGAGCACCCACTTGTGACCAACACTGGAAGGTGGATTTATTGGCCTAATGAAATCAATACCCCATCTCATGAAGGGCTGCTCCACTTGAATTGGATGTAGAGGCATAGCAGGTAGCTTTTCCTTCCCTGAAAACAGAGCACATTTGACACACTTTATTGACCAAGCATGTGCATCTTTGAACAAGTTGGGCTAGTAGTAACCATCTCTCATGATTTTCCAAGTAGTATTTCTTGGGGAAAAGTGACCTCCCACAACTCCATCATGAAACTCATGAAGTACCTTCTCAATTTGATCACCGTGAATACACCTTAATAGAACACCATTCAGATCCTTTTTGAAAAGAACATTGTTTACTAGTACGTACAGTATGGATTGCAATCTGAAGTATCTTCTTTTAGCTCTATTCAATCCTAATAGGCATTTACCAGTTCATAAAAATTGGGTCATATCTTGAACCCAATTAGTTACCCCCATAGGCACATTATCTTGAGAATTCTAAAACTCATTTGTATTAGCAAACACAACATCTTTTTCTAATTCATCTTCTCTGATTGATCCTATAGTAAGTTGTTCACAGAGACCTTTACCTCTAACCAGTTTGGTAACCTTAATATCTACATCATACTCCATGACCTTGGTGATCCACCCTGCTCTCTTTTCGTTCAAATCTTTGTTCAACAAAAATTCCTTCACACTTGGGTGTACAACCAGAATATGAATCTTATTGTTTGAGATTAAGGGCTTGAATTTCTTTAAGCTTCTAATCACAGAGAGAACATGCTTCTCAATGAACGTATACCTCTCTTCGTAATCAGTAAGTATCTGACTAAAGAAGGCTATGGGCTATTCTAAGTTGTCACTATTTTTCTGTACCAACATAGCAGAGATTGAACCAGTGCTACCAAAAGCATATAAAAAGAAATCTTTAGAGAAATCTGGATTTACCAATGTTGGGGCAGATGATAAAGCCTCCTTGATTTCTTCAAAACTACGCCTTGCCTCCTTTGTCCAACTAAAAACTGTATTCTTCTTGAGCATGGCAATCAAAGGCTATAGCAAATTTGCAACATCAGGAATAAATCTTCTCAGAAAGTTAATCCTCCCTAAAAAGATTTGCAATCCCTTCTTATGATTGGGTAATGGCAACTCAAGTATGGCTTTGACTCTTTCGTGGTCAATAGTAATTCCATCCTTTGACACTATGTGACCTAACAACTTACCTTCATGTACTGCAAAAATGCTCTTCGTTGGATTGAGAGAGATACCAAACTCTCTGCATTTTTCAAAAACTTGCTTGAGGTGTAACAAATATTCATTAGCATTCTTAGAATAGACTGTAATGTCATCTAAATAAATCAGCATAATCTTATTGATCAAACCTTGGAATGCCATGTCCATGGCCCTCTGAAACGTAGCACCAACATTGGATAAACCAAAAGGCATCCTTTTGTATGCCATGGTGCCCCACTTGGTTGTGAAAGAAGTTTTGAACTGATCCTCCTCTTTGACCAGTACCTGATTATAGCCCAAAAAACCATCTAGCAAGGAAAATCTTTTAGAACCAGCAACCACTTGCAAGATTTGTTCAATGGAGGGCAGCGAGTAGTGGTCTTTCAAAGATGATCGGTTAAGATCTCTAAAGTCTACACAAAGTCTTATTTCACCATTTTTCTTCCTAACCGGCACAAGGTTAGAAACCCATGAAGTATTCTTAATAGGAAAGACTATACCCCCCTCAACTAATTTGGTCAGCTCTTTAATCATTAAGGGCTCAAGCTTAGGATTCAAGGGCCTTTGTTTCTGCCTTACTGGCTTAGCATTAGGTTCTAACTCAATTGTGTGCTGAGCAATATGGGGGTCAAACCCTTTCAAATCTAAGTATTCCCAAGCAAAGACATCATGAAACTCTTGGCATAAGGCAACAAAAGCTTGTTTATCTTCATGTGAACAAATTTTTCCTA
This sequence comes from Sequoia sempervirens, assembly GCA_007258455.2. Taxonomy (NCBI): domain Eukaryota; kingdom Viridiplantae; phylum Streptophyta; class Pinopsida; order Cupressales; family Cupressaceae; genus Sequoia; species Sequoia sempervirens. The sequence continues at coordinate 254,089,785 of VDFB02105785.1, read as the reverse complement.
TCTTAAGGAGTTTACCTTTGAAAATCTCAAGTTCTTCATAATGTTCTTGTTTGACTTGCAAGCTAGCTTTACCCTTTCTGAACTGATCGTCAGTGCTGAAAATTGACTCTTAAGGTAACAAGACCCTTGGGTAACTTATTTGTCTTCAGCTGTATAACTTGATCATCATATAGCTGCTTAAGTTTTACTTGATTAACCATGGAGAACTGATCTTCTTCAAGCAAAAAAGAAAGAATCTGGTCATCACTGTCAAAAAATTGTCAGTGAATGTTGTTATCAGGAATTGATGGCCTAACTACAACCTTTACATACTGCTGTACTTTCCCTTTCCTAATGTCATCTAGAATATAAAACTATGCTCCAATGGCTGCAAGCCTATCAACATGCTTGTTCTGGTTCCTTGGAATAGACACTAAGTTAAAGGCATCAAAATCCTCAAGCATGTCCCACACTCTGTTTATATAAGACTTTAGTGTGTCATTTTTAGCAACATTCAGGCCTCTTATTTGATTGAAAATTAATTCACTATCCCCATGAACTTTCAAGTGGGTTATTCCTCTCTTCCTTGCCCACTCAAGACCTTGAACAAGGCCCTCATATTCAATAGTGTTATTGGAGCATGCAAAAGCAAAACATAATGCAGAGTAATACCTATCACCCTGTGGAGAAATCAACATTGCACCTCCTTCTGCTCCATGTCTGCTCTTGGAACCATCGAAGAACATCTCCCAAAGTTCACTTAGTGGTTGCAGCAACTGATCTGCATCTTTCTCTAGGTTTGGAATCTTTGTGTCGGGCTAAAGAATGACATAGTTACCCATACCAGCATCTTTAATGAGCTCCTTAGGACTGTCCAACATGTTTTCAACTGCCCACTCATGTAAAAGCATATCAAGAATAGCTTCCAATTGAAGCTCTTGAGCGGCAACCAACTCACTGTCAGTTGAAACAACAAAATTTATGTCTAGAGTAATGGGGACAGCATTGATAGGACTTGGACTATATGGCTCAATGTGATCTTTAGCCAACCTTTCAGACTTGATGGTAACCTTAGTTCCATATCTTGTTGTAAACAACATATGTGACCAATCAGTTGACACATAACCACCTATCTTGGCTATAAAGTCTCTTGATAAACACAAAGAGAAGAAAGGTGGAAGGTCTATGACACATATGTCCTGGGGAACTACAAAGTTAGGGCAAGCATGAAGGGTAAGACTCAAATATTTAATGATGCCCAAAGTATTAACTAAAGTACCATCCAATTGGATCACTCCCTTCTCTAAAGGCTAATATTTTAGTCCAAGCTTGTCAGCAATTTGCTTTGGCATCACGGAGCTACTAGGTCCACTGTCTACCATACAGTTATGAACTAACTTGTCACCTATGATCACCGACATGTAAAATGAGGGTGGTTTAACTCTTTTTTCTATCTCTTTGCTAGGCTGTTGATTGTTTCCCTGAGGACTGTTGGTTAACACAGCTCTAACTTGACCTATTGGGGACTCAGATTCATCAGACATTTTCAAACTTGACAAGGCTGACTGTAACATATCCTTTTCACCTGGGATGACTAACGAATCCCACGTAGACATCATTACATTTGTCCTTTTCATACTATCAAGAATGTTAAAGGGTGCTGCTGGGTTTACCTTATGATGTACCTTTATACCAGCATGATCAGCTTACAAGCGTGGCTGCTCCTTATCTTGGAGTGGATGATTTCCTTGCTATCCATTAGTCAATTAAGATGCAGATAGTCTTGCAGCTACCACCTTTCCTTTTTCAGCTGCTTGATCAAGCTCGAAAGCTCTTTTCTTTTCCCTGGTGTTAGCTACGACTGAGGAATTATCTACATTTAATCCACAGAATTCTTCACCTTTCCAATTGAGTAGGGTAGCATCATTTGCAAACTGATCTTGGTGTTGTGATGACTCATTAAGTGTATGCTATTATGAGATTGATGCATTTTGTACCATTAGTGCTTGGTTGATGAGTTCATTTGAACAAGTGACCTAATTATGAGGCTGGTTGCAAAGGTAACACCACTCATAATCTGCTGCTAAGTTGTTTTGGATAGGAACCAGCTCCTTGGTCACACTAACAGGGGCTGGAGCATAGGCTTGAAAAGTTCTTGTGTTCACACTCTGTCTTGGGCCCTAGTAATTTCCCTGGTAAGCTTGTCTACTACCTTGATATGCTTGTTGCTGACCTGAATTTTGCAGTTGATAAGGCCTACTATAAGATTGTTGCTTTTCTAAACTAACAAGTTTGTTACCAAAAGACTGCAATAGACTTTTGATCTCCTGCAACTCATTTGGGGAACTTGAAACATTATTTTCTTGTGTTACAGTAGTTGGAACAGATGGCAAGGGTGCAAAAGAAGGTATATGCAAGGGAATATTTGCATGAATCTCTAGAAATATAGGCATTGGTGGCCTAGGAGCAAGTTTACCAGCTTGTATTAAGCTATTTTCAACTCTAGTGGCTATTTCAAAGGCGTCTGGTAGAGAAACCCCTCCCATTGATTGTATCATAATAGTTATATCGCTATTAAGAGCCCTCAAGAAGTACACAAATGCATACTATAGAGGTGGCCTTACCATTGCAGGGATTCTATCCCAGGTTCTTTGAAATCTGAAGTTGAAGTCATTCATCTACTCTTGAGGAGCTCTCTTAATTGTGGTTAATTACTCTAATAGAGACAAGTTATCAGACCTGTCTTGAAATTGTTTATGCAACTTATCTCGAAATTCATCCCAAGTTGGAATTGAACCTACTGCTAAGCCCCTATACCATTGCACAACTCTCCCTTTTAGTGAAGCAGCTAGTAATCTTACAGCAACATCCTCTTGAGTTATGTGATGGACTCCACATAATGAATCCACATCTCTCATGTGTTCAATCAGAGTAGTTTGGTCTTCCCCTGTGAAAGTTGGCAGACTCTTCAAGGCTACCATTGGGATGTCATTGTGTTGTATCAAATTCAAGGGGCTCCCTCCATTAAAAGAAACAAAGGGTTGATTCCTTGGAGTGGCCATTAGAGGAGGTTGAGGTGGATTTACTGGTACAACAAAATGAGATCCTACTGATGGAGGAGTGGACTAAGTTCTTCTAAAATAGATAGATGTTTTCCCTGGCCTTTCTACTGCTCTGCCTTGTCTTCTTGGTGGTGACAGTTGCAAATATTCAAAAGGGAACAAGTTTCTCCTTGTCTGAACTCTTCTCATAAACTATAGAAGGCACTGATTTCTAGAGTTCTTCCTCTTTGTGGAGTCGCCAAGTATGCCAAATGACTTCTATAAAGTTTGGGAGTAGCTGGTTGCATACTAAACCAACAATTCAATCTAATCTCTGTCCCACCGGGCATGCCAAAAACTGTTGTCACCTAGAAGTGCACCCTAAGCAAAGTTATAAAACTGAGCCTTCTAGGGAAACATGGGATCATTTCAAGGCTATGGGTCACCTGAAGTTGAAATGAACCTCTGGAGAAGGCTGGCTTCCTTTGGGTATCACCTAAACTAATAATCTTTGTGAGGTAAAGGGAGAAGGAGTGCATACAAAATGAAACTAAAATGAACTATTCCTATGGTGATACACCGAGTTGATAAGAAATCATGAAATGAAAACAAGATGCAAACATACTGAGAAAACTTGACTGCAACTGTTTTACCTACTCAACATAACCCTTTTAGTCTTATGCATCATTTTTGACAGGTTTGATCTACATACATATCTCAAGAAGGAAGAAACAAACTTCACAGCTTTATGGTATGAATATAGATTTAGAAATACACTGTTAAAGAAAACTTGCATAAGCTAACATACAAAAATGAGACTGGTATGAGCAATTAATACTTGCTTTCATAGTGAACTCTATTTTACATTCCAGACTTTAGTTGGGTTACAAAGCATACATCAGCCGAGGAAGGATAGCTAGAAATCACTAACTCTTCTAGATGCATAGTTCAAACTATTTACAAAAAGGAAAAAATGCCTTATATATTAGAAGTGTGTCGGCCCTTTAGGGATTACAAAAATATCGGTCCCAGAAAAGATCTATCCCTAGATCTTTTGACGTAGTTAATGTTGTGTTCAGTTGGATCCCTGCTGTTTGTGTCGGTGTGAAGAGTTGCCTCTAGGAGTGGTCTTCTTTAGATCTTTTTGCAACCACCGCATTTACTCCATGGTATCATGTCCGCCTTGAACCTCCTCAGCTGAGCTACCTTCAATGCTTCTGACTTCAGAGTAAGATCACTTTGTCTTTGTTTTGTTGATTTTCATTGCCAAGGTATCAATTAGTCAAAACGTCAATGGTTCATCTTTGGCACCTTACGATTGGTCAGTTCACTCCACGTGGATCCCTCGGACAGTCAAAAGCTCCTCTGATCAGAATTGCATCTCGGTGAGACACTAGAAGTTTCTCACCGATGCGATTATCCCCCATGAAGCTATCAACACAACATGTGATAGTCGGTGAGACATCTTGGTGAGCTTTAGAAGTCCTATTGATATTGCCAACAACATCGGAAAGACAATCGACATCGGTCTGAAGTCACAGCGAGCACCACTGAGTCACACCGATCCTCTTTTCATTTTGGCAATTCCATCTCTGTCAGCAAGAGATCATGTGTTCGGGAAGACCTTATAGCAAGCCCTCTTATCTCTCGGTGAACACATCCATGTCGGCAAGACATTTTGGGTCGATGAGACCCTTCGGCGAGCTCATTTCAGTCACCCTGAGCACCTTTCATTCCTTTCGACAAGATTTTAGGCTGTCGGCAAGACATCATGATGACTTATCCTTCCCTGGGCGAGGCCCAGGCTTTTGGCAGAACATTACTAGGTCAGTGAGACACCCCACCTACCTCTTCTTCATTCTTCGAGCTCACCTTAACATACCATTGGGCTCTTCATTCCTTGATGAGACATTATAGCGAAGGGGAAACCCTTCGGTGAAACCTTCAATAGTCGGGGAGATATCTCTCTGAAACAAATTCATCTCACTGAACTCAAATTTCATATCGGTGAGCCCCTCGAGCTTCGGCCAAACTCTTGGCACATATCCTTCTTCTTCCCGAGGGAATACCCTATCGGTGTGACACTGCTTAGTCACCGAGACATTTCGCCGCATGCATTTGCTGTCGCCGAAGGAACATGACACTCCGGGTCGATGAGACCTTTCGGCGATGAAAACTTTCTTTGCCGACGCCATTTCATTCATTAAGACTCTGATAGATCGGCAAGACTTATGCCGATAATACCTCATGTTGGCAAGACCTTATCGGTCGGTGAGACTTTACACCGACTGAAGCTTTCTTTCGCTGAGCCCTTGCCACCTGGGGAGACCAATAGCCATCGGTGAAACATCTCATTGAGTTCATTTCATTTTGGCTAGACTTTATTTCATGGCATGACATCACATCGAATCCCTTGTACTCTCGGTGAGACATTATGCTTATCGGCCAGACCTCCTGCCGAAGGAAAAATTATCACTGAACTAAAACTTTTGTGGGGCCTTCTTCTTTTGGGCAGACCTATGGCGATATCTCTTCTGTGGCACTGAGACTCTAGCACATTGGCCAGAATTTATGCCAAAGGCATAACCTTTTTCCAATCTTTTCATTTCAAGGAGACCTTTTATCGATATGGATCCCTCTCGGCGAGACCTTTTATAATTGCCGAGACATCTTGCTGAAGGTGCTTTGCTTTGGCGAAGGTTTGTTTCAGTTGGGAAGACTTCATCTTATCGCTGAGAGATCTCAGTGAACTCAACTCCTATGCCAAGAGCCCATAGAGTCGGGGAGACCTTATGACTTTGGCAAGACCCCACAACGAAGCTTGCTTGCTTTGCTGATGCTGACTCCTTTTGGTGAGACCACACCCCAGTTGGTAGGATGTGTTGGCGATGATGTCTCCCTTGAGTGGGCTCCTTTTTGACTTCAGCCAGAGCTTACTATGTTGGTGAGACATCCCACAGACCTCCTCATCATTCTTCGAGTTTGCCTTGACACCTCCCCGAGACCCTTCCTCTTCGGCAAGAGTCCATTACCATCACCCCGAACACACTCCACTTTACCAAGCTCCGCATTCTTTTCACCTAGACATTATCAAGTCGGGGAGACTTCATAGCGAGGCTCATTTGTCACATTGATATCTGCCTCCGTCACTGAGACTACACTGTGTCGGTAAGACATCATCGCTATGGATGGGAGCTACATTGATATGAAACTTCGGGGAGACCTCCCCGTATTCGGTAGGACCTATGGTGAAGCTCCCATTCTTTTGGCGATGACTTTATTTTCCCTTCGGGCGGGAAGACATTACCATCTCGGAAAGACCCTTCACCGATACTTGCATCCTTTGGCCGAAACTGCCTCACTTCGACGAGACTCGACCCGATCGGTAAGACCTTTGACCGAAGATGGATCTCATGGCGATGAAAACTTCATTAGTGGGAGCCCTTTGGTCAGCGAGACATCCTAATGGTCTTGGCGACTCTCCTCTTTTAAGGGTTTTCATGTGGAGCTTGATCTAGGCAGGCCTTCCAACTATGTTCCTCATGACCTAGCACCAGATGCGTGATTTAACCCTTCATGCAAAGGACCCATCTGGCCCTTTAGAACTTCAAAAACATAATTTTCCCAACTGACCTAACCCATAGGTGAAAATTGGGCAACAAGAATAATTAGGGGGATTGGAGTAATCGATGGACATGATTTATTCAATCAAATTGTGTGGGGATGATTAATTAATTTAATAATATAAATTAATCTTAAGCGGAATGTGCATGATCTATTTGATTTGATAAATAAAAATTGATTTATTAATAAACTATGTTGAGTGAATTTTGGGGAATCAAATAATTGATTTAATTATTTTATTTGGAAGAGGGAAAATTGATTAATTAAATAATTAATGATAAATATTTAATTAAATTAGAAGAATAAGTAATGTTAGAGACATAATTAAATAACTAATGTTTATTTAATTAATCAAGAGGAATAAGGTTAAATCAGGTGATGACATAGTGAATTAATTAAACAATTCAAGATTATTTAATTAATAAAAGAAAATGGGGTTAATGATGCAAATGATGTTAAAAAGGGGATTAATGATGGTAATGAAACAAAATGCAATAATGTTAATGAAAGTGATGCCAATAATGGAAAAATGCAATTTAGGATGTGTGATATGTGTTAATCCATTTTTACATGTCTACATAGGGGGTTAGGAAATTTGGGAGATTTGAGGTATTCAAGGAATTTGGGAGATTTGAGGCTATCATGGATTTAGGAGAGTTGAGGTTCTCATGGATTTTTGGAGATTCCATAGGATGAAGAAATCCTTGAAAACCTGAAATCTCCACAAAACAAGAGAACTTGAACTTTAGGCCACTTAACTAACAATTAATTATTTTCAATGACTTCTTACTTGGTCCTATGGATTGAAAATCCCTTGAGCTCCCTTCAAGTTGATAACATTGTTTTGTTGAGCCCTAGCCTCCACCTCATATTCTTGGATTTCTCCAGCCCCTTTTTTGAAGATTCTTTCCTATCATGTCTCCACGTGTTCGCCACGTGCTCCTTGAAAATATTTCCTCCCTTGCTTCTCTATTGAGCCCCATCATGCCTCCACGTGTTAGCAGTGTGGGCCTTTATGAGCTTGCTCCCCTTTGCTTCTCTACCAAGCTCCGCCTGCATGCCACGTAGCATCATTTCATGAGCATCTTTTTGTGGACCCCACAATCAATGCTCAGTACGAAGACTTCTCCACATGTCTTCTTCGTGGGGAGTTTCATCGCAAGGAAGGGAAGAATGAGCTATGAGTCCCAACCTATCACCATGTGTCCTAACCAAATCTATGGGCCAACAACACATGTCTGCATGGGGATTTTGTTGCTTCCACACTAGGACCATAGTCATCATTCATAGGGGATGCATCTAGTTTGAAGGCAACTACATTCTATGCTTCAAAATATTTTCTGTTGCAACACCCATGGGAAACCATTGTGACAGACATCATTGCAAATGCAGGGGATCTTTTCTATTACTGGCTCTCAGGCGGTGGCATGATTCTCTATATAAACTACTTCACCTCTTTGAAAAAGGTCCCGATGGAGAGTTCAGAGAATACACAATTTTTTTTGAAAAGACACTAGGCCTTTGTATTGTTTTTAGATTATTGTATTAAGATTCACAAACTGTCCCATTGTTGTTCGGCCTTTATGTTTCTTAGCTAATTGACAAAACATTATAATTTGTTGTTATTGTACTGAATAGTTTATTTGTAGAACTTCTATAATTTCAATATAAGTTGTTGATTCAGACCATGTCTTGGAATCTTCTTTTCAGTAAATGTGTATGGAAGTTATTTTATGTTATTTGTTCTTTCTGGACATGTACATTGCTAAATGAGCCCTTAAATCCTATCTAAAAGGAAGGTTTACAATGCCCACACCTACATCTTGGTGCATCACCTTAGGTTAGATCTTTATTTTATATTTCTGCTTCCTTTTCCCATTCCAAACCCCCAAATACAGGAGTCAACTTCTTTCAAAACCTGGAGGTCACTCAATTTAGTGCAATTGGTCCCCCATTAATTGAGTTTCCCATAAGGCTATTGCTTGACATTTTTGCTCATCAACAATTTCTTTTTCTTGCACACCCGGTGGGACAATGCTTACATGTATCTAAATCTAAAGTGGGTGTATGAGCCATCAGCCTGTTACTAGATCCCAAACAACGAATAACCATGGCCTACTAGTGCCACTACTAGTAATAGTAAGAACAAAAACCCATCTAGTGAACGTTCTGATCCCTCCACCAGCCATGTTGTCGATTGATAATAGAAATTATGTGGCATGGGATGCTAGAATCCCCCTTATAGCACTAGTAGCACTTGTCATTTGGGCCCTTATCCCAACCTCTTCTTTAAAATTTGAACCAAAATTCACCAAGGAAGACTCGAAAACACCATCCAAACACCTATAAGATGTGGCGGACATGTGTTTGGTGCATGGTCTTACCAAACAAAATGTCATGCTAAGGTTGCTCACAGCCTCTTTCAAAGGTAGAGTGCTAGATTGGTATCGCACTTTGGGAGCCAATACTATTGTAACCTTGGATCAGCTCGAAGATCCTTTCTACGAGATATTTTCAAATAATGGAGATTGGTCTTCACTATATCATTAGCTAGCAACCATAAAGTAGGCCCCTCAAGAGGCCATGACTAACTTTAATGCCTAGTTTCACATGACTTGGCAAAGGATTCAACCTACAATCCACCTGACCACAGATTTGGCATTCATGTTCTATCTGAAGTCTCTCAATTCCAACATTTCAGTGATGATCTAGTCCCTTGGTGGGAACACCTTGCTAGGTGCATATAGTGTTGTTGTTCAGGTGGAGAATAATTTTATTGATGCCAAAAATTTACCGCCTCGGCCCACTATGCCTATATTTCCAGAGTTGTCGATTCTCGCCTAGGAGATAACATCTACCAGTGCATTCACTCCCCCAATCTATGTATGTGTATTTGAGCACATCGTAAAGCACTGCTTCTATGTCTAATTCTTCAAAAGATGAGATGAGTGATGTCAAGGAGTTGTTGCAGAGCATCTCCAATGAAATAACTACCATCAAGCGGAACCCGTCCATGCCTCCAAAGCCAACTTATCAAAATTATCAAGGAAAAAAATATTCCTACCAACAAAATTAGTTTCAAGGAGGCTTGCACATAAATCTACAAACTCAAACAAGTAATCAAATGGTGTCAGTACCTACTCCGCTATAGAATTCTCACCCAAGATCAAGTAGAGAGCTGACAGTGGGGAAAAATAATCTCACTGATGACATCAATCCCTAGTGCTTTCCCTGCAATGAAGCACATATACCCCAAAATTGTCCACATGGAAATCTACAACAAAGAGTGGTAGAACAACATAGTCAAGGAGTGGCATTAGATTTAGGAGGTTATGTATATGCCTCTCCTTAAATGGAAAATGTGGTACTCACCATGCAAATGCAAGGAATGTCCTTGGGGCAAGAGATAGATATAGCTCTAGATCATATGCTCTTCTCATGGATGGAAGAAGAAGAGGTGATCTTTGCAAATGATGCAACCACATCCAAGGCCCCACAAGTGTAGTCTAATTACAACACTCACTCTAAGAGGAGATTCACGGGAGAACTGGTCATCCTATAGTCCAAAAGTGTCTCCGACCAAGCTCCTAGTACCTCTGCAGTTGCACAAAAATTTCAACCATGAAGGGAAATTGTTATAACAAGGGCTAAGGAACAAAATCCTTTAAATCCACCACCATTCAATGTGGTGGAAAATTTGAAAAATTCCTATGCTAATGTTTCCCTTTGGGATATCTTAGCTATTCTAAAGCAGAAGTCATTATTGTAGAAGACCCTACTTGAAGATGCAAGCACCGAGCCAATAGAGCAATCACTCGAGGGAAAGGTCATTGATCCATCACTTCTAGAAAAAGTTCTCACAAATAGTGCAAAGGAAGCCTCTACCAAAGTTAAAGGTAAGTTGAAACCGAAACCCTGTTTCCTAACTATTATTATGGCTAAGAAATTGTTGCATAATTCTATGATTGACTTTGGTGCTAGTACCACTGTCATGCCCAAACAGATAGCTTAAGCCTTAGGAATTAGCTATGAACCTTTAAAAAGAGGGGTTATGTAGCTTGATGGGAACAAGGTTGAAACCGTAGGTGTCATTAAGGACCTCCCCTTGACTCTAGTTTCCTACCCTAACATCACAGTTCCACAAGATATCATAATCATATACATTCGCCCCATGTTCAATCTTTGCTTATCCTAGGAATTCACTTCCAAGATAGGTGGATATTTTTCTTTGGATTGGTCACACTTGATCCTTAGGAACAAACAAAAAGCTAAAATAATGATAGTGTTTGAACCTCTACATTTGGAACATGTGGCTGATGAAGCTATGATCAGCTTTGAGGCTACTCATACCTCTTTCACCAAAGAGGAAATGTATTGTATTGAGCTATTAGAGGATGATAAGGTGACCAGAGACTAGACTAATTCAGAAGAGGTCCTCTTGAGTGAATATATAGACACTGATCCTTTTGGAAACTATCATGCTACTGGATTGGAAACCTATGTCATCTATGATGAAGATCAAGTGATTCCAAAGGTCGTGAAGGAACCAGAGAGTGGTCAAGCCTTAGATCTATGGACGTTGCATTTTGATGGAGCGAGTTGTAAAGTTGGTGTAGGAGTCGAGATATGTTTGATGTCCCCAAACAATGAAAATACCCCCAAGTCTTTCCCCTTTCAATTTTCCTGTTCAAATAATGAAGTTGAATATGAAGGCCTAGTACAAGGTCTGAGTCTTGCAAAATGGATGGGCATTAAGAAAATAATGGTGTTCAGAGACTTTGAGCTAGTGGTCAATCAAGTCTAGGGACTCTTCGCATCCAAGAATGTCCGCATGAGACCCTATAGACATATAGTTTGGGACTTGATTGGAAGCTTTGAAGCCTTCAATATCTAGATAGTGCCCAAAGAGAAAAATATAGATGCGGACCACATGGAAACAATTGGATCTCAATTTGACCCTGTTCCCAACCTAATTCATAACATAAACTTTGTACGAGTGATTGTCCAATCGAAAATCCAAAATAATGATCAAAGTTGGAAAGTGTTCGAAAGTGATGAACACATTGCCTCATTCCTCCAACAATTAGGAGAGTTTCCTGAGCAACTCCAACTAAAAATTTCCAAGGCCTATGAAGGGAAAATTATTCAGTTAAGATCCAACAAGCTTCCAAAAGGATTGGTCACTCTTGAAAACCTATTCGATTGTGATGATGCAAGGAATGAAAAGAAGAATTTTGTAGCGGACAAAAGCAACTATGCAGATCTTCAGGTTGGATATGGAAGGGAGCTCAAAGGTGGAAAAGATGTCCCACAACACGATAAAGAAAGGCTCATTCAGTTTTGTGAGAAATATGGAGTAGTGGCTTGGTCATATGATGACCTCAAGGGATATGATCCCAAAATCATCCAACATACTATAGAACTAATGGAAGGAGCAAAACTTGTCTACCAAAAGCAAAGGCTAGTAAATACAAAGATTGAGGCATTGATGGCCCAATAGTTGACAAAGCTAATTTTGTCTCGTATTGTCTTCCCGATCAAGCACAACACATGGGTGTCGAACTTGGTTCCTGTCCAAAAAAAGAATGGTTGACATCTGCCTATGTGTGGGCTTCTGGGACTTGAATAGAGCATCCTTGAAGGACCACCACCCCTTGCCCTCCATGGAGTCTATCTTGCAAACAGTGGCTGGTTGGGAAATGTTTTCTTTGTTGGATAGCTTCTCTGGTTACAACCAGATCTGGGTAAAAGAGGAAGACTGACACAAAACAACATTCACTACCAAGTGGGGAACATTTTCCTATGCCAAAATTCCTTTCAGTCTCTCAAATGTGGGAGCTACCTTCTAGTGGGCAATGGATATTGCTTTTAGAGAATTGATCAACAAGATTATCTTAATATACTTAGATGATCTGACTGTATTCTCTAAGTCTAAAGATGATCATTTTGATCATCTAGAAATGGTTTTTAAAAGATTTCAAGAGTTTGAGGTATCCCTGAACCCAAAAAAATGTGTCTTCCCCTACCATTCAACAATAAGGGAGTTTAGTCCTTTCTGGGAAAGGTAAATTTTGTGAGAAAATTCATTTTTTATTTTGCATGACTAATCAGACCTATTACCCTAATGCTCAAGAAGGATCAACTATTCAAATGGAAAAAAGAGGCCAGAGAAGCCTTTGAGAAGGTTAAGGATGCTATTTCTTCAGTTCCCATGCTGGTAAACCTAGACCTATCAAAGGACTTCATAATGTATGTGTTTAGTAGAAAATCCAACATTGCTACTGTTTTGACCCAAAAGGATGAAGAAGGAAAGGGAGAACATCCTATAGCATTCCATTCCCAGACCTTAAAGGATTATGAAACGAATTATATTTTTTTTGAAAGGAAAGCATTTTCCATTGTTAAGGGGCTCAAGAAGTTCTGACATCTCATATCTTGCAACAAGGTGATAGTATATGTTGTGCATTCTAGTGTGTGTGAATACATTATGGAGAGAGAAATCATGAAAAAAGGGCCAACTAGATTACTAAGATCCTCAAATATGACATTGAAGTTAGACCCACAAAGATCATTTGAGGGAGAGGAATGTGTGAGCACTTGGCGCATGATCAAGAGATGCTAGCTGAAGAGGAACAACCTGAGCTGATCCTGATGAATGCACCTAAGTTTGAAGGTAGCTAGTTAGTGGACCAGATGAGATTCATGCAGACCGAGAAATATTCGATGGGCATCCCTTCTTAGAAAAGGAGATTCTATAGATTGCAGAATAACAGATACACACTCATTGAAGGATTCCTTTTCAAAAGGAACTTCAATGGAGTTCTCTTGTGGTGTGTCACCAAAGAGAAAGAAAATAAAATTTTAGACATATTTCACAATAGTCCCGAGCTAGTAGAAACTTATCTACAAAGACCACCACTGTCAAAATTATGTGTGTCGGATATTTTTGGCCTTCACTATTTAATGACTCACACTCTTTGGTTAAGGTCTACAAGGAATTCCAATTCTTCACAAGGAGAAGGAAGAACTCAACAATGCCCCTAAATTCAATAGTTATCGAGGAACCTTTGCACAATGGGACCTTGATTTTATCGGGATGATTAATCCCTCCTCCAGTGTTGGACATAAATGGATCCTCACGGCTACAGACTAATTTACCAAATGGATCGAGGCCATGCCTCTGAAGAATGCGATAGAGGTAGAGATCATGAACTTTCTCAAGGAACTGTTAACGAGATTCGACCCACCGAAGACCATCATCTCTAAAAGCACTAAGGATTTCCTTGGCTCAAAGATGTGTCAATTTTCACTCAATCATGGCATATTTTTAAAACATATTCAAACTACTACCCACAGGGAAATGGCCTAGCTGAGTCGATGAATAAAAAATTAGTCTGAATCATTAAGAGAATCATGTCAGAGCATCAAAAAGAGTGGCATAAGAACCTCTGGGTAGTGCTCAGGGTAGATCGGATAATTCCTAAGCAAGTCCTTAATACTTTGCTATACGAGTTGGTATATGGGAAGGAAGCACTATTTCCCATCTCCATGGAAATTCCCATGTTACAGTTGCTCAAGTCTCTAGAGGTGGAACAAAATGGATCCATGGAGGTCCAGTTGGCCGAATTGTTGGAGGTATAGGAAAAAAAAGAAAAGGCCTTGATAGCCATGAATAACTACCAACAAGTGGTTAAAAGGTGGTTTGATAAGAAGACCTCAGACCAAGGTCTTAAATGTGAAGACCTAGTGCTAAAATTCAATGAAGGGGCCACAAAGCCTAGCCTACATGGAAAGTTTGATAGCCTATGGGAAGGCCCTTTTCACATTATTCAATACAAGCAACACAACACATTTAAACTAGAAAACATGGAAAAAGAAGCATTGGGGATTCCAGTTAACGAAATCCACCTCAAATTGTTCAATTAAGCTTCAATAATCATTTTTCCAGTGTAGATATGTAATTATGTAAATTTCCTTTGTGTTTTTTGTTTTTTGTTTGGTTGGTCTTTCAAATGGAACCCATAATGCAAGAAGTAGAATGGAACCCATAAAGTAGAGAAAGAAAAAGAGAGAAAAATTATTAAAAGGTTGTATATTCATTTTACAATATTATATACTTTGGTATTACAATGTCAAAATGGCTCTCAGGCCATACTTTCTGAAGTATATATATACTATGTAGTTTTTTGAGTATGTATTAAAATCCTTTTAAGGCATATATACAAAAAATGGAAAAAGGGAGTTCATTATTCAAGCAAGAGCATCAAAGGAATTTGGAACAACTTCATCAATAGGATCATTAACAACATGATCATTAACATCAGCAGGATCATTAATAGTTGCAGGAGCATCAATAACAATAATGGCCAGTGGTGGAGGGTACACCAGGTTCCTAAAATCAGTGTACCACTCCACACCATAGAACAACACCACATTGTAGCAGCATAGCAGGAAGTGGCAAGCACGAGTAACCTTTTGGTGGTGCTATTCATGCATCGAAATGTAGAATCTGATCAGGAACGACACCCACAACACCACTATATCTTCTTCAATGTGTTTGTAGAGGTTGCTCGTCATAGCAAGACCAAGACCATACACTGCATTTTCCACAACTTGTCCAAGGCCACCAAGGTAGCGCTTCAGGAAGATTTCCAATGTGAGTCATAGGATCATTGGCTTGGGTACCTATATATCAAGCAGAGAAGCAATGAAATGGGAGAAAATGTCAATATTAACCCTATACTTATCCTCATACTCTATGCAATCCCTCCCCAGTATTCACTTCATTGTTATAATCGCCAAAGAATTCTTATTCTTCGTCATGCATTTCAAATTCCTGTTATAAATTTGACCTAAAAAGGCTATCTGTGACTTATTGCTAGTGAGCCTAATTGAAGTATTCATTGCACCTATCTCTACCCAACTACCAAATACTAATTCTTCCCAATTACCAAGTGTGATTTTTCTATTGTCTTAGGGTCTATGTATAGAAATAGTTGAGGTACATGCGTGTGATAAGCATGATGCTGATTGAGTATTAATATTGAAATCTCATCAAAATCCAACTCGAAATTCCCACCAAGAGAAAACTTAAGAATCCCACCCAGTTGTGTTTGTTGCGTATGAATTGTTGCGTGCAAAGTTAAAAATGAGTAATTAATTAGCTAAAACTAGTGGCAGTCCCAAGTGATCGTCCACACAGTCAAGTCCTAATGTGTCATGCTATGGGAATTTTGATTTCTCCAAGGATGAACTCAATCTTTTTGTGTACTCATTATGCTTTGGGCCTAATCATGCTTTTTAGGTTATTAATTGCAAAGCATGTGAAAGGTTTTGTATGCCTAAAATTATTGGCTCAATTTCCCAGGAAATCGTGCCATAGGACATAATGACTAATCACCATTATGAATTGATGTCTTTTTTAAAAGGAAAAAAAATCATTTCACATGAACAAGAGAGTTGGTGGTACATGCCGAATTTATTGCAAAAAGGAAACCACTGTCTACAACTCCAAGTTGAGAAAAGACTAAGTGTTGCATGAGAAGGAACGACACTATGAAGAGCTTTTGAGTATGCTTTTCATCACTAGGAGATTTGAGTGTAGAATTTTTTGAGGGACCCAAGTGAATTGCAGAGAGTTTGAATGTTGCTAAGGTCTACAAATTCCTGAGAAAGGCCTAGATTCTTTAGATGGAAGCACAAGGAGGAGCGACTCAAAGCTTATCTAACGCCATGTGTACGGAACCAATGGCCAACATTTTTAATGAAACCTCTTATGCTTTGTGTAGGATACTAGAGAAGTCGAAGTGGATCTGCACGTGGGCCATGGACAAGAAAGTTCACAGGGACTAGAGCCTGATAATGGAGGAATGGGATAACATTCATGACCCCATCCTTAAAACCAACCCTAAGAGTCTTAGGGAAGCAACTTGTGATAGGATGAAATAGTTCACTAGCCAACAGTCTTTGGCATACAAGCTATGGTTTTGTGGTCTCCTGCAATATATGGTTCTTTTTGTGCATTACTGCCTGGAACTAGTCCACAAATGTATGCAACATTTTAACCCAGATATTGGAACCTTTGAAGGTTAGGAACTAAGGGTCATAATTAGTGTGGAGGATATAAGGGATATGCTATGCATCCCTCCAAGCAAGGGCTATAGAGAAAAAATGATGGAGACGTTCACTCCAAAAGGAGGGGAAGAGTTCTGGCAGACCAAAGATATTGCTCTAAGTTTTTATAACCAAGAGACCAAAATGCCTAAAGAAGATTTTAAGAAGCCGCCACAGACTTTGGTCACACACCTTGCTTTTAGCATGGACTTGTAGGAGACCTTCTCTATGATGGCTTTTTTTGTGGCATGGATGACGACAAGTACATGCAAGAGTTTCAACTGGGTCTAGGTTTTTAGTTGATGAGACAACATTCTTTATTTTGGTATGAATTCACAGAAGTCATCATCTAGGAAATATTGAGCTAGATTAAAGAATATAGTACACAACATAAATTCAGGTTTTCTTCTCTCCTTGCTCATATGTTTTTGCACCAGAACCCTAACTTCTTTAGGAAACTTATGGGCTTGGCTATTTTTGATGAACATGGAGTAAGAAGGCTATTTTTTTTGTGGACTTCACTCCTCTCTTCAACTTATGATTACTATGCATTTTTAGAGTGCTTCTTGACTTTGATTTTGCAAGATTTTAGTGAATATGGTGAGCTTTATCATCTTTCCACTGATTAAACAGGATGGATGCAGAGTTTTTGTCCTCCTTGTGATTGGTTTCTTAGGGAGGATTTCACATTTTTTAGGTTGTGTGGATTTATCGAGGAGCCATTCTGACTCCCAATATGCATCATAGATAGGGTGTTGGCCCCCGAGGTGTTTCGACAATTGTCGATTATTGACAAGAAATTTTGTGGAGGGAAAAATAAGAAATGTTTTTTCTTCTACCCTTTGAGCTTCAAAATGGTGGTAATGGAAAAGAAGCAGATGCACAGTCTGCTAGAAGCAAAGCTAGCTCATCTGGGGCTAGTGTTAATTTGTGATGAGTAGCAATACAACCCTGAAAATGACTTAGCAGACTTGAACGTGAAGGTGACTCACAGTTCCTAGCCTTACTGGGAAGCTCGACGAAATCCACAATCAGAATAGGATGACTTATTTGTGGACCTAGCCTATATTCCTACCAAAGATAGGAGGCCACTGTGGCTCTCTCTCTATTTTCCTTTGGAAAAGCCTAATGAGAAGTGCCAAATGGGGGCCACCCTTCACAATAATTTGGTCAAGCATTGGTAGTGGAGCAAAGAGAAAATTGTAGCCTTCTGGATTTATCAGCAGGAGATTCAATGCCTTGATGCCCCATTCCAAGAGGTGGACAAGGATGAAATATTTGATACTCTATTGAACTAACTCTAGATGCATCATTGCTACCCCATGCTGATATTTATATGAGTGATGAAGAGGATGTAGATTTAGAAGAAGATAGGAAATATACAGAGAAGGGAAAGGAGGTAAAATAGGCCCACCCGCAGAAAAAAGAAAAGGTGACAGAGTAGTCTGACAAGACTTCACTGAAAGTGCATTTGACTGCATCACGGTTGGAGGCCTTACTACCATGCACATGGAATAAGAAAAGATCTAGGGTAACCCATCAACCTTTAGAGGTCATAGAGGTGGATAATTTTCTACTTGATAAGAGGCAACACATAGATACAACCTTTGGAGAGGGCTCACAACAACCTGTAATGAGCCAAAGATCAGAGTCATCCATAGCTCATGTATCTTTCTCTCCCCCTCTTCTCACTACATAATCTTTGGTTACTCTTGCTACCTCCATCGTATCTACACCCCCAATTACTTTGAGTGTCGACCTTTCTTTTTCTGTTTCTGCTTCCATGGTCATGGGAGGTTTCTCCCAATTCTCCCAAATCAGACATCTAGCTTTTACTCCCCCATGGTCTATCCCACCTTTCATTGCTACTAACTCTAGATGCATCATTGCTACCCATTTTACTCCCACTACATCGGTTCTGACTTAGCCTACCCTATAGATGGAATTTTTTGCATCTCCACTATCACCACCATTCCCCATGAGTCCTTCCTCCACTTCACCGACTAGGCCTTGGTATAACATTCCCCCTTTTTCCCATTAATGGTCTCTGCCAAAGAAGACATCAGCTGGGAGTACAACTCTCTCTTTCCCTTTTGATCTTCCTCCTAGTGCACCCTTCATTAGCAAACTAATTAAATCACCAGTATAATTTATGTCAGAGGGTGACAAATCAAAAGCAGCACAGGATATCAAAGTCTAGAAGAGGAAAGAAAAAGATGTTGCAAAGTTGGCCAAACCATGCATACATACCCTTTTTAATGAAGCTTGGAAGTCATTGCATTTTGAAACTATGCATCCAAACACCATAAAGCAACAAGGAGAGATGAAACCCAAGGACTATACGATGCATGTTGTATGGATTGATCTATGCATGGCCCGACTATAAGATAAAGTTGAGCTAATGGAGGAAACCTAGCGAGTGGTGACTACTGACTTCCTCAAGTATAGTCGCCAACTAAAGAAGGAGGAGGATGAGATCAAAAATTTCAAGGAAAGGATGAAGGTCTTGTTGAAGAAAGAAAAAGAAAGGGAAACTGAAATTACATGAATATCTCAGCAAGCACAGGTGGAAAGTGTCAAACTTTGGGAAAAACTTATGAAGTTCCAGTCTATGGATCCCAACCTAGTCGCTAAACTACAAAGGAAAAACCATGAGTTACAAGACCAGTTGGTGCGGGCAGAGGGAGAAGTGCAACAAAAGACTGAACAATTTCAGTAGCAGCAAGCTCAATTAGAGTAGGAAACACAACTGAAGGATCATGAACTCCAGAGCAAAAAAGCTCAATTTGAGAAGGAGATCTAGGAAGTAAGGCTTTCCCTAGAAAAGGAATCCACAACTAGAGGCCAAGCTAAGGAACGATTGCTCACTGAGTTGGGGACTCTACAGGAATGATTCTCTGTTGTAGAAAAAATAATTGAGAGCTAACACAAGATGTCGGGTTGAAGGAGATGGAAATTGGTTCTTTGAGGAATCCTCTCTAGCCCCTTGCTAATCAGTCAAATCTCCTTTCAGTAGCCCAATAGTTACACATTTCCTATTGGGAAAAGTCAATACTTTCTATCTAACTCTTCTGTTGGCACTACAATTCATGGTAGAAGTGAAAAATTTTATTAGAGAGGTTTGTGGGACAATAGAGCAGTTCCCACAGTTCATAGAATAGAAGGTTCCTAAGGTGAAATTGCTAGACAAGCTATACACAGTGGAAAATGAGGACCTAGTGAATGTAGAGATTGAAGACCAGAGATCAACTGCCAAGATAACAAAATAATTTATCCATTTCCATGCGGCTATCCTCCATGCTATAAATTTCTCGGAAACATTGTGTTGGACTATGAATAGTATACAGGTGAAATTCTCCCAACTGATGCATATGGGCTTGCCCTCCCCATTTCTTTCCAATGATTCAGCGGCCACAACAAAGCATATCGTAAAAAAAATTGAGGAGAATTAGTAGGACTTATCCACCTTTTAGCATTTCAGTCAACTCCCTACTACTAAGGAAATTGAAGGTGTCACCCATCAGATAGTACAACTACTCTTTTAGCTCGAGTCTAGGACCAAGATATGCATGATGTTGCCCTTCAAATAAGTGATCGATCTGCATGAGGTGGAAGAGAATCTGTGCTCCATATCAATACCATCTGAGGCCAACTGGTTGCCTTTGTAGACCACACTCTCAAAGCTCTAGCTCTATTTATCAATACATAAGGCTCTAGTCCTCAAACCAAAAATTTTGGGTTCCCATCCCAGAGGAGAAACGCCCCTGGTTGTCACCAAAAGTTGTGGATTGAAAATCCCTTGAGCTCCCTTCGGGTTGATAACATTATTTTGTTGAGCCCCGTCCTCCACCTCATATTTTTTGATTTCTCCAACCCCCTTTTTGAAGAGTCTTTCCCATCGTGTCTCCACGTGCCCATCATGTGATCCTTGCAAATATTTCCTCCCTTTCTTCTCTATTGAGCCTCGTCGTGCCTCCACGTATCAACAACGTGAGCCTTTATGAACCGGCTCCCCTTTGCTTCTCTACTAAGCTTTGCCCACATGCCATGTAGCATCATTCTGTGAGCACCTTTTGGTGGACACCATAGTCAACACTTGGTATGAAGAATTCTCCATGTGTCTATTGGATGTTGTGGATTTGTTGCTAATATGTGGTTGTCATTAATGTCAAGACTATTAGTATTAATTCATTTGAAGCTATATATGTCGAGGATATTGAGAAAATTTTAATAAATGAGTTGTAGGTTGTCAGTGGTGAAGTGAAGTTTAGTATGTCAGTGAGTTATTTATGTTGATGATCAAAGGTTGTGGACTAAAGGGTTAGTTGTTGAGTGTATCTATTTTATCCATGCCGAGTTTCAGAGATCCGCGTGAAGATTTGATCAAGTTATGAAGATTCTCATTCTGATAGTTTTTTTGTTGCTTGAATCTGTGTTCCTGATTGAAGATGATGTTATTTCAGTTAGTTCATTTCTTTCAGATGCTTCTCTTGTGATTCATTATTCTTTTGGATGTTTCTATATTGTGCTCTATCTTTATTGCACGTCTACATTGATTGTTGTGCTCGTGGTTGGCAATTTTCTCTTGCGTGTTCATGTTTTTCTTGTTCTTGGCCAACAAAGTGTTGAAGCATGTTGTGGATCTTTGAGGAGTAATTAATTGAAGTGTCTTCATGTTGGAGATGTTGATTTGGGTCCTCACTAAGTTGTGGCCGACCTTGGTTGATTCACATTGTTAATCTTTAATATTTTTGGGCCGACAATTTATATTCATTTTATTATTCTTGTTGAGGAAAATATGAAGGGATAAAATTTCTTGTTGTGGATATATAAGAGCGATTGTTTATTTGAATTGAAGTGTGTAAGAGGGAGCAAGAGTGTGCAAGTAGATTCTAGAGTGTGGTTTTGTGCGTGTATGTGAGAATATCATTCGAAGGCAGAGTAGAGTGTGAAGAAGTGTGTAGAAGAGTGAAGAATTGTTTATGTGCTTAACTGGAACTGTAATCAGGCATTAGCAGATGTTATTTTCTCAGTTCAAAATCTAGATGGTTGTAATTCAAATCTCTTTGTAGGATAGTGTGTCTTCCTTTGTAATTGAGTAGTAAACTCTAGGCAGTGTGCTTGAATGCATGTGCATTCCCCATATTTCATTTTCATTATACTTTTAACATGGTATAATCTTGTGGACTGACCTCCACCATGGTTTTTCACCTAATGGGGTTTCTATTGGAAATATGTGCCTCAAACATCACAGGCTGAAACCTCCATTGGAGCCAAGTCGGTGTGACATCTTCTATGTCTGGCCAACGAGCAGTTTGGAACATCATGTTTTGTATAGGTCGATGTGACCTTTGAGAAGTCTCGCCGAACGGTTTCACATGGGTGTCTTTGGTGTGACATATTGTATTCAGGGTGACCTCTTAGCACCTGTGGAGATCTTTGGCCAATAGGCCATTCAATCATATATCGGGAAGACCTTTGGCTGAAAGGCTTTGTTCGGTGTGAAGTCCCAATGAAATATTTAGTCTCACCGACAGGATGTTTCATATTATAGTCTTCGGCGTATCTTATGGTCTATTGGTAAGAAGTCTTACCGATGTGCTAAGGTCTCACCGACGGAGGTTCAAATGTTGGCCATTGGTATATTCCAAAGGGTTTCGGAAAGACATCTCAACGAGAATGGAATGTCTCACCGATGATGAGAAGTCTTCGGTATAACTCTTAGCGAACGGTGGTCTCGATGTAACTTAGAGATCTCAGAGTAAAGTCTTAGTGAAGGACATATGTCTTGGTGACTGTTGATGGCTTTGGGGTGACATAAGGAGATCTCAGAGAAACCTCTTGGTAATATTAATAAGTCTTGCCGACTATTCTTTGGAGCTTGGTATAACCCTTGATGACTCAGCGTGAGGTCCTGGCGAAGAACGATACTCTTGCCGAATGGTAAACTCACATCTATGAGACTTTTAGACCTCACTATGATCTCCTGGTGAAAGTGATAGGTCTCGCTGACTATTTGGTGCTTCAGTGTAACACAAGAAGGCTCGTTGAGATGTCTTGGAGAGAGCGATAGTCTTGCTGAAAGGAAAACTAAAGCTGATACAAGTTGTAAGCTCGGTGAAACATCTTGGCGATAACGATAACTCTTGGTAACATCGATATGAAGCTTTTAGGAATTGGGGAGACACTGTTAGTGTCTCACCGAGATGCCAACAAAGCTTGAATCTCTTTTGACTATTTGACCGTCCTATGTGGAGTCTCGTGGACCAATAGGAGAAGCTAAATCTGAATAGTTGGAAGATTGTTCATTGTGATGGTTCTGTGAGGAAGCTCTATGGGCATGGAACGACATGGTTATACTTTGTGATTGTAGATTGAGATGAGTTGGTTGCATCGAAAAATTGTTGGGTGGTTGTATGATCAGTAAATGTTTTCTAATCTGTGTAGACTGTAATGTGATAGTTCCTATACAAATATTGTTCATGGTGAATGTTGTTGTATTAAGACATCAGAAAGATAAGTCTGACATTTGTATGTAATCTCCATTACTGTAATACAAAGTGATTTCTCTTGGTGTGGTGGGTTTTTCTCTCGTAAGGGTTTTCCCACGTAAATCTAGTGTCCATCTGTATTTGTCAAATACTTTGTTTCTAATATTTAATTTCATGTGCATCTTAATTGGACTGTAGTTGTAAAATTTAAATGTGTATCTGCATTCTTCCCTAAGGTTTTGACGTTAGGAGAATTGTTTCTGCATCTAATTTTCCTTACAAGTGGTATCAGAGTCTGGCCAGTTGTGTTATCCTTGTGGGTACATTGGGTTTTTGTGTCAATTCTATTTAGTGGGAGTCCTGTAGAAGTTTGTCAATTTCTAATTATAGATTGAGATGGCTAGCACATCAAGAAAGATTGAAATAGAGAAATTCAATGGCAACAATTTTGAGTTGTGGAAACTCAAAATGGAAGATCTTCTTGTTGATCATGATCTTTGGATTGCTGTGTCTTGAGCGAAGCCTACAGGCATGAAGCAAGAAGATTGTGACCTTGTAGATAGAAATTCTAAGGGGCTGATAAGGCTTTGTTTGGTAGACTCTGTTCTTCTCAATGTGCATGAAGAGAAAACAACATCTACCTTGAGGAAGAGACTGGTGTCTATTTATCAGGGGAAGTCCTTGGTGAATAAACTATTCTTGAGGAAGAAGTTGTAATCTTTGAGAATGCAAGGAGGGTCTGTAGCTAATCATTTGAACACATTTAACATGTTGCTTGCTCAATTAACATCTGTTGGTGTGAAGACTAAAGAAGAGGATCGATGTATGCTTCTATTGTGTTCTTTGCCAGACTCTTGGGATCATCTGGTGATGGCTATTGGGAGTACAACATCCAATTTCAAGATGGAAGATGTTGTTGGTTCTTTGCTGTTAGAAGAAATGAGAAGGAAATTTTCTAAGATGGTGAAGGAGGCCCTTGCTATTAGAGGAAGGTCAAAAGAGAAAGGAAAGAAGAAGGACAAGAAGTCCAAATCAAAATCAGAAGGGAGATCAAAGTCTCCTAGTAAGAAGTCCAAGGTGAAGTGCTGGAACTATGGGAAACCTAGTCATGTCCAAAAGGACTATAAAAAGGAGAAGAAGAAGAAGAAGAAGTACTCTTCCGACAATGACTCTTCTCATAGTGATGCAGACGCCTTCATTGCAGCCTTGGATACACAGACATCAGATGATGTATGGCTGATTGATTCTGGAGCATCTTTCCACATGACATCTCACAGAGAATGGTTCATAAAGTATGAAGAATACGATGGTGGAAAGGTGTACTTGGTGAGTGATTCAACTTTAGAAATTGTTGTCCGTGGAAGAGTCAGAATCCAATTCCCTAATGGCAGAGTAAAAGGAATTAATGATGTTATGCACATACCAGGTCTGGCTCAAAATCTACTGTCTGTCAGTAAGCTGAATGATACTGGAGTACAAGTCACATTCTCTAGAAATGGTTGCAAGATGACTAGAGGTTCATTGGTACTGGCTAGAGGTGCTCAAATTGGTAACCTATACAAGCTGGATGCACAGGCTATTCAATGTAACAATGTCTCTGTCAAGTCACAAAAGGCTACTTCTGGAGGTATAGAGGGAAATATCCCTAATTATGTAAACTCTATGGAAGTAAAACTTCCAGCAGAAAAGACTATGCTTTGGCATCATAGACTAGGCCACATAGGAGAGAAAGGTTTAAAAACCTTGAAGAACAAAAACCTGGTTGAGGGGCTTGAAGATTGTAACCTTGAATTTGAATTTTGTGAACAATATATATATGGAAAGCAACACCGTGTTTTGTTTTATTCCAGTCCTCCTAAATCTTCTGGTTTGCTAGATTATATTCATTCTGATGTATTTGGTCCAGTGGATGTTCCTTCTTTGTCTAAGTCAAGATATTATGTGTCGTTCATTGATGATTATTCAAGAAGAGCATTTGTTTATTTTTTGAAAATTAAATCAGAAGTGTTCAGTCAATTTAAGGAATTTAAGAACCTTGTAGAAAATCAGATTGGAAGAAAAATTAAATGCTTAAGGACTGATAATGGCGGTGAATTCTGTTCTAATGAATTTGAGAGGTATTGCAAAGACCATGGGGTTAAAAGACATAAAACTACACCTTATACTCCATAGCAGAATGGAGTTGCAGAGTGGTTCAATAGGATAGTGATGGAGAGAGCACGAAGTATGCTCAGTAGTGTTGGCTTGGAGGAGAAGTTTTGGGCTGAGGTTGTATCTATTGCATTTATCTAATAAATCATTCTCCAAATTCTTCTCTTGTTGAGAAAACACCTTTGGAAGCGTGGTCTGGTAAGAAGCCCTCTTTAAGACATATTCGTGTTTTTGGCTGTGAGGCATATGCTCATGTGCCAGATCTAAAAAGATCTAAACTAGAGAACAAGGCTGTCAAATGTATTTTTATTGGCTATAGTGCTGTCATAAAAGGATACAAGCTTTGGAATCCTGATACAAAGAAGGTCATATACAGCAAAAGTGTAATCTTTCATGAACTAAAACCTTCCACCTTGGATCTGCAGTCAGAGACAAAGTCAAAAAACAATAAGGATGTAGTTATAATTTCTCCTACACCAGAGAAAGAGGAATTCAAAATTCAAAATGTGCCTGAAACTGAGGAGAGCTCAAGCATTTCTGAAAGTTCTGAAGAAGAAGAAAAACCTCAGCCTCAACAACTAAGGAGGTCAACCCATGAAAGAAAACAACTAGATAGGTATGGGTTCTCTTTGATAGATTCTACTTGTGCCTATACTTTAATTTCAAGCACTAATAAGCCTAGGACTGTAAAGGAGGCATTTAAAATGTTTGATTCAGAATCTTGGTTGGAAGCCATGAATGAAAAAGTGGCATCATTAGAAAAGAATGAAACTTGAAGTTTGGTGCCATTGCCTAAAGGCAAAAAAGCTATGGGCTGAAAATAGGTATTCAAAAAGAAGATTGGTCTGGATGGCAGTGTTGAAAAATATAAGGCAAGATTGGTTGCAAAGGGTTATTCCCAGGTAGAGGGAATTGATTATGGGGAGATTTTCTCTCCTGTAGCTAAGATGACGTCTATCATATTTCTTTTGTCACTTGCAGAAACGTATGACTTAGAGGTCAAATAAATGGATGTGAAAACAACATTTCTTCATGGTGATCTTGAAGAAGAAATCTATATGTCCCAGCCTGAGCACTTTGTTGAAAAAGGTAAAGAGAAACTGGTTTGCAAATTAAAAAAGTCTATGTATGGGTTAAAGCAGTCACCTAGAATGTGGTACCATAAATTTGATACTTTTGTATTGTCTTTGGGATTTGTGAGATCAAAATCTGATCATTGTGCTTATTATAAAGCTAAAAGTGATCAGATTTTTATTATTGCTCTCTATGTTGATGATATGTTGTTCATAGGCAATAGTAAGCTAATGATTTCTGATCTTAAGTTTCAATTGTCTGCTAAGTTTGAAATGAAAGATCTTGGTGTAGCAAGGTATGTTCTAGGGATGGAGATAACTAGGGACATAAATAATAGAAAACTTTGGCTCAGTCAAAGAAAGTATATTAGGACTATTCTAGAGAGATTTTTCATGAATGATTGCAAGCAGTTAGTTGTTCCAGTTTTGTAGGGAATGAAACTATCTATTGAAGACTATCCAAAATCTCCTACTGAGATGGAGGACATGACTAGTGTACCCTATGCTAGTGCAGTTGGCAGTCTAATGTATGCAATGGTCTGTACAAGGCCAGACATTGCCCAAGCAGTGGGAGTACTTAGTTGGTTTATGGCTAATCCAGGAAGAACACATTGGGATGTTGTGAAGAGAGCGTTTAGATATTTGAAGGGAACTTCAGATTTTGCATTGTGTTACCATGGGAACTCGGTTGAATCACATAGGACTCTCAGCATTCATGGCTATGTGGATTCTAATTGGGCAGGGGACATTGACAGCAGGAGATCCACTAATGGATATACTTTGATGTTGAATGGTGGTGCAGTGAGTTGGATGAGTAAGTGGTAGGCTGTAGTCGCTTTGTCCACTATAGAGGTTGAATACATGGCAGCTACTCATGCTTATAAAGAAGCAGTTTGGTTAAAACGTTTGTGTTCTAACATTGGTTTTGATGCAGGGGAAATAACTATTTTATGTGACAGTCAGAGTGCAATTTGTTTGGCAAAGAACCCTACTTTCCATGCCAGGATGAAACATATAGATGTATAGTATCACTTTGTATGAGATATGATGGAGGATGGAAAGGTCAGTTTGGAAAAGGTTGATACTCTGGAGAATGTTGTAGATGCATTGACGAAGCTAGTGAGCATAGACAAGTTCAGGTGGTGTGCCAGTTCAATGGGACTTAGTGCCCATGTTTTTCAAGAAGTTTTGTTGTGCTCTGGAGGTGCCTGTGTGATCTTCATCAAGTGGGAGATTGTTGGAAATATGTGCCTCAAACATCACAGGTTGAAACCTTCATTGGCACCAAGTCAGTGCGACATCTTCTATGTCTGGCCAACGAGCAATTTGGAACATCATGTTTTGTACAGGTCACTGTGACATTTGAGAAGTCTCGCTAAATAGTTTCACATGGGTGTCTTTGGTGTGACATATTGTATTCGGGGTGACCTCTTAGCGCTCGTGGAGATCTTTGGCTGATAGGCCATTCAATCGTGTATCAAGAAGACCTTTGGCCAAAAGGCTTTGTTCAGTGTGAAGTCCCAGTGAAAGCTTTAGTCTCGCCGACATGATGTTTCATATTATAGTCTTTGGCGTATCTTATGGTCTATCGGTAAGAAGTCTTACCAATGTGCAAAGGTCTCACCAATGGAGGTTCAAATGTTGGTCATCAGTGTATTACAAAGGGTTTTGGAAAGACATCTCAGCGAGAATGGAATGTCTCGCTGATGATGAGAAGTCTTCGGTATAACTCTTAGCAAACGACGGTCTCGATGTAACTTAGAGATCTCGGAGTAAAGTCTTAGTGAAGGACATATGTCTTGGTGACTGTTGATGGCTTCGGGGTGACATAAGGAGATCTCAGAGAAACCTCTTGGCGATATTAATAAGTCTTGTCGACTATTATTTGGAGCTCGGTATAACCCTTGATGACTCGGCATGAGGTCCTGGCAAAGAATGATACTCTTTCCGAATGGTAAACTCACATCTATGAGACTTTTAGACCTTGCTATGATCTCCTGGCGAAAGCGATAGGTCTCACCGACTGTTTGTCACTTCGGTGTAACATAAGAAGGCTCGTTGAGATGTCTTGGCGAGAGCGATAGTCTTGCCAAAAGGAAAATTGAAGCCAATACAAGTTGTAAGCTCAGTGAAACATCTTGGCAATAACGATAACTCTTGGCAACATCGATATGAAGATTTTAGGCATCGAGGAGACACTGTTAGTGTCTCACCGAGATGCCAACAAAGCTTGAATCTCTTTTGACCATTTGACCATCCTATGTGGAGTCTCGTGGACCAATAGGAGAAGCTGAGTCTAAATAGTTGGAATATTGTTCATTGTGACGGTTCTGTGAGGAAGCTCGACCGACATGGAACACCATGGTTATACTCTGTGATTGCAGATTGAGATGAGTTGGTTGCATCGACAGATTGTTGGATGGTTGTATGATCAGTAAATGTTTTCTAATCTGTGTAGACTGTAATGTGATAGTTCCTGTACAAAGATTGTTCATGGTGAATGTTGTATCATGACATTAGAAAGATAAGTTTGACATTTTTATGTAATCTCCATTACTGTAATACAAAGTGATTTCTCTTGGTGTGGTGGGTTTTTCTCCCATAAGGGTTTTCCCACATAAATCTAGTGTTCATCTGTATTTTTCAAATACTCTATTTCTGATATTTAATTTCATGTGAATCTTAATTGGACGGTGATTGTAAAATTTAAATGTGTATCTGCATTCTTCCCTAAGGTTTTGACATTAGGAGAATTATTTCTGCATCTGATTTTCCTTATAGTTTCCACATAAAAAATCTTGGTGTTAGGTGTGTTTTTGATGTGTTGATGATTTATGTTTTCATGGTTAATTATTAGATCTAAGAATAGGGTTAAAATTTTGAATAAGTTTTGAATTTCTATGACAACTGATTCACCCCCCCTCTCAGTTGTCTTCCCTTGTGTTTCCAACAATTGGTATCAGAGTAGGTTCCTTGGAAGAAGTTTAACAACTTAAGGTGAACCAGGATGGAAAGTTTCAAGAATGATAGTTTGAGATTTGATGGAACAAATTATTCTTTGTGGAAGAGTCGAATGGAGTGCCATCTAAGATGCATTGGTGAACCCTACTAGAGCATTACAAGTAATATGTATATTATTCCAAAGAATGGTCCTACTACTTATGCTGAGATTGGAGATGTTGAGCATAATATCTAGGCTAAGGAAGCTTTGTTGAGTGCTTTGACTGATTATGAGATGACAAATGTTATGGATCTGAAGACTGCTCATGAGATCTAGAAAAATTTGGAAACCTTGTATGAAGGTGATGCTAATGTGAAGATTGCTAAGTTGTAGAGTTTGAAAGGGAAATATGAAAGGTTGAGAATGGGTGATGATGAGAACATTAATACTTTCATGCAAAGAGTGAATGATCTTGTGTGTGGTATTAGATGTGCTGGTGGAAAGATAAATGAATCTGAGATTGTTGCTAAAGTGCTTAGATCCTTGCCTAATTCTTACAAAGTCAAAGCTAGTGCTATTGAAGAGCTCCAGACTATAACAAACATAACCAGAGATACGTTGGTTGGTAAGCTGACTGCTTTTGAGTTGAGAAAATTTGGTGATGCCCTTCCTAAGGTTGAATATGAATTTAAGGCTACCACTTCTGGAAGAGATAGACAAAGATATGATCCAGGTGAGAGTTCATCTAGAAAGACATTCAAGTATGAGGATGAAATCAAACAGATTGAAGAAGAAGAAAGAGAAAAGGAAGAGCTGGAAGTACTTATTGTCAAAAGAGTACCGAGACGAAAAGGTAAGTATGAAGTAAAATTGCCTCTTAATTTTTTTTCTTGCAATAAGATAGGTCATTTTGCATCAAGGTGTCCGGAAAGAGCTCCTAAGCCAAGACATAATAATCCTAGATTTCAGAAAAATTGTTACTATGTTGTTGATGAAGGTGTGACAAATGATGAATTTGATAAAGGAAATAGAAGTCATGATGAATGGGTATTTATTGCTATCAAGGAAAATAATCCTATATCTACTGAATTTTCTAGTTGTACAAATGTGGAGAAATCCCTAGCTACTCGAGTTGAAGAGAAGGATGAATGGATAATTGATAGTGGATGTTCTTATCATATGACAAGAGACAGAAGTAAGTTTGTAAGCTTGGAAAAGTATGATGGTGGTGTTATGAGATTTGGTAATAATACATATGGTGTGATCCGTGGAAGAGGATGCATTTCTCTTGATGGTAAGCATAATATTGATGATATTTTGTATGTGGAAGGCTTGAAGCATAATCTTTTGAGTGTTGGTCAGATGGCTGATAAGGGTTGCAATATTTAGTTCAAGGATGGAAAGTGTAGAATATTGAGTTCCAGAAATGAAATTGCATCAGGTACAAAAAAAAAGGTAATATCTTTCACTTGAGTGATGCTAGAAAAAGTTGTTTGATTGCTCAAGTTGATGAAAGTTGGTTGTGGCATAGGAGAATGTGTCATGTTAACTTTGATAATATTTTCAAGATAAGTTCCACTAAGGCTATGAGAGATCTACCTAAGTTGGTGAAACCTACTAATGCAATATGCAAGGAATTTCAGTTGGGAAAGCAAACTAGGATTTCATTTCAGAGTAAAAAGCATTGTTCAAATGAATTGTTAGAGCTTGTGAATATTGATCTGTGTAGTCCCTCTAAGGTTAGAATTTTACAATGTTATAGGTATTTCATGTTACTCATTAATGATTATTCTAGAATGATATGGGTTACTTTCTTAAGGGAGAAATCTGAAGCACTAGAAAAGTTCAAGATCTTTAAAGCTATGGTTGAGACATAGATAGGTTTGAAGATTAAATGTCTGAGATCAAATAGAGGTGGTGAATTCACTTCTGGTGAATTTAATTCTTTTTGTGAAGAACATGGAATAAAGAGACAATTATCTGCACTGCGGACCCCTCAACAAAATGGAGTTGTGGAAAGAAAGAACAAAACAATTGAAGATGCTGATAGAAAAATGATGCTAGAAGGAAATGTTCCTCATATCTATTGGAGAGAAGTTGTGAGTACTATTGTGTACACACTCAAATGAGTACAAATCAAAGGTGATACTAGTAAGACCCCTTTTGAGGTATGGACTAGACAAAAGCCTACTGTTAAATACTTCAAGATATTTGGAAGCAGATGTTATATTAAGAGAGATGAATTCATAGGAAAGTTTGATGCTAGGAGTGATGAAGGTATCTTTTTTGGTTATTCTACTAAGAGCAAGGCCTACCGGTGTTACAATAAAAGATTGAAGAAAATGGTTGAAAGTGAAAATGTTAAGATTGATGAAGACTTAGGTACACCATCCAGAACCCGCGAATATGACTCTGATGATCAGGATTACAGTACAAACCAAGGAAAGCAAGCTCAAACTACAAATAAAGTGCAAATCAATTTGATGAATCAAGAGAATGAAGAATAAGGAGAAACTAGTGGAAGAATAGAAGAGAGAAAACAAGAGCCTAAAGTTGAAGAACATCCTAAGAAGACTCTGAGGTATGTAAGACTGAATCATTCAGAATATCATATTATAGGTGATAAGAACAAAGGTGTCCAGACTAGGAGAAAGATTTCTGAGAGTATTACTTGATTTCAAAAATTGAGCCTACTAGTGTGAATGAAGCATGTAGAGATGAGCATTGGGTTGAAGCAATGAAAGAAGAGTTAAAATAGATTGAAAATAATGATACATGGATTCTTGTTCCCAGACCTAAGGATAAGAATGTCATTGGAACTAAATGGGTCTTTAGAAACAAACTGAATGAGCAAGGTGAAGTGGTTAGAAACAAAGCAAGACTAGTATGTAAAGGATATTCACAGATGGAAGGAATTGATTTTGAAGAGACATTTTCCCCTATTGCTAGAATTGAAGTTGTAAGATTATTTCTTGCCTATGTTGCTCACAAGAACTATAAAGTTTATCAGACGGATATCAAATCATCTTTTCTAAATGGTGAATTGGAAGAAGAAGTGTATGTTGAGCAACCTGATGGATTCTAGTTGACTGATAAGGAAGATATGGTGTGTCGGTCTAAGAAAGCACTATATGGACTCAAGCAAGCCCCTAGAGAATGGTATGCCAAATTGGACAAGTATTTGTTGAAGCTTAGATTTAACAAAGGTACTACTGATATTAATCTGTATTTCAAGATTGATCATAATAAAGACTCGGTTGTTGAAGTCTTTGTTGATGATATCATTTTTGGAGGAGATGACGGTTTGTGCATGAAGTTTGCTAATGAGATGTAGAATGAATTTGAGATGCCTATGATTGGTGAGATGAAATTCTTTTTGGGATTGCAAATTAATCAGTTAGATAAAAGAATTTTTATATCTCAGTCCAAGTATGTGAAGGAATTGTTGAAGAGGTTTTGTATGGAAGATTCAAATCCAGTTGGTACACCCATGGTGGCTAGATGCAAGTTGACAACAGAATATGATTCTCCAAAAGAAAATTAGACAAGATACAAATCAATGATTGGTGGATTGTTGTACTTAACTCAAACTAGGCCTGATATCATGAATGGTGTATGTATTGTTGCAATATTTCAAGCTGATCTGAAGGAATCTCATGTGACTATTGTGAAGAGAATTTTCAGATATTTTAAGGGAATTGTTGATCTTCGCCTATGGTATTCTAAAGATGATGATCTTAACTTGAGTGCATTTACTGATGCTGATTGAGAAGGAGATGTGAATGATAGAAAAAGTGCTAGTGGTGGTGCATTTTTCTTGGGTAAGAAGCTAATTTCATGGTTAAGCAAGAAGAAGAATTCCATTACCTTGTCTATTGCAGAAGCTGAATACATTGTTGCTGCTAAAAATGTGAATTAAGTCTATAGAAGAGTGAAGAATTATTTGTGTGCTTAACTAGAACTGTAATCAGGCATTAGCAGATGCTATTTTCTCAGTTCAAAATCTGGATAGTTGTAATATGAATCTCTTTGTAAGATAGTTTGTACTCCTTTGTAATTGAGCAATGAGCTCTAGGAAGTATGCCTGAATGCATGTGCATTCCACATATTTCATTTTCATTATACTTTTAACAGGGTATAATCTTGTGGACTGACCTCCACTGTGGTTTTTTCCCTTAATAGGGTTTCCACATAAAAAATCTTGGTGTTATGTGTGTTTCTAATGTGTTGATGATTTATGTTTTCATGGTTAATTATCAAAACTGAGAATAAGGTTAATAAGTTGAATAAGTTTTGAATTTTTGTGACAACTGATTCAACCCCCCCTCTCAGTTGTCTGCCCTTGTGTTTCCAACAGTGTCTTCTTCGTGGGGAGTTTCATCACAAGGGAAGAATGAGTGATGAGTCTTTCCCTATCACCATGGGTCCTAACCAACTCGATGGGCCAGTGCCACATGTTTGCATGGGGATTTTTTTTCTTTCACATTGAGACCACAGTCATCATTCGCAAGGGATGCATCTGGTTTGAAGGCGATTGCATTCCATGCTTCAGAATCTTTTCTATTGCAACACCCATGGGAAATCATTGTGACAGACATCATTGCAAATGTAGGGGATTTTTTCTATTACTAGCTCTCAGGTAGTGGGATGCTTCTCTATATAAACTACTTCACCTCTCTGAAAATGGTCCTAGTGGAGAGTTTAGAGAATACAAAGAAAATTGTGAAAAGACACTAGGCCTTTGTATTATTTTTAGATTATTGTATTAAGATTCACAAACTTTGCAATTGTTGTTTTTCCTTTATGTTTCTTAGCTAATTTACAAAACATTATATTGTGTTGTTATTGTACTGAGTAGTTTATTTGTATAACTTCTATAATTTCAATATAAGTTGTTGATTCAGACTGTCTTGGACTCTTCTCTTTAGTAAATATGTATGGAAGTTATTTTATGTTATTTTATAAACTTCTTAGGATTTTCATCTATGTTATTTGTTCTCTTCAGACATGTAGATTGTTGAATAGGCCCTTAAATCCCATCTGAAAGGAAGGTTTAGTTTGCCCACACCTACATCTTGGCGCATCACCTTAGGTTAGATCTTTATTTTATATATCTGCTTCCTTTTCCCATTCCAAACCCCCAAATATAGGAGTCAGCTTCTTTAAAAACCCAGAGGTCACTCAGTTTAGCACAATTGGTCCCCCATTAACTGAGTTTCCCATAAGGTTGTTGCTTGGATTTTTTTTGCATCAACAATTCCTTCTTAGTTGAAACCATTCTAATATTCCCTATTTGATATGATCTTGATAAATATCAAGAAGATGACTCCGAAAAGTAAAATTTTAAGGAATTTTTTCCTAAAGAGAAAAGGACGAAAACCTATAAAGAAAAGAGGGAAACCATTTGGATAGGGCATGTGTGCAAGGTACAACAAAGGGTGACTATGCTAGGAAAATTCTCTAGAGAATTTCTATGACAAATAGGAATCATGAACCAATAATTAGTCAGTTTAGTCCCTACATTAGGCCAGATAAATCATACACATGATCAAGAAATAAAAAATCATTGGTTGATCTAACTTTCCATAGACTGAAAATCCAAGTGTACATGAAAATGCATTAATTTCCCTCCATCAGTGACCATAAGAACCTATGCTTTGTTATGTCGAGCTACATGAATGCTTCTACTTCAAAATCAACTTGGAAATTGCCTCGCTACTAGCTAGGTGTTTATATCCCTAATGAGGTTGTCATTGTGATTCTCTCGAACATAGCTCTATTGCTAGTCAGGCATCTATAGCCCTAGTAGAGATATTCGGATCCTCCCAAAATTTGAATTTATTTTATTTTTCATGGTCTCCTTTCTTTTATTTTTCTTTTTTTTAATTTTCATTTCAACTCGCAAGTATTCAAGCTTTCTATTTCGGGGTTGAGAATCACAATGGCATTGAAGCAAAAACAATATATTTTTCACTTAACATGACTTCACAAAGAAACCCACAGTAATCTTAGGATTCTTAAAATATGTGTAAAATGTAATATTTTATGATATCTCAAGTTAGATCAAACCATTGACCCATATTCCTAAATCAAATATCCAAATCATCTGACACTAATAGGATACTTTCACCAACTATTCACAAAGACATGATTGAATCTTACCAAAGAAATACTCAAAAAAATTCTAGATAATTAAATTTTTAGTTAACTTGCAAAACACCCATAAGTAAACAAGAAAAAACCCTAGAAAAGATCATAAAATAAAGAAAAACTAAACCTAAACTAACAAATTGACAAAAATAAAATAAGAAGAAAAATTAAACTGACCTTATTCAAACCTAGATATATATAGAAAGAATCACTAGATAAATTATACCCAAAAAAAATTAAATGACACTTGCCCCTATATCATTTCACAATGCATGCATAAGTAATAAGGTAATGGTTACAGTCCCAATTCTTGCAAACGTTTCGTTGTATTCAGAATTATAGGCTCCTACCTTGCAATTCTCAAACTTGATAACATAATAAAGAAAATTTAACAACTAATTCAACTCATTAGGCCCATTATTGATCCACATACATGTTCTATTTATTAAATCCCCATAATCAAAATGATAAGCATAAGAATTGACAAGAACAAGGAAATATACAACCTAGGGAGTTGCTTGCACAAGTAGTAACATTTGATCATTAATGACTTTTTTGTTGTCTTCTCTTACATTCTAAGCTTCAGGAGGATGCAATTCATGATGTAGCATTCATTTTACATTGTAGATCTACAAATCATAATTACATTCATCGGGAAATGTACCATTTAAAAGACTAAATTCTTCAACTTCATGGAATATTTTACCTAGTTGTGCATTGGTAAATGGCTGAAATGACACATTTTTAGGTACTTCTTTAAGAAAATCTTCGTATTTGACAACCTCAAGAAGATCTTTCATGAAATATTGACAATCCATGTTCTGTGTATCTGCTTGATTGATGTCCTTTTTTATTTCTTGCACATCAATAGTATTTCAATAAGGTTCAAAATTGTTAAAACATGACATGCATGAATCTGTCCTACTTAAATTATTTGAATGTAATGAATGAAAATCATTATCTAATAGGGTAGAAAAAATACCTATTGTAATTCATGACTGGAATGATATGTCACTCATGATAATATCTACTAAGGATCCCTTCTAGTGGATTTATTCTCCTTGCAACTCATGCATTAAGGTTTGATAAAATTCATCAACAAAGTTCTCAGAGTCTTCATGTTGTTGAACTCCTAAATAATCATCCATTACTTTCATTTCATCACATTTATTCTTGTTGCATGCTACAATAGGATCCTCTTACTTATATAATTTTTCACAAGCTTCAACTACTGGAGATTTGAATAACACATTTTTGGTGCCACTGACTATGAAAACATTAAGTTGCTCAATGTCATCATAACTATGTCATTAATCACTATATTTAGGAAAATCAGGAGATGTCTCTTCAATATCAAGAGAATTGAATTATTTTATTACTAGGCCAGAAATCCTCCTAGGAATGTGTCATTAAACTTAACTCCTAGTATTCAAAAACTATTCTAAGAAGGAAAGGACTCTTGACTATCCAATAGTGGCTCAACTATCTATTTCTTTTCACCCATTAAAAAATTATCTTGATTTGATTGAGTTGTTGCAGTTTGGTTGTCAATGATGTCAAAATTTCTATGAAGAGTGTTGTAGTTTGGTTGTTTGGTTTCCAGAGTCTCTAAGAAATGCTTCGTATTTATCCATTGATACTGTTTTGCTCCTATTGTTTGGAGGATAGCTTTTTTTTTGTTTCAAGGAATGTGTGATCCAAGTTTCAAATTAATTTAGTTACCATAAAGGTGTTTTTGAGAGTGGTAGATTGAAGACTGTGTTGATTCTATGAGGCTATTCTTAGAGGTGTAAAGGTTGGCTTTTCATATCTCCACATTTGAAGATATGATTGTGTGGATTATAAGTTAGTTTCATTGAGATGTGAAGGTGTTATACCCAAACTTTCATGTCAATAATCCTTACATAGATAAAGTTAGAAGTGATAGTGTACTGAACCATGTTGTTCTGAGACTGGTTTCAATGTCTATTGTCTTGTGTCAACTTGTTGCTGCATGAAGTTGTGAAAGGGATATATGTGAGTGTTCCTTAATATCATGTGATGCTTGTTGATGTTCCACATAGTGGTTT
Organism: Sequoia sempervirens; assembly: GCA_007258455.2. Taxonomy (NCBI): domain Eukaryota; kingdom Viridiplantae; phylum Streptophyta; class Pinopsida; order Cupressales; family Cupressaceae; genus Sequoia; species Sequoia sempervirens. The sequence goes on along the minus strand of VDFB02105785.1, from coordinate 254,052,153 downwards.
CTAACTTCTCTGATACATGTGGTCCAAAATGAATGTTTTGTTGGTTTATTCCTTTGTTGAGGCCGACTAAGGTATGTTAATGGGGTGCACCACAAGTTCAAGATTGAGAAAAGATTAAGGAGTGCTTGAAGGTGTTGTATGGGTCATGTCGACTCATCTGGGAGAAAAGTAAATAATTTTTATCATTGTTGTGTATTGCTAATGGATGTGAAGGTTGACATGCTACATGCTAAATATTTTCTTATTTATGGCTGACCTAAGTTGTATTTTCAAAGTGTGTGGATGATGTTTATAGAAGATAAAATATGTGGATACTATTTTGGGACCAGGTTAAGTGATTTTTGGGATCTGTAAGGTATTTTCCTCTTCTTGGTGTTGCATGTAGTCATTTGGTGCTTTCCCTCTACACATTTCATGTTGTTTGTTTTATCCTTATATGACTTACAAATGTAATATTTTGGTTGTTTTAAGTCAACATGTGAAATGTAATCAATGTAATATCATGTATAAATTATAAACCTAGTTGATCTAGGGTTGTGTGGAATGAGGAATATGCATGATGATTGTGTGACTAAAATAGAAAGAGTAATTGTGGTAGATCCTATCTAGTTTGATTTTGATCATATCCTTATGGTAGAAGGCATGTGAAGAAGCATGCTTAATTGTTTGTTGGAGGTAGTAATTTGAAGGAAATAACTTCTTAATTACTAAAATTAGTGGGCTAGTAGGCAACTAAGAAGACTTGTTGAGACTCAAAAAAGAAGAATTGCAATCATCAAAATAGATTTAGGTTAATTGTTAGTTTTAGATAGTAGGACTATAATTCTATAGTCATTCTTGAGTATGCTAAGATTAGGGAGTTGTAGCTTACTTGGGTGTAACCCTAAAACTATAATTAGGGAGTTACAGCTTCCTTGGGTTGTATCCCTAAAATAAAGTTGTAAATATTGTTCATCTTGTGAGGTTGGATTAGGATAATAGCTCCTAGTAGCTTTTATCACCATCTTTTTCCCCTTGCGAGGTTTTCCATGTATATTTTGTGTTGTGGGGTGATCCTACAATACTAGTTTACAATTTTTGGCCAAACTGGACACTGAACTAATTTTTTCTAACTAAATCTTCACTTTTGGGCACCTATAGTGGCTAAACTATGATGAATTTGAAGATGATACAAACTAGTGATTTGTGACATTTTGTCTGTAGATTCTAAATATATTTTTTTCAATTTTTTTGGAATCATATTGCACTTCTTTTTCCATCTCCTTCGAAAACCAATTTTTTCAGTAAACACCATTTTTAAGGAGTGACGCTCACCATATACAACATAAATTTTTTCCATAAAGGATACAATTCAAATTTATTCAAATTTAGATTTGTAACTATGATATCTAGTGCATCGAATTGGTTTCACAATTTTTTATTGAATACTTTTTCCTTAATCAAGTTTTGAAGTCAAACCAATTACAATTCAAACATAGGTGGCCTGTATACAACATAAATTTTTTTGTATGTATCAAAATTCAATTATTTTTTGTTGGATCAAGGACTTCAATATCTAGTGCGTTCATTTTTTATTTTTATTTTTTTGATAATCTGCTATTTTTCCACATGTGTAGAACAAAGAGCTTGATTTTTGGTGAAAAACCTATGTTTAATAAAACTAAAAAAAAATACATAATAAAACCAAAACATATTAAAATTATATTTGTTAGATAGCTCATTTTGAGGACTACCATCATCCCATTGGGTCTGTGAAGTCTCCTCCATTTTCATCCTCAACTCGAGCTTCGAAGGGAAAAATCTTGGAGTTTTTTGGTGCCAGAGGAGGAGAAGGGGAGAAAAGGGGGGTTCGAGTGAACCCCCCTTGGAGGTTCGCTCGAACCAGGGTTTTCTCGAACCAAGGTTTACTCGAACCAGGGTTTACTCGAACCAGGGTTCGCTCGAACCAAGGTTTACTCAAACCAGGGTTCAAGTGAACCCCCTTTCCACAACCCTTTTCTTTGTTCTTTTTCTTGGGAAATGTGGGACCCAACATTTAATGGGTTTTCTCAGAAGAGGGTTCTAGCGAACCCCCTTTAGGTTCGCTCAAATTAGATGTTCGTTCAAACCCCCAAAAACAATTTTTTTTTGCATAGGGGCATTTTTTTGCAACTTTTCCTTCCTCATTGGAATTGTAAACCAATTTTTTGGGTTTACCCTGTGTTGTGCACTATATTCATCTTTCATGATTTTGTTTATGTAGTAGAGTTTAAAGTATCTATTTTCTCCATAAGGTTTGAGATTTGATATAATACTAATTCACCCCCCTCTTAGTATTTTGGTGTGTTCAATATGAGCATTTTTCTTGTTCAATCACCTCTTCTTTGGTTGTATTTCCTACCTGTGGATCATACTCAATGGAGTGAACTCCTAATTCATGTATTTCCACCTCTTGTGCATCTTTTTGTAATGAATGTAGGGGATCTTCTATTGAACTATTCGAATAATTCCATACTCTCTTTGACTTCTTTTCCTACAACTTGGCATAATAGACATGTAAATTCTAAATAGGTGTTGTTGTGTACTCTACACCAACATGGAAATAATAGGTCCTCCAAACATATCTCATTCCCAATTTAATGTAGAGAGAATTCACTACTCTCAAACCCTCTCAAAATTCATCACAACAATTGCAAATACAAAAAGATAAATTATAAATTAAACTTAGAAAATTGACTAAATAGGAAACCACTGATTTTCTCATTTAAATAAACTTGATTACAATTGAATTACAGTCATCAAAGGAATGATATGCAAAAAAAAATTGTCCTATAGGAATCACATATGCAACTAGAAATTAGTCTCAAACAAAATATGCTCAAACATATGAAATTTTTCAAATAGAACCATCTCCGAGCTATTCTAAACCACCTGCAACACTTGCAACCTCAAACCAGTTGTTCTGGCATCCTCGCGGGCTACTTTTTATTAGACCAAACCTACAATAAAAATGTCCAAACTTTCCTCCAAAGAAAAGCTATTCCCTCTAACTTGTATCTCAAAAAATTTCTTCAAAATTCTTCTTCAACAATTCTTCCATGAAAGTGGCTTCCAAATTCTTCTCACCCCCTATCACGAAATTAATTTTTCATACTCTATTTTGGCCTCTCCAATATAGCATGACCCTTTTTTTGTTTCTGCACATTAAATTCCTCAAAATAACAATTAAAACTCATTGTTTTTGTTGCACATTAAATCCATCAAAAAAACAATTAAAACTCATTTAAAATCCATTCACGTCAGCCCTCTAAAGATAGGAAAAAAATAGTTTTAAATTTTTCTCTTTTTGACTCTTGATAAAGCAAAAGAAAAAAAGCAAGCTTGGGCGCCCACTTTCATAGTCCCTATTATTTAGGAATAATGATTTTGAGTGTTTTTAAAGCTCCATAAATCGATCCCAACACCTCATAATTATTTTCAAATGTTTTGCAATAAAATGATTTTGATATAAAAAGCAACAAAACTAGGGTGCTATCCCTTTAATACAAGGCCTTGCGGGCGATCATCAGCAGAGTAACATCATCAACACATTAGAAGCAAAAAACAAAAGAACCAAACACCCTAACCATTATATATCAAAAACCACATCAAAAAGACGAAGAGGGTAACCATATTACCAATCAACATCTTAATTCCATGAACCAGCCAACCCATAGCATCAACATAAACAATGTCTTGTTAAACCAATAACTATACTGCTAAAAATGTCCATAATGAAACCCATTTTTAAAAGAGTCTTAACCAAGGCCCACCAGGGGCCATACAAGGAAAATTAAACATATAAACCATAAAAGTATCATCATAAAATTAAAAAAAACACAAAGGACAGTAAGACCAATTCCATCCAAAAACCCAAACGTCCCACGCCACTACTCCTTCCCACTACATGGATTAATCACAGTTATAGTAGCACAATCCTTGGGTAGGAACTTGAGAAGTTCCTTGTATTCAGCATCCTCCTCCACATTGTTAGTGGAATTATCCTTCTGCAGTAGGCACAGAGTGGTGGCGGGTCTGTGCATGATCTTCAAAGCAAAGTAGATGAAATCTTGAAGCCTTTTTTCCAAAATCTCCATTTTGTTTTTAAGATTTTCCACCTCCTCCTAGACTATGTCATGTCTGCTACTAGGTTCCTCCATGGGGGCCTTCCCTTTAGCACTAGTCAAGGCCGTAGTCACAACCCCCTTGGTTCTAACACTGGAAGGACCCAAAGAACCCATCTTTAGACTTTCAAAAACATGGGAGGAGTTGCTTGCAGAAGCAGAAAGGGATTCCTCCTCCACATCTTTCTCATCTTTTCTCTTCTTCTCACTTTCCCCACCATTTTTAGAATTAGAGGCCTCCTTGGGTCTTTTCTCCTTTTTAGGCTTAGAAACCAGTCTACTGGACCTACGAGGAGTGTTAGTCTCCTTAGTGATTTCGATATCAAAGTCAATTTGTTGAAGCTTGAACTTAGTCTTCTTTGAAGCTTTTGATTTAATTTTAGGGGTAGGCGCATTATGTTTCTTGTCCTTCCTTTTTACAATAGACCCGGCAATAGGGGAGGTATCCTAGGGAGGGGTTTTTGAGGTGGGTTTTTGATGCAATTTTTCTTGCTAGGGTCAAGGGTATCCATAAGACTGGCAGACAACAAAGTAGAAGAAATAAGGGCTTCCTCAACAATAATAGGCCGAGGAGGGCAGAGGGCTAGGTGAAAATGATAGAATCTAAACATAAGCCCCTGGTGCAGAATTATAAAATTCCTTTCCAAATTCATGGCCTCGACAACATCTTTCACAGTATTTTTCAGAGAGTGCAAAAGAAAAAATGGAATATAAATATTGTTGTGATGCCTGAGATGATTGAGAAAAGGAAAATGGTAGTAGTAATATAGACCGAATCTCCCCTCAAGAGTGAAATACCTCATCATGGCCATGCAAACTCTATCCTAGGGTTCAGGGAGTTGCTCATGGTCATAGCTACGATGGACTTTAACAGGTTGTTCATCCCTATAGAAGAATTGGTTGAGGTTGGCCTAGTTAGAAACTTTGCTATTTTTCTTCCATTTTCACCTATCTATTGCAAGACCAGTGGCCTTAGCAATAACTTCTTCATTGATTTCAAAGGAAATACTCCTCATTGTCACCCTTCTTGTAGACCAAGAGGTGAAAAATTGTTTAGAGAGGCTCTTATCGAACCCTGACATACATTCTACAAACTAGGTAATTCCTCCTTTACAAATATGCCAAATGTTGTCATCACTCTTCCATTCATTAGGCGTATCTGGATCGACATAGACACGGTCTCCACCCATGGCCCCAACAAGCAAAAGGAAGTAAGAGAAAGCAATTGCATGATGAATGTTGGGTAGAATATAGTTGTAGATGAGACAATAAGAGTGAATGCAATGGGACCCCAAATTAGATCCATCCGCAACGAAATAATGAAAAGAAAAAACTGGCAACCCTTAAAATTATTACTATTAGAGCCAATCCCCATATATAGCTCAAAAATGCTAGTTCCTTTGTGTAAGAAGTCCATCACAAAATAAGCAAAGGGGATGCTAATAAATCTTAACATCATACACAATTGAGAAAAAATTGTGAAGTCGAAGGCGATGACCCAAAAAATGAAGGGGTTCAAAAAATAATGAGCCTATCGACCACTAGCCTCATCATGAAAAGATGTTGCAGCTTCCAGGCAAGAAAAGTACATGCCACATGGCACTTCCTTCACGTAAGCCTTCCTGTACACCAATGACTAGTTTTTAAAAATAAAAAACTCGCCAAGACCACTAACTAAAGTTAGTAAGTACTGAGCCAGGACAAGTAAGCTGACTTTATTAGCTTCAATGGTGAATTGGGTGAGATTCATTCTTTAGGAGGGACAACTTAAAAAGAGGCAAGGAGAAATCCTTCCTCCAACAACGTAGTCCCTCATGATCAAGTCCAAAAGATTCCAAACTATCAGCAACCACATTTCCTTCCCTATAGACATGTTGTAGAGTGAAATCCACCATCCCAATAAGAAGAGATCTAATATCCTCAATTATTCCTTGAACTAACCATCTAGTTGACTATTGGATGTTATTGATATGTGGTTGTCATTGATGTCAACACTATTGGCATTAATGTCTTTTAAAGTTTGTATATGTCGAGGATATTGAGAAAATTGTAATGGAATAAGTTGCAGGATATCAATGATACAGTTAAGTTTAGTTTGTTGGTGAGCCCAATATGTTGTTGATTAGAGGTTGTGGATTAAAGGATTTTTTTTCAATTATATCTAGTCTATCCATGTTAAGTTTCAGAGATCCACATTAAGATTTGATTGAGTTATGAGTATCTATATTCTGACAGTTTTTTGTTGCTTTAGTTGGTGTTCCTTATTGAAGATAATGTGATTCTACTAAGTTGAGTTGTTGTGGATGCTTCTATGGTGATTCATGATGTTTTTGATTGGTGATTTTCTCTTGTGTGTTCATGTTTTTCATGTTCATGGCTGACAAGGTGGTTGTAGTGTATTGTGGATCTTTGAGGAATAATTTTTGAAGGCATTTTATGTTCGAGGATGTTGTTTTGGGTCTTCACTATGTTGTGGCTGACATTGGTTGATTCACATTGTAAATTATTTATGTTTTGGGAAAACAATTTGTACATGTTTTATATTTTTTTGAAGTTGACATGAAGATGATGCTATTAGTTGCGGATATATATGAGTGATTTTTTATTCCATTTGAGGGCATATGTGTATAATATGTGTGAATAATGTCCTAATCATTCAAAGGAAGAAGTAGAGTGTGAATAAGTGAGAAGAGTGTGAAGAAGAGTTTGTGTGCTTAACCGGAACTGTAATAAGGCATTAGCAGATGCTATTTTCTTAGTTCAAAATCTTGTGGATGTAATCTGAATATTTTTATAAGATAGTGCATCTTCCTTTGGGTAGTAAGCCTTGTTGTATTTGAGCAATGAGCTCTAGGCAGTGTGCCTGAATGCATGTGCATTCCCCATTTATTTCTTTATACTTTTAATAGGGTATAATCTTGTGGACTAACCTCCACTATGGTTTTTCCCCTAACAGGGTTTCCACATAAAAAAATCTTGGTGTTAGATGTGTTTCTAATGTGGTGATGGTTTATGCTTTCATGTTTATTTATCAGATATGAGAATAAGGTTAATAAGCTTAATAAGTTTAAATTTCTATGAAAATTGATTCACCCCCCCACTCTCAGTTGTTTTCCCTTGTGTTGCCAACAATTGGTATCAGAGCAGGTTCCTCAGAAGAATTTTGATAGCTTGAGGTGATTCAGGATGGTGACATATAAGAAGGATAGTCTGAGATTTGATGGAACAAATTATTCTCTGTGGAAGACTCGAATGGAGTGTCATCTGAGATGCATTGGTGAAACCTACTGGAATTACATTACAAGGAATAGGTATGTTATCCCACAAAATTGTCCTTTTACTACTGCTGAGATTAAGGATGTCGAGTACAATATCAGGGCTAAGGAAGCATTGTTGAGTTCTTTGACTGATTCTGAGATGACAAATGTAATGGATCAAAAGACTCCTTATGAGATCTAGAAAAAGTTGGAAACTTTGTATGAAGGTGATGCTCATGTGAAGATTGCTAAGCTACAAAGTCTGAAAGGGAAATATGAAATGTTGAGAATGGGTGATGATGAAAATATCACTTCCTTTATGCAGAGAGTGAATGAACTTGTGTGTAGTATCAGATGTGTTGGTGGAACATTGGAAGAATCGGAGATTGTTGCTAAAGTGCTTAGATATTTCCCTATTGCATACAAAGCCAAAGCTATAGCTATTAAGGAGATCTGGATTGTAACAAATGTAACTAGAGACATGTTGATTGGTAAGCTTACTGCTTTTGAGTTAAGTGAGTTTGGTGATGCTCTTCCTAAGACAAAATCTACATTAAAAGCTACTATATCTGGAAAAGATAAGTAGAGATATGATCTAGGAGAAAGTTCTTCTAGAAAGATATTCAAGTTGTAACTGAGGATTTCTTTTAGGTTTGATTAGGAGTGTTAGTAGTAAATCAATAAAGGCAATGAAACCCAAAGATCTATCGAGTACAAAGGAAATTAAACAATAGAATAGTTATACTTGTAAATCGCATTTTCCATGATTACCTCCATAGTACCTTCTTACTTGCTGGATGATTCGTCGTGCGAGCAATCTGCAAATATATGCCTATGTCCTACAACAAGCTTTGAAGGATTTGCATAAAATGACTAAAGCCTATGCCTAAATGACTATGATTGACAATGCCTATGCCTAAACAATGCTAAAACTTGATCAAATACAAATAATAATTGCTATGAAATTCTAAGTGTGCAAGTGCAAGAATGTCTATTATGTCCGTGTGTAATCGAAAAGTGAGAGGAAAATGACATTTTATAGAAAATGCCATTTCGAATGGACGGGCGAGATCAAATTCTAAGAAAGACCTAGAATGAGAGGTCCAGATTAAATCTGAGAATCCCTAATTAGGGTTAGGGAAAATTCATTAATCGAACAGTCAAGATAATATTTCAGATAATTGGATCGGCGGTGGAGAATAAATGAGATAAATTAATTAGAAAATAAAGATTTTTGACAATCAAGAAGATAAAGATTGCCTGATTTGTGAGATTCAAAAAATCAAGAAGATAAGAGTTGGACTGAAGATCAGATTTGAAAAATCAATAATCTGCCTGATTACTTGATTTTTGGAAGATTAGTTTCCATTTTGAATTGAGTTAATTCAAATTATGGATTTTGTGAAATAATAAATAATTGATTTTCCAATTATTTACCAAAGTGAACTGTCAGTTAAGATTGTGATGACATTTTAAATAATTTCATTTATTTAAAATGAGAGGAATATTAATTTTGACAATTAAATAATTAAATATAATTATTTAATTTAGAGATAAGATTAATTAATTAAATAAATTAATCAATTTATTTAATTATAACAGTTAGTGACATATTAAATAAATAAATAAAACTTATTTATTTAATAATCGGAAGAATATATGAAAAGGTAATTAAATAAATTAATAAATTTATTTAATTAAGGGAAGACTTAGACAATTAATGACGTATTTAATAAATAAATAAAATTTATTTATTTAATAATCATGAAGAATAAAGGACATGAATTAATTAAATAATTATGAATTATTTAATCAATAGTCGAATGTGGACCAAGACATAATTAAATGTCTTAATTATGCTAGGATGAAAGTGGTAAAAATAAAGCTTGCAGGCCTAGGTCATTTTTAGGTGTCTACATTTTGCCCCTCTTTGTCATAATGTTGCATGTCGCATTGTGACAAAGAAAATAAGTCAGAGATATTCCCCAGTAAAGGTACAGAGTATCATTTCCCCCTTGGGAAATTTTTCAAATTTTGAGCCAGCGACAGAGAAATTTGTAAAGGGTCCCGATAAGTGAATTTAATGACAAGAAAAACAACGACACAGTCAGTTTTGGATTCAGACATGTTTAAGACAGCCTACGAAGCAGTCAAATCTGGTCAAATGAACTTCCAGTATTAACCTTGGTTGAGAAATGTCATTTTGACTTTATAAATAGGTTAACAAAGGGGTAAAAGTCAATTCATTTCCACTATTTACTTTGCAAATTTCGAGAGCCCAGAGTGAAAAGGATCGCGGCGAGGATGGTGATTCTAGTGATAGAGCATCGCGGTGAGATCATACGGACATTCAGACGGCTAGAGGGCTCAGAGCCAGCAGTATGTACCCTTGTCCCCCTTTGTAATTTTTTTATTTTGCGTGCTAATTTTAGGTTTATAGGTTGAATAACGAATGTGTCGCGATGCATATGCGTTTGCGTTCGACGCATTCGCCTTCACGTTCGACACATTTGATGTTTCGCGATGCAAGTACGAAAATGAATGAGGGTATAACAGTGGTTTGCGCCGCATTTGACAAATAGTGTGACGCATTTGACTTATCGAGTCGCATTTGAATGCTCGAATGCCGCAATCGCCATTTTGCTATGCACTTGTTATTTTGATCGACACAATTGTTATTGTGCAATGCATTCGCCTTGTTGTGATGCCATTGTCAAATTTCGTGATGCAAGTGTGAACTTACGACGCATTTGCAATGCTGTACCACATTTGATGTACGAAACGACGTAGTTGAAGTTTTGAGATGCAATTTCCTTAATGTGACGCATTTGCATTTTACCTTGACCAAAGTTTATTTTGATGTTTGCGTAACCTTAGATGCTTTTGATGATGTTGAAAGTTGTCTAGAAAGTACTGATATATTGTTCATCTTTTTGCAAAGATAGCTTGCCCCTATCTATATGCGAGAGAGCAGACCGACGACATTTTGGTTTGCTGACCAGTTGAGTCCGCGAGAGCGGCGATGATTGATGTGATTGGGATTATTCTATGTTGCCTACATGCCCGCCATTCGAGCAAACAGGGGATTACTGACTGCGTTGTGCGAGCATTGGCATTCAGAGACTTGTTCATTCCACCTGCCGACAGGTGAGGCCACCATTACCTTAGAGGATGTCTACCGGATTCTGCGAGTGCTGATCCGAGGGGAGCGGATCGTCTAAGACCCTCATCATCACGAGCAAACCTTTAGAGCGTACTACTGAGATTAGGGTGTAGGCCTAGGTATCCAGGGATACGAGATCAGATGGGAGTTCATGGTAGAGCACTATGGTTGCTTTGATGCCTTCCTTGCGACTCTAATTGCAGGTATTTTGGTTCCCAACCGTCGGGGACATGGATTCCCTATTGGCTAGGGAGACGTCCTGGTTGGCATGAGACGTGACAAAACCGTTTATGCTTGGGGTCCCTGTTTACTGGGGACTCTTTACCATCAGTTGCACGATGTTGCCTACAGGAGGGCAGAGAGTATCTCCTATGGGACTACTTTGATGATGATCTGGGCTTGGGAGCACATTGCCATATTTCGTCCTCCTATTCAAAGACCACAGTTGGTCGAGGGGATGCCCTATGACTATTACTACATAGGTGCCTTACAACAGACTCAGATGGGTGAGACAGGTTGGTGGCGACATAGGATTGACACGATGGTGTCTTTCATCTAGAGACCATACAGAGACTGCAAGCAATGGGATGATGAGGACAAGCACCTTAGCCTTTGTAGATAGTACAGGTATTTGATTGGGAGGACCATGCAGACTCCACTTATCATTGAGATGTATTTTCCACAGCATGTCTTTAGGCAGTTCAGAGAGTAGCAAGGTGTACCTGCAGGGACAACCGAGTATGCCCGGTCGTCGAGAGAGTATGCTTGGAGACCAGCCATCCTAGTGGCTTTCATAGAGCAACAGATTGACGGGCTAGGATCCAAGGCATGGGGATGGAGAGGTGGGATAGCCAATCCCGGGACCACAACAGACTATGATTTATGGTGGCAGGCACATAGACCAGTGCCGTTGACAGATCCTGATGGGCCAGCACCTGTGGACAGGTGGTCAGTGATACCTCATGTGCCGAGGGCCAAATAGGGAGGTAGAGGCAGTGACAGGGGTAGAGGCCGGGGGAGGGATGGAAGCAGGGATGGAGGCAGGGGTAGAGATGGAGGTAGAGACGGAGACAAACGCAGAGACGGAGGCAAGGGGGAGATGATGGCAGAGACGGCCAAAGGCAGAGGTGAGACAGTCAAAGATAGGGCCAGACAGTGTGACATCGCGTAGTGAGGGTAGCATTAGATGCTATCCCCAAGGTTGGTGAGGAGGGGGAGAGGGTGAGGAGAGACACAAGGAGGAGGTGGATGTGGGGGGATAGGAGGAGGAGGTGGAGGTGGGGGGATAGGAGGAGGAGGTGGATGTGGGAGGATAGGAGGATGTGGTGGAGGTGGGGGGACAGGAGGATGCGGTGGAGGTGGCAGAGGATGTGGTCGACGATGATGATGATGAGGACGATGCTATGGATGAGGCCGAGAGACTCCTTAGATGGCAGATGGTGGAGGGAGAGGAGGAGATACTATCCACCTCAGGATTTCCCCAGGATGCCACGATAGATCAGAGGGTGGCAGACCTACAGTAGAGACTAGATGAGAGCATGGCCCAGGTCAAATCATTGTAGTTAGTGCTGGAGGTAGCCTGGGTAGAGCGAGATTAGGCAGTGATCCACCAGCAGGACTCGGCTCAATGGTGCACACAGTTTGCAGAGTTATGTACAGGGTCCGCAGGGGATATGGCTCATGAGTTGGCCAGGGTGAGCATGAGACTAGGACAATATCAGACATTGTACGAGCAGGCAGTGCCACCGGAGCGACGGGATCCTACCTTGTCACGGTCACAGACAAGGACAAGTAGTGGCCACAGATTAGGTAGTGCCAGTGGCAGCAGGAGTCATACCAACGTCAGAGGGTCTACCTCGACAGGGCACACATCCATGCATAGGTCACATCATTCACGCCGGCACACCCCTAGTCACCATTCGGGTCACAGTCATGGGTTGACTGGTTCAGTGTAGAGGTCAGTACAGGGACATCCACCAGTTGTTGATCCATCTACCTCTCAGAGTTAGGTAGCAGTGACATCACAGATGTGCATTACCATAGAGATGAGGCCTTCATTCGTAGCTCCACTAGTGGCACAGGCAGAGGTTGCGATAGGTTCGCCTACGATTTTAGTACTAGTGACAAAACTTTCGCCTCCACACTCTTCGCCATGAGGGGATGATGAGAGTCTACCCTAGGGGGCATTTTGTTATTATAACACACTATGTATAGATTATTGAGCCTGCAAGCTCCATTTTTGGGATATCTCCTAACTTTATCCTGTGACATTGTACCTTTTTGAGATGATACTATATGATGATGCAGTTTTGATGTGGCCTACAAGTGTTATGTGATGTTCTTTGATTTAATGCATTATGATATGATTTATGATGTATGATGTTGATTTATGATGTAGCATGTATGTCCTATGATGCTTATTTGTGATTTTAATGCCATGATGATGCAATTATTATTTATATGGGATGATAATGATAATGATGTGCATAATGTATTTAGTAAAAGATGCAATGTTGATGATTATGTTAATGCAATGTTTGTGATTATGTATATGATTTAAGTATGCAAAATGTGGACCTAGGGACAACCTAATACCAAATGTATGCAACTAAAAATAATGAAGGATGAAACCTATGGTGACGAATGCAAACTAATGGTCAAAACTTTGAGCAATTTCAAACTTGGTTTCTGACATAATCTCCTTGGAAATAGTGTTTGACAAATGGTTGACAAGATGAAGACCTCAGGTTTTGAATTTGTATGAAGTTTTAAATTGTGACAGGAAAATGCATCATTTGAAGCTGCGAATATGTCATAGTTTGGCAAATGTGGTTTGTTTTTGCAATTGCGGCTTTCAGACTGTCATATGTGACTCAATTTTGCCTATGCAGCTCTGCAGTGTTCAGATGCATTGCGACACATACAGATGCGGCGTTTTAAATGTCAAATGCGGTTTAACAGAGTAATTGCGGTGTAGAAAATCGATTGCAGTTCAACAGATCCGACACAGTTTTGTTTAAAAAAATATTTTCTTGTCGTTTTGATGGCAAGTTTGATCTATTTGGTGTTGAATGTTTTGTTTAGAACTGTGATGAAACCAGAAAGCACTTTACAAACACAGTGTTTTGAATGTAACCAATCAGACATCAGATAAGCACAATCCTAGGTTAGGCCAGGACAATATTCGCTAGATTCCACACAAGTTTCCCCAACTGCATATATGTAGCATGTGAATTCAGAAGCTTGGCTTCACGGGCTCCCCCTTATAGTGCACTCTCTTCTCAGGCCAACCAAGCTTCCAACCCCCATGAAACTCCCATGGCAGGTTGATCACCTCTACTACAAACTGTGAAAGTGTGGATGCCTTCACACCGACCAGTGCTGGGCTAGCAAATAGAAGGTTTTTGGCTTACTACACAAATTTTTATAGTTCAGGACCCCCGTTCGAGTGGCCATACATGGGGCAAGAGATTAATCACCAATAAGGTGGCACTCCAGCCTGAAGAGGTTAAGCTCAATAGGGTTTAAGGGAGTACAACTCTGTCCGTATGACACATCCGCACTCGCAATCTTAGGTTTTCCTTTAAGATTTACATTTATATACCGTTCAGGGATAGCTTGGCCTTAGCTCCATTATCGTTTGAGTCACGTTGGGGTGATGAAATCACTAGGTAGGCCCAATTTCTAGAGTTAGTAACCGTTTCTTTTACACCCAAGATCACTCGAAAGCGCAAGGGGAGAGGATACTCCGATATACCAAATCGTTAGGTAAGAACAAATAAAAATGAGTCTGGGTTTTTGATCACCAAGTTTTCACAAGGTGAGAGAATACTCCCCTATCATTTTACAAACACATTCAAACAAAGAAAATAGAGGTTCGTTTTAATTGCACCAAAAAGAAAATGTGAGTTACACTACTAAAAATGCAAACACATTGTTTTGATGTTTGGCCTTTGACAATCGAACCTACAAGACAATCCGTTAGTAGTTTGAGTGTTTGTCTTCAACCCACAAAGAGTAACCGGCAACAAGCTACAAATCTTGATTAGTAACAAAAAACCTTATGCTAGACAGCATGCAGGAAATAACCAGGTTAAAAGAAATGCAGAAAATAGAAAAAAACTGAATGTAAACTAATAGAAAATCTTACCAGACAATTGCGTCGCGACAGAGCGATTGTGTCGCTCTATGTATCAGATGCATTCTAATATTTCAAATGTGGATTTCCCGAGGTTGATTGCGTCACGACAGAGTGATTGTGGCTTTTCTATTGGCGGATGCATCACGATTTTTTAAAAAAGCAGTTGCATTGCTCTGTACCTGTACCTGCAAAACAACAGAAAACACAAACAAACAAAAAAAAAATACGAAAATAACTAGAAAAACAAAGTCGGGTTCACCAATGTAACTAAGGATTTCTTTTAGGTTTGATTAGGAGAGTTAGCAGTAAATCAATAAAGACAATGAAACCCAAAAATCTATCGAGTACAAAGGAAATTAAACAATAGAACAGTTATACCTGTAAATCGCATTTTTAATGATTACCTCCATAGTACCTTCTTACTTGCTGGATGATGCTTTGCCCTCAGATCCATCATGCGAGCAATCTGCAAATATATGCCTATGTCCTACAACAAGCTTTGAAGGATTTGCATAAAATGACTAAAGCCTATGCCTAAATGACTATGATTGACAATGCCTATGCCTAAACAATGCTAAAACTTGATCAAATACAAATAATAATTGCTATAAAAGTCTAAGTGTGCAAGTGCAAGAATGTCTATTATGTCCGTGTGTAATCGAAAAGTGAGGGGAAAATGGCATTTTATAGAAAATGCCATTTCGAATGGACGGGCGAGATCGAATTCTAAGAAAGACCTAGAATGAGAGGTCTAGATTAAATCTGAGAATCCCTAATTAGGGTTAGGGAAAATTCATTAATTGAACGGTCAAGATAATATCTCAGATAATTGGATCGACGGTGGAGAATAAATGAGATAAATTAATTAGAAAATAAAGATTTTCGACAATCAAGAAGATAAAGACTGCCTGATTTGTGAGATTTGAAAAATCAAGAAGATAAGAGTTGGACTAAAGATCAGATTTGAAAAATCAATAATCTGCTCGATTACTTGATTTTTGGAAGATTAGTTTCCATTTTGAATTGAGTTAATTCAAATTATGGGTTTTGTGAAATAATAAATAATTGATTTTCCAATTATTTACCAAAGTGAACTGTCAGTTAAGATTGTGATGACATTTTAAATAATTTCATTTATTTAAAATGAGAGGAATATTAATTTTGACAATTAAATAATTAAATATAATTATTTAATTTAGCAAATAAGATTAATTAATTAAATAAATTAATCAATTTATTTAATTATGACAGTTAGTGACATATTAAATAAATAAATAAAACTTATTTATTTAATAATGAGGAAGAATTATATATGACAAAGGGTAATTAAATAAATTAATAAATTTATTTAATTAAGGGAAGACTTAGACAATTAATGATTATTTAATAAATAAATCAAATTTATTTATTTAATAATCATGAAGAATAAAATGGCATGAATTAATTAAATAATTATGAATTATTTAATCAATAGTCGAATGTGGACCAAGGACATAATTAAATGTCTTAATTATGCTAGGACGAAAGTGGTAAAAATGAAGCTTGCAGGCCTAGGTCATTTTTAGGTGTCTACACAAGTATTAGGAGGAAATGAGAGATATTGAAGAAGAAGAGAGAAAATTGGACGAACTTGAAGCACTTATTGTCAAAAGGGAAGCCATAGGAGAAGGTAAGTACAAATGGAAATTTCCTATTAAATGTTTTTCTTGCAATAAGATAGGTCATTTTGCATCAAGGTGTCCGAAAAGAGTTCCTAAGCCAAGACCTAACAAGCCTAGATTTTAAAGAAAATGTTATTATGCTGCTGATGAAGGTGTGACAAATGATGAATCTAATAAAGGGAATGTAAGTGAGGACGAATGGGTATTTATTTCTATCAAGGAAAATGATCCAGCCCCTACTGAATCTACTAGTTGTACAAATGTGGAGAAAACTCTAGCTACCAAAGTTAAAGAAAAAGATGAATGGGTGATTGTAAGTGGATGCTCTCATCACATGATAGGTGATAAAAGTAAGTTTGTGAGTTTGGAAAAGTATGATGTTGGTGTTGTAAGATTTAGTGATGACAAAGCTGGTGTAATCCGTGGCAGAGGATCCATTTCTCTTGATGGTAAGCATAATACTAATGATGTTCTATATGTGGAAGGTTTGAAGCATAATCTCTTAAGTGTTGGAAAGATGGTTGAAAGGGATAAAATCTTCAATTCAAGGATGGAAAGTGAAAAATATTGGGGAGTTTCAAAAATGTGATTGCATCAAGTACTTAAAACAAAAGGTAATATCTTTCACCTAAATGCTACTAGTAAAAGTTGTTTGATTGCTCAAGTTGATGAAAGTTGGTTGTGGCATAGGAGAATGTGTCATGTAAACTTTGATAGTATTATCAAGATAAGTTCTACTCAAGTAGTGAGAGATCTTCCTAAGTTGATGAAACCCACTAATGCCATATGCAAGGAATGTTAGTTAGGGAAGAAAAATACAATTTCATTTCGGGGCAAACAGTATATTTCAAATGAAGTGTTGGAACTTGTGCATACTAAATGTTGTGGTCCTTCTAGAGTCAGAAGCTTACAAGGTCACAGGTATTTCATGTTACTTATTGATGATTATTCTAGAATAATGTGGGTTACTTTCTTAAGGGAAAAATTTGAAGCTCTAGAGAAATTCAAGATCTTTAAGGCTATGGTTGAGATAGAGACAAGTCTGAAGATTAAATGTCTGAGATCAGATAGAGGTGGTGAATTCACTTCCGGTGAGTTTAATTCTTTTTGTGAAGAGCATGGGATAAAGAGACAATTATTTGCACTGCAAACCCCTCAGCAAAATGGAGTTGTGGAAAGGAAGAACATGATAATTGAAGAAGTTGCTAGGACTATGATGCTAGAAGGAAATGTTCCTCATATCTAATGGAGAGAAGTTGTGAGTACTGCTATTTACACTCTCAACTAGGTACACGTCAAAGGTGATACTGGTAAGACTCCTTATGAGCTATGGTATGGTCATAAACCTACTGTTAGATACTTCAAAATCTTTGGGAGTAAATGCTTTATCAAAAGAGATGAAGATATAGGAAAGTTTGATGCTAGAAGTGATGAAGGAATATTTCTTGGTTATTCTACTAAAAGAAAGGCCTACCGGTGCTACAATAAGAGAATGGGAAAAGTAGTTGAAAGTGCTAATGTCAAGGTTGATGAAGAAATATTTAGACCATCCAGAACCTATGGATATGATTTAGATGATCAAAATGAGATCTCAGATAAAAGAAAGAAATTCCAAACTTCAAATCAAGTTCAGATCATTCCGATGAATTGGGAGAATCAAGAGGAAGGAACTAGTGAAAGTGTGGAAGTGAGATCACAAGATCCTAAAGTTCAAGAACATCCTAAGACTCCAAGGTATGTAAGACTAAATCATTCAGAAGATTAGATTATTGGTGATAAGAACAAAGGTGTTCAGACTAGGAGAAGAATTGTAGAAGAATATTGTTTGATTTCAAAGACTGAGCCTAATAGTGTCAATGAAGCATGAAAAGATGAACATTGGGTGGAAGCAATGAAAGAATAACTATTGCATATTGAGAAGAATGATACATGGATTCTTGTTCCTAGACCTAAGGACAAAAATGTAATTTGAAGTAAATGGGTCTTTAGAAACAAACTGAATGAGCAAGGTGAAGTTGTTAGAAACAAAGCAAGACTGGTGTGTAAAGGATATTCTCAAATGGAAGGAATTGACTTTGAAGAAAAAATTTCCCTTGTTGCTAGGATTGAAGTTGTGAGACTATTTATTCCTTATGCTACTTACAAAAACTACAAGGTTTATCAAATGGATGTCAAGCTAGCATTTCTAAATGGTGAACTAGAAGAAGATGTATATGTTGAGCAACCTGATGGATTTCAATTGACTGATCAAGGAGATATGGTTTTTCAGTTGAAGAAAGCATTGTATGGACTCAAGCAAGCCCCAAGAGCATGGTATGCCAAATTGGACAAGTATTTGTTGAAGCTTGGATTTAATAAAGGTACTACTAATAGTAATTTGTATTTCAAGGTTGATCATGATAAAGATTTGATTGTTGAAGTCTTTGTTGATGATATCATTTTTGGAGGAGATGATAGTTTTTGCATGAATTTTACTAATGAGATGCAGAGTGAGTTTGAGATGTCTATGATTGGAGAGATAAAATTAGTTTTGGGATTGCAAATTACTCAGCTAGATAAAGGGATCTTTATATCTCAGTCCAAGTATGTGAAATAATTGCTAAAGAATTTTGGTATGGAAGATTCAAAGACAGTTGGTAAACCTATGGTGACACACAAGATGATGATTCTCTGAAAGCAAATCAACCTAGATATAGATTGATGATTGGTGGATTGCTTTATTTGACTCAAACTATACCTGATATCATGAATGTCATATGCATTTTTGCAATATTTTGAGCTGATCCTAAGGAATATCATGTGACAGTTGTGAAGAGGATTTTTAGATACTTGAAGGGGACAATTGATTTTGGCCTATGGTATCCTAAAGATGATGACCTTACTTTGAGTGATTTTACTGATGCTGATTGGGAAGGAGATGTGAATGACATAAAGAGTACTAGTGGTGGTGCATTTTTCTTGGGAAATAAGTTTATTTCATGGTTAAGTAAGAAGCATAATGTCATTTCTTTATCTACTATAGAGGTAGAATACATTGTTGCTGCTAGCAATTGTACTCAACTATTGTGGATGAAGTAGATGTTGAAAGATATCAAAGTTTTGTATGATGAGCCTATTGCTATATTCTGTGATAATTCAAGTGCAATTAACAATTGCTAAGAATCCGGTGTTGCATTCCAAGACCAAGCATATATCTATCAAGTTTCACTTTTTGAGAAAGAAGTTGAATGAAAAGGAAGTCAGATTGGAGTATGTGCCCACTAAGGAATAGATTGCAAATATCTTTACCAAGCCTTTGCCTAAGGATATTTTTGAGTATCTCAGAGGGAAGCTAGGGGAGATTACCCCTCCTAATCAAAACTAAGATGTCTTATCTTGCATCAATCTATGCATTTCATAGTCATATCTTGATCCAGATTGTTGTTGTGGTGGCTGCTACTCAGGGGGAGTAGTCAGATGTTTACAAATGTGGTTCAAAGCTTGTGTGGAGAAAATATATATCTTTGTCATTGATTTCAAAGGGGGAGAATATTCATGTGAAAAACTTGGTAGGGAGAAGATTCATGTGAAGGAGTTGAGGAGAAAAGAGTCAAAACCTAAGGGGGAGTAAGTGCTAAGAAATAGTTACATTGATGATGTTTTTCACATCATGTGTTGCCATCAATTCCAAAGGGGGGGATTGTTGGATGTTGCTGATATGTGGTTGTCATTGATGTCAACACTATTGGCATTAATGTCTTTTAGAGGTTGTATATGTCAAGGATATTGAGAAAATTGTAATGGAATAAGTTGTAGGATGTCAGTGATATAGTGAAGTTCAGTTTGTTGGAGAGCTCAATATGTTGTTGATAAGAGGTTATGGATTAAAGGGTTTGTTGTTGAGTATATCTAGTTTATCCATGTTAAGTTTTAGAGATCCACATGAATATTTGATCGAGTTATGAGTATCTATGTTCTGACAATTTTTTTGTTGCTTCAGTTGGTGTTCCTGATTGAAGATAATGTGATTCTAGTAAGTTGAGTTTTTGTGGATGCTTCTCTAGTGATTCATGATGTTTTTGGATTTTTCTAGATCATGCTCTATCTGTGTTGCATGTCCGCATTGATTGGTTTGCTTGCAATTGGTGATTTTATCTTGCGTGTTCATGTTTTTCATGTTCATGGCCGACAGGGTAGTTGTAGCATATTGTGGATCTTTGAAGAATAATTTTTGAAGGTTTTTTGTGTTTGAGGATGTTGTTTTGGGTCTTCACTATGTTGTGGTCGACATTGGTTGATTCACATTGTAAATTTTTTATGTTTTGGGCTGAGAGTTTGTACATGTTTTATATTTTGTTGAAGCTAACATGAAGATGATTTTATTCTTAGTTGTGGATATATATGAGAAATTGTTTATTCCATTTGAAGGAATAAGTGTATGAGATGTTCGAATAATGTCCTAATCATTCAAAGGCAGAATTAGAGTGTGAAGAAGAGTTTATGTGCTTAACCAGAACTATAATCAGGCATTAGCAGATGCTATTTTCTCAGTTCAAAATCTTGAGAATGTAATCTGAATGTTTCTGTAAGATAGTGCATCTTCCTTTGGGAAGTAATCCTTGTTGTATTTGAGCAGTGAGCTCTAGGTAGTGTGCCTGAATGTATGTGCATTCCCCATTTCTATCTTTATACTTTTAACAGGGTATAATCTTATGAACTAACCTCCACTATAGTTTTTCCCCTAATAGGGTTTCCACATAAAAAAATCTTGGTGTTATATGTGTTTCTGATGTGGTGATGGTTTATGCTTTCATGTTTATTTATCATATCTAAGAATAAGGTTAATAATTTTAATAAGTTTAAATTTTTGTGACAACTGATTCACCCCCCCTTCTCAGTTGTCTTCCCTTGTGTTACCAACACTGGCATTGTACCTTTTGTGGGTTCAATTATCAATCTAGAATCACTCTCAATTTCCAAGGTTTAGATGTCGATTGGTAGCACAATCTTAAGACCCCACATAAGCGCCATACCTTCCGCCTGATTGTTTGTGTGATCTTTTAAATTCCTTGTGAAGGTAGCAATCAAATTTCCATTATGATCCCTAATGACACCACCCCTAGCCACTTTCCCAACTCTGGCCTCCCCATCAAAATTTAGCTTGTACCAAGGTGGTCTATGAGCTTCCCATTTTGTGTTGTTTCTAGATACCTTCTTATAGTTATCAAACTTGTGGAAGTCCCTAGGAAGTTTCTAGACTCTAGCAATTGTACTGTCCCAACCAGTTGGGGGACTACTTAGAGTCTTCCATCTACAAATAGAGATATTGTACGATAGGAGTTTGTTAAGGGTTATTAGCACACTGTCAATAGTACTTTCCTTATCCCTGAAGATTCTATTATTCATCTCTTTCCACAGACACCAACAAATATGAGGCAAAATTTGCTACCAAAGTTGCTTGATAAGGGGATGGTTTGAAGGACACCACCAATTGAGGACAAATTGTTGAATATCCCTGTGAAATCCCCATTGGATGTTGAACTTCTGAAGGAAAATTTTCCAAACTTGGGAAGCAAATTGACAGTGGGTGAAAAGATGGGAGATTGTCTCCACTTCCTGCTTACAAACAATACACCTGTTGGGAAGTTGGAAACCTCTTTTGAAAAGGTTGCTCAGTGTTAAAGAAATAGATATTACTTTTATGATAATTGATGCACTATCTAAAGGTATTGGCATAGTCATTAATGACACCTTTCCATTCCCTAGCTTCAACTACTGAAGAGTTACCAAAAAAGAAAGTGTCATCCACAAATTGTTGTAGAACCGAGGGGGTAGAGTAGAGGTAGCTTTGATTCCCTGAATCCTACCTGTTGTGCAGTTTTGCACACATGCCCCACTTGGAGTAGGGACCCTTTTTTCTTAATGTCTTTTGACCTTTGGTTTTATGAGATTTGTCTTTTAGAGTCTTAAGATGTTGGTCTTGGTGGTCTTGGTCTTGCCCTTGGGGTTGAAGTGGTTAAAATTGGCTTTTAGTGAAAATCCGGGTTTTGACCTGAATCCGAGATTTTCCAGCTCAGGCGGATTCTCTAGGTTCTGGTTCATTGTCTGTTCATTGCTTAATCCTCTAAATCCGGGTTTCTACTTGACATCGGGATTTTCTGGTTTTGGCGGATTTTTCGAGACTATGCTAAATTCCCAAACTTCATTAAAATCCCGGTTCTTGCTATTTCTGTGGAATTCATGTTCATCCAGATTTTCCGCGTATCTTGGGATTTCCCAAAATTCCATCCTGAGCTCGGGTTTCCAGATTTGTCAGATGCATCTTGTCGCTCTTTAATGCTTGCAGTACCTTTTCCCAAACGAGTATGGGGATGGATTTAAAGTCTTTTAGGTGTCATTTTAACTTCATCGTTCACTTGTTTACTGCCTTGGCGTCTTAGTACTTCCTCCATTCGAGCTTTGAGTATTGATCTTGAGTCACTTGCGTGTGGATTGTTTGGAGTGTTGATTAAGGTTTTCATTGCTTGGGCGTGCTTGCTGTGTGGTTGCTTCTTCAAGTTTGAGTTTCATATGGGATAACCCATGGTAGGTTATCGATGACCCCTCTTATTTGTTGGTGTGATGATTGAGTTTTTCTGTGTTGATTGGTGGTCATTTTGGGTTGGCCCATGTTTAGTCATGATTTTCCTCTTATCGAATTAGGGTTGGACCCATCTCAAAACCTCATCACCCGTGCCAGGCGTATTTGTATTTACTCATTAGATGTTAGATGGGTCAATGTTGATGGATGTTCAGGGTAGGATTTTGTTTCTAGATGCACTGTTCATCATATTTGGCGAGATTAGGGTTTTGGATGTTTTGCTCGAAACTGCTAACAATGGTTAAACCATCATAATTTTATATCTTGTCCCAAGGTTTAACTGACCCTACCTTGTGAGGATTCGGAGTGCTTTGGATCAATTTTCGTAGATGGTATTTTAAACCTTAAGCTTACACTATTTTCCATGGTGGAAGTCTGGTCATCAAATTAGGGCATCATTGTTTTTTCATGGAGAGTGGTCATTTGAGAGCCTTGAGAGCTTGAATTCATTTACATTCTAAATTTTGTTGGTTGGCGTCGACTTTGAAATCATTAGAACCCAAGTGAGGAATCTTACATAATCGTTCAGTTGTTGGTTCACGTGTTGTCTTTTATCAGGTTTCCGGGGTGTCCGCGGAATTCCTGCACACCCGGATTTTCCTGGTTTGGGCCAATTCCACTGAATGTAGCGATTTTTGGAGTTCTTCAAGCTTTCAGAGAAATCCGTCCCATCCGGATTTTTTCGGTTTTCTTGTCTGGTTTTATTTCTTTCGATTTTCTGAAGATAGGATTTATGCAGTCAATACTTAATGCCAATTTCTTGTTGCCAATAAATGAATTTCATGATTATCTCATAATCTTTGGTCCATACAAATGATTTATTTGGCCAGTGATGTCTTGGCAACAGGAATCTGTCTGGGTCGGATTTCTCTGAAACTCCGCCCCGACTGGATTTTCCCAGTTTATAGTGTTTTCCCAGACTGCTTTATTTTTCTGGATTTTCAAAGATTGGCATTTGTGATAGTTTCTAATTGCTTTATATGATTTATGCTAATCTTTAGGTTAGAATATGAATGATAGTTGATACTTATGATGATTTCTTGTAAGTGTAGGCTGAATCAAGCAAGGCTGCAGTAGGAAAGTCCAAAGGTGACACGGAGGGGTCATCCATCTCAGAAGCAGAAAGATTAAGGTTAAATACTAAGAGTCAGCTTCCTGAAAGCAAGATATCTTCCGTATGGTCCAAGGTGTCTGATACTAATGTTGGAGCTTGGAGATACGAAGGGTTTAAACAGAGGACAACTGAGAAGAATCTGTCAGTCCTAAGGAATGGAATGATGAAGTCTGGACTGGTGCATGTGGCAGGGTTTCCTCCTGCAATCCAATGCTATAAGTTGATTTTAGAGTGTGCCCGGTAGTATGATTTTGATACACAAAGGGTTGTCAGTACTGAAGGGAGAGTCTTGGCTAATTTTAGTCCTGTCTCTATTACTCAAGCCTTTGACATGCCAGATCTACCTTCTATGTGTGCTTTAAACATGGACATGGCTAGGACATATTATGAGAATGAGCCAACCAAGGCTCAACAGATGATCAATGCTTGGTTGGAAAAGCCAAAATCACATCACTCTAAACTGCCCAAGCAATTGCATAGGATCAAATTCAGATCAGATATCTATGATGCCATAACATTTCTAAGTAGGGTGGTAGGATTGAAGAGTGCCGGAGTATTGGAGAGTTGGATGGTCCATGTGATCACAAAGATTGAATAGGGAATCGACTACCATTGGGCAGGGCTTATCAACACCATAATTGACAAGCAGCTGAGAGATGTCCTGGAGACCAAGAGATTCACCACGTCCTCTTCTGTGGTGTATGTACTAGCCAGATTCTACCCATACAGGGGTTTGAATCCACAAGGGACATTCGGACAGGACATAGTTTATGAGGTATACCTGGAGTTGCACCTAGGACACAAGGACTATAGAAGGGCTAAAGATGCATTCACAATGCATATCACTAGGATGCTTCAGAATGCCGAGCATGTGAGACTGTCAGATGGAGCAAAAGGGTTGATAAAGAATTATGGGGCCTGGTTCATTCAATTTCCCACCTTCACCTATATTAGAATTGATGGATGCCCTACTGCTCCATATAGGTTACCTCGGTATCCTACTGATCACATTGTGTTATTGGAGATTGTGAGGCAAATAGGTGAGTTTGATGCCATAGTAAAAAAGGAGAAGCATAAAACAGGCTTTGGTGGGGATTTCCCTCTAGGAATTGGCATGGCAGAAGTGTGCCCTTGTATCCAATCAGCACACACAGTAGGGGAAGAATTGGTAGCATATGGTCTCTCCTTCCACTCCAAGAGAACAAACTTTGATATCAACGGGGAGGCACAAAAGAAGGCCACCAAGGAATACCATCATAAAGATGACCTAGAGGACTATTGGGCCAACATCAAAGATGATCTTGAAGCAAGAAAGAAGAGGTACTCTAGGCTCCCTGTTGATGTGATCAGACAATACAATGTCAAGATAATCCTGGACCAACTGGAGGATGATGGAAACCTAGTGCAAGATCATGCCTATGAAGCTATTAAGGATAGGTCAATCAAAGAAATTGACTGGAATGAGGATGAGATTACAGAGTTGGAGGACCTAATGGCCCCGGTTAAAATTTACCACTTCTTGGTTGAAGCATAAGGTTTGGGAGCTGGAAAGTGAGAAGGTGGCCTATACCTTCAATTTAATGGAAAATCTCAACCCAATGTCTACTTCAGAAGAATCCGGGGATGATGACCCCAAAGGGAAAACCAAAAAGAGCTCACCTTTCAAGATAAAGATTAGAGGCCCTAAGGAAAGTGAGCCAAAACCGACAAGGAAGCCCAAGGGAAAGAAAAGAAGTAGAGCTTTGAAGATAGGCAAGTCCTATGATGAGGAAGGGTTGGAAAAAGTAGAAGAAGATGATGTTCCTCCACCACCAAAGAAGACCAGAACAGCGAGGGGTTCAAAGAAGAAGGTTCAGGATAAATCAAAAGATGAGCCTCCAATTGTTGATGTGGAGAGTTCAGGAGAGAAGACAAAATTTTATATGAGGAAATCTAGGACTCCCTCTCCAAAAGACACTGTGCAAAAGATGGATCCTCCACCAAAATCACCAGTCACGGAGCCGCCTAAGGTTGCTTCTCCTCCACCAAGTGTGCATGAGCAAGAGACCCTTGAGGAACATGAGACTAGTGGGCAGGCAGAACCTTTAAAGGAGGGAGAGCTCTTTGGTGAGGCAACCGAGCTTGGAGTTGAAGAAGAAGAAAGGCATACTTCTCCATTGGTGCAATATGAAGATTCTCTGGCAAGCAGCAAAGGCCACGAATCACCTGAAAAGGAGGATATCCCCGTTAGAACTCCATCACCGGTTCAAGAAGAGGAAGTTGAAGTAGATGATCAAGGTGAGCAATCTCCTGAAAAGAAAGAGGATGAAACACTGGAAAAGCAACAGGAAGAAGGAAGAATAGAGGAAATCTGGGTAGAGCCTGCTGTCTTGGATTGGCTTGAGAAAGAGATCACCAGAAAGAAGCAGGTAGTTGTTGAGGACACTCCTTTGGATTGGGATGAGATGCTATCCAAAATTGGCAAAGGAAAGAAAAAGAAGGCAGCTAAAGTGGTTTCAAAGATGGAGAGAGATGAACTAAACAACAGGGACATTCACATTGCCACTCCTACTGCAGACAAGACAAGAGAAGATGTCACTGGTGAAGATTACAATGTGCAGACCATTAATCTTGGGCCGGCCTCCATGGAACAGGACATTGATGAATATGAAGGCTCCAGTGCGGTAATCATTGGGAGGTTAAGAAAGGAAGCTCAGACCAATCATGAGCTTAGAAAATAAAATGAAAGGCTTAGGAAGTGCTTGGAGGATGTAATGAAGCCTCAGCAGTCCCTTCACCCATCTTCTTCTGCTACTCCTGGTTTTCTGCCCAAGGAGACTATCTCCGAAATTGAAAAGATGAAGGCCTCTGCCCAAACTACAATGGATTGGTTGAAGGATGTGTAGGCAAGAGGAGATAGTGCAATCAAGGATATCCTTTCAGTTGGGAAGGATGTGGTCCAAGCCAAGGAGTTATTGGAGCATGTGCTATCCCAGGACAAGGAGGATATTGACTTCTACTGCAGAAATCCAGGGTCATTATAGAATATGGTAAAGATCAATTGGTTACAGATGGGATTCTTTCTTCCTCCAGATTAAATGAACCTTGGGAATGGTTTGAGGCTCTGCAAATTTTGCAGAAGGCCATGAAGAAGATACAGAAGCGAAAGAAACAGATGGATGGTGATCTTACTGGAGTATATGAGGGTTGCATTACATTTTTTGAAGTTATGACTGGTAGGAGAAAGATAGCTCCTAAGTACCTGAGTCTAGAACAACTGAAGGAATGGTGGCATGATGTTTATGCTCCAGACTCCGAGAATGTTATAACAAGGCACCAATTGGATGACGCAACAACATACTTGGCAGTAAATGGATAAATATCAAACACATAAGGATGATTGGAATAAGACTGTTAAGCAGTCAAAGGAGGAGATTGACTCCATTAAATGCAGACTTAAGGTTTTGCCTTTGCCACCTATTGCTGAGCTGGATAAGTTATTTTTGAGGGTTCAAGATCAGAACAAAGATAAGGGATGCGGTATTTAATGCTTGTCTTGAGATTTGTGCTTCCCTATTATTATAGGGCATGTATTGAACCGGACTACATTGATGACTGTGTCTAGGCCAACCTTGATCATATGTGGCATTTAATGTGTGCCTTATTTTTGAATTCCTAAGGCCAACTTGTTTTGGGCGTTTGATCTTTTTTGTAAATGTTTGGCTGGGCTAACATGTCTTGAGAATTGGCTATAAAGGGAATTCCTGCCTCATTGTAAAGGAGGATTAGACATAAGAAAATAGAGAAGAGATAATAGAGACAAGTAAGAGTTAGAGCATTTTGTTAATTTTTTGAAGCAAATATTGTAACAGAACAGTGGAATTGTTGCAGCATTTTGGTAATCTAATACAATTGAAGACATTGTGGTTTTCCTGGTGCAATATCTTGTGTTATTTCATCTTGCATGGTTCCTGTTGTTTTATCTTTCAAATTGTTTAATGATTTAGGGTTCAGTGTTAAGAATTAGATTAGTGCGGTGAATGATGTTTATGATTTTATATTTGGAGTGTTTGTAGCAATCTCTGGTCTATACTCCCAGTAACTATCTGATTGTAGTAGACTGGTGAAGTCAACCTCGACCTTATATTTACATGTGCTTAAGTTTTATTGTGGATGAATTTCTATGATTTGAAAATCTATATACCTTAGAAGATTGCACCGTTCTTGTGATATTGCATTGTGGGTTAAACAAAAATTGGTTATTTGAGATTGGTCCATTCCAGATATCTGTCATTTGCATTGCTCATTCTAGGAATAGTTTAGATCTTATTATATCATTGCACCCTTATCTTTTGCTATTTCTTTATTATCCAGTTACATCTAGGATTTGAGATCATCATATTGTAAAATCTGATAATTGGAAAGATACAGTTTGCTTGTTGTAAGGTCTGATTGTGATTACCAGCATTTCACATTTTATCTGAGTTGTTTATGCATTGTCATGACCTAACACCCGAGAGACCTTGGGGTGATTTTCAATAATTTATTGTTGAAAATAACCTTTCAAGAGAGATAGAATATTGCATTCTGTCTGAGTTGTTGCTGTGTAGAAAACACCATCAACAGATTGGCGCTAGAAGGAGGGCCTGAATGAGCATACTAGATCATTTCTTAAACGCCATCTCTCTAGAGAGATATAGGAGAAACACCAGATCTACCACAAGAGAAGAAGATTTACAGGAATTACAGTTTCCCACTAGGTCAAGAAGGACTCAAGAAAGGGGAGGATCATCATCACCCATCCCTTCACCAGCATCATCCATATCTTTACATGCAAAGGTTGAGGCCATACCCATCCCTGAAGCAGTTCCCATTCAACAACCTCAGCCTATCATTAATCAACCACAACCACCACCCCCGCTTTTTCCAATGGCTTTCCTAGCTAATAATCCATCCCCTTTGTCTTTCAATGCTTATAATGTAATGCCCAAAAACCCTAAACACTTATGTTCAAAGTTCCATGTTAATGACCCAAACAGGACTGCAGAAGAGCACTTAAGGATTTTCCAAACCTGTCTCAAAGGAGGGATTGTGATGCAGAGTCCGGAGGCTCAACCTTAATCAACTTGGAAACCTGCCTTCAAGAAGTATCTAGAAAGATTAAAATGACCACATAAAGTAATTCAACCAGCCTTCCAAGTTCTACAATCATCAGAAGCACAATTTCTCAATTTCACTCCTAAACCCCAGTTTTAGTGCAAACCAAGTTTAGGTATTTTCACCAACATTTTCCAAAAAACCTAACAAAACCAAGGATGATTAAGATACCCTTTTGCAAGTTATAAAACATACAGAAAAACCAATATCAACTCTTTTGGATGAACTCAAATATCCAATACTCCTGCCATGGAAAAGGCTAGTGGATTAGCCCACTTTTACAAAGAAAGTACACTTCAAACTCCACCAAACTTTATGAAACCTTGGGGCAGCAATTAAAATGGCCAAAAACTACTAAATCCACCACTAGTTTCCAGAAATCACTCTTCCAACATAGCACAGCCTAAAACCCTTGATTCTAGGCCTTCAAAAGGAGGGTTTATTGTAAATCATACCTCCAGACCTTTCCAGACTCTGCCACCTATTCAAACACGCATAATTATGCCTGCACAATCTTTAAACTTCATCACATAGGTTATTTCTTCCAGAAAACTCATAAACCATCATTTAGTTCCTCACTTTCATAAGGAAAATCACCCAAATTCAACCTAGGGCAACACCCAAAACCCTAATTACATCATTAATAGTCTCAAAGACCTTATTTAACATAAAAATTACTCATACTATCACTAACTCCTAGACTAACCCTCATAGAATGCACTTTGCAATTACATGTTTTTAAGTGCTCCTACACCAAATTGTTCATGAGGATGTTGCGTGTAGGTTGTTTCCTTATTCAATAGGGGAAGAGGATTTTTACTGGTACAATCACCTCCCATCTGGCTCAGTTCTTAATTGGAATGATCTTGAAACTGCTTTTTTACAGAAGTTCAGGATACCCATTAGTGCCAATGAATTGTATTTGCAATTCACCAGAGTCAAAAGAGAAGTTAATAAACCTATATCTAGTTTCAATAATAGGTTTCATCGTGTGTACACCAGACTTCAAGATCCTTATGTTTTGGATGACAATACAGCCTTGGGAGTCTATTACGAAGCATTGGATAGTCTCACAGCCACCTTTCTGAAGTGGAGGCCTAACCCTCCAGCTAACCTAACTAATGCCTATACAGAAGCTGTTAAGCTTAGCACAGATCTGAGGCAACATATAACTGGACTGTTGCCTTCTTTAGGACCAGTTGCACATCCTGGTCAGGTTCAGACTGTAAATCAGACACTTACCAATCATACTCCAATTATGAATCCAGTACCTCAATTACCTTTGGTGCCACATCCTGGTCTTCCCATGAGTCAGGTCTCTCCTGTGATGAATTTCCCCCAGCAGCAGGTTAACCAGCCCATGTATCAGCCATAGCCAAATAGTTTCCCTACCTATTTGCAGAACTCTGAAGTGTTGCATTAGTCTATGGGATCTGCTACAATGCCTATCCCTCCTCAGAATAACCCAGGCCAACCCCCTTATGTAGATCCAAATAAAGAAAAGATTGATGAAATGGCTGAGCAGATAAAGAAGTTGAACCTAGAGGTGACCTACTTAAGGAACCAAAATAGCCAATTACAAGCCACTCAGAAGAATATACAATCTAATCAGAATAGGGAATTTCCACAAGGGCAGAATTTTGATAGAGGACAGCGTACTGAGAGAGGATTCCACAATGAGAGAGGATATAATTAGGATAGGGGTTACAACAGTGACAGAGGCTACAATAATGATAGGAGGCAGAATTTTGATAGAGGACAAGGTAGTGGATCAGGATTTGATAAGAGGCCATCACAAGGGTAGAGTAGAACATGGAATACAGGACCCAACAATGGAGGAGTTCCTACTCCCTTACATCAACCTGTCAACCAATCTACGAACCAGCCAGTCAGTCAAGACAAGCCTCCCAGTGGTGTATATTTGGCTGAGGCTGCTCTGTTAGGATGGTGTAGGCTTCATAAGACAAGTCAACATTCAGAGTTAGAGTGTCCAGAGTTCCAAACTGCTACTTCCATTTTCCAGTATGAGGTGGAGAATAATGCAAATGGGCGGGAGATGGTTCCTTCTTCCCCCTATGATTCTACTGTGCTAATATTAAATCACACTCCCTTCCCAGTAAGTGAAGAAAATATTCCATAGGAAGAATCTGATTCTCAGGAAGATAAATCGGATCAGATCTGTAATGGGGATGAAGTGGCCCAATTATTCAATGAAGAGACAATGAATGATAATGGCTCCCTTGATCAGAGGAAGCTTATGTCGAAGAGGTACAGATGTTCTGGCAAGGCTTGAGAGACATGCCTCATAGGCGCCCACAGGGTGGGGGACCTTTCACTACCTCTATTCCTCCTAACAACTTCAGTACTCCCCCAGATCCTAATGCTAGTAATAATCCATCTTTCCCACATGTATCCAGGTAGTACCTTTCTGACCTACAAAAGGAAAAGGATGTTCAAACAAGCAGAGACAAGGTGGAGGAACCTCCCAGGGAAGTGTCAACTAACATGAGCGAGGAGCAAATGGCTTCTTATGTTGTTGAGGAGTTCACGAAATTAAAGATAAATCTTTCAACATTTGAGTTATTAAGATTCCCTGCAATTAGGAAGGTAGTTTTAAGTACTTATGATGCAGGTTCACTATCTTTGGATAAATCTTCTGGCGAGGGTATCAGTAATATTTCTAGTTCTCAGCCTATGAAGACATAGAGTCAGGCTCATAGTCAGACTAATTTGCCCCCTAGAGATAAAGGAAAGGAAAAGGATAAGACTCAAGTGGCTCAAGTAGATACTCAGCCAACTTTGTTCCAAGGGAAGACATAAACCCCACCTTTTCTAATTTCTGTGCTTATATTTGGTAAGAATTTACACAATTGTTTACTGGATTCTGGTGCTTCCACCAATGTGATGTCATTTGGAGTATGTAGAGCTCTAGGGATTACACCTACTGACTCTCAGAAGAAGGTGACTCAGTTGGATATAACAGAAGTAAATGTGGTGGGAGAATTAAATATGATTCAAATGCAGATAGCTTTAGACCCAAAGATTCAACATGTTATCAATATTCAAGTAGCTAATATCTCGGATGCATATGGTTTGATTCTAGGAAGAGATTTTACTAAGGCTTTGAATGGTTATGTGTCTACTGATCACTCTCACATGTGGCTTCCCTAGAAAGGAGTGCCAAATCAAATCAAAATTGAGAGAGAGCTAAGAATGAAATACATAATTATAGAATACCAAAAGACTTCAACAAAAGTTCTGATATCAGAAGTAGGAATGGGAAATTACATGCTATCAAATCAGTATGAGGAATCGGACTCAGAGGAGGTATTGATGCTACATACGATGCCTATTGATGATGAGACAGGATCCAGTCATGGTGCTATTTTGACAGAATTAGTTGAGGAAGAAGAACCTGAAGATAATCATATCAGCTTATTGAACAGTTTTCAGGAATTCATCAAGCAGTGTGTGGAAAATCAAATTCACTGAGGCAGAAAGACAAGCTTCAAAGAATTACTCTTACCTAATTGGTGTAGAGTTCATAATGCCTCCCACTCAGATTTAGAGTGTTGTTTGTGCCAAACAGCAGTAGAACAAGTACAGAAATGCATGAATCTAACTTCGGCAGTTAAAACAGATGAGCAAAATCTTCAGGAAGAGTACAAAAACAAGAAACCTATACTGTCTGAGGAATCCTGTAGCACTGGTAAACTGAATGGTGTAATAAAAAGGACTACCACTGCTGAGTGTTGGACTCTTAGATTTGATGGATCCAAGTCCAAGCATGGAGCTAGAGCAGGATTTGAATTAATCAGTCCAAAAGGTAAGAATTTCTTTGCAGCCCATAGACTCGAATTTCATTGTACAAATAACGTAGTGGAGTATGAAGCATTAATTCATGGAATTCTTATGGTACTTAAGAAAAAGGTTAAGATTCTGCAAGTTTTTGGTGATTCTGAGTTAGTAATTAAGCAAGTAAGGAGGCAATATTCATGCCACGATAGGAGAATGACTAACTATAGGCATAGAGTGTGGGACCTCATTGAGGGATTTGATGCTTTCAATATTCAACTGATACCAAGACGGAAGAATCAAACTGCGAATTCTCTGGCTCAAGCAGCAAGCACCCTGCAGCCTTTATCTTTGTCAGGATTGAAGAAATTCACTGTGGAATTGACTCCTGTGCCATCAGTCCCAGATAATGTTACTAACTTCCAGGTGTTTGAAGATGACAAGCATATTCTAGATTTTATCACAAATACAGATGTTTTTGCTTCCCAAATCATCGATGAAACAGAGCTCCAGGAAGCAAAATTAGATTTAGAAGAAGTGATGAACCTAAAGTCAAATACTATTCCAAGGGGAATGGTACAGTTGGAATGAATTTTTGATATGGATAAGATTAAGGATCAGGAACAAGAGTCCAAGAAGGAATCCATCAGTGGACAGTGCGATACTTACAATATGGGAACTGAAGATAATGCTAAGAATATTTTCATTGGCAAAGTATGCACTCCTGAAGAAAAACAAGGGATAATTGAATCCTTGCAAAACTTTTCAGATATAGTAGCCTAGAGTTATGATGACTTGAAAACTTATGATACCTCAATCATAACTCATACTATCCCTTTGAAGCCAGGTGCCAAACCTTTCAGGCAGAGACAGAGGCCTATAAACGCATTGTTGGAACCACTCATACGGAAAGAAGTTCAGAAGTTACTATCTGCTAGAATCATATTTCTGGTCAGACATTCAACATGGGTGGCAAACCTAGTTCCAGTGAGAAAAAAGAATGGAGAAATTAGACTCTGTGTTGATTTCAGGAATTTGAAGAGATCGTCAGAAAAGGATAATTATCCAGTCCCTTCACTGGATGAAGTGCTCCAAGTGGTTAATGGATCTCAGATGATGTCCTTTCTGGACGGCTATTCAGGATACAATCAAGTAATGGTTCAATATGAGGACAGGAATAAGACTGCCTTCACCACTAAATGGGGTACCTTTGCTTACAGGAGAATGCCATTTGGACTCATTAATGTAGGAGCTAAATTTCAAAGGGCTATGGATATTTCTTTTAAGGATATCATAGGCAAATGCATCATCATTTATATGGATGACCTGACTGTGTTCTCAAAGAATAGAGGGGATCACATCTCAGATTTGTACAAAGTGTTTCAAAGGTGCAGAGAATTTGACATATCCTTGAATCCTAAAAA
Organism: Sequoia sempervirens; assembly: GCA_007258455.2. Lineage (NCBI taxonomy): Eukaryota > Viridiplantae > Streptophyta > Pinopsida > Cupressales > Cupressaceae > Sequoia > Sequoia sempervirens. The sequence goes on along the minus strand of VDFB02105785.1, from coordinate 254,017,701 downwards.
GTGTATTTTTGGAGTAATAGAGGGAAAGTTGCTTGGACATGTGATATCAGAGAAGGGAATTGCCATTGACCCAGAAAGAGTGGAGGCCATCCTGAAGGTTCAGCCACCTGCTAGCAAAAAGGAAATGAAATCTTTCTTTGGCAAGATCAACTTCGTCAGAAAATTCATTACTGGATTTGCTAAAATTGTTAAGCCACTGAATGCAATGTTGAAGCAGGATGCTAAGATCGAATGGACTTCAGAAGAAAAGGAAGCATTTGCAGAAATCAAAAGAGCCATTATTGATACTCCAGTATTGGTAAGCCCTAACTACAGCAAGCCTTTTCACATCTATTCATTTGCTTCAGATCATTCGTGTGCTGGAATGCTAACTCAAAAGTCTGATGAGGGAAATGAGCATCCCATTGCCTTTATGAGTGCCCCATTAAAAGATGCTGAGTTGAAATATCCAAGTGTGGAAAAGTAGACATATGCCTTGGTCAGGGCAGTAAAGAAATTCAGACATTATATCCTCAGGAATAAGATTTATGCCATTGTTCCAGATCCTGCAGTCAAGTTACTTCTGATGCAAAATGAGCTAGGAGAGCGTAGAGCTAAGTGGGTGACAATGCTGCAAGAGTACGATATTGAGATACAGCCCATGAAATTAGTAAGAGGATAGGGACTCACTCAGACTATGGCTGAAATTGGTCCTGAACTGACTGTCCAGAATTATAATGTTGAGGTTTCTCCAGATGGTTGGTATGATGACATAGTTTATTATTTGCTGAACCAACGATCTCCAGGTCATCTCAATGTTGTTCAAAGGAGAGCCTTACGATTGAAGAGTGAAAGTTTCATGCTAAAGGGAGCTATTGTGTACAAGAAAAATCATGAGGGCATTTATTTGAGATGCCTCGGGAAACAGGAAGCTGAAAGGGTGATAAACGAATTTCACAAAAAGTATGACACTGGCCATGGTTCCGCAATTGCCACAACAAATCAGATTTTGAGGGCAGGATATTGCTGGCCCATGTTGTTTAAAGATGTCCACCATCATGTCAAGACCTATCACATGTGCTAGACTACAGCAACAAGAGAGAGGTATGCAGCACTTCCACTCCAACCCATCACTGAGGTGAGACCTTTTTCTCAATGGGGTATGGATTTCATAGGCCCCATCAATCCACCATCTTCTGCGGGACACAGGTACATTCTCACTATTACTGATTATTTCACAAGATGGACTGAGGCTTTTGCTTGTAGGCAGTGTACATCTAAGGTGGTGATTGATTTTCTAGAATCTACTATTATTAATCGATTTGGATGCCCTATTTCTGTTGTCTGTGATAATGGTCCTACTTTCGCATCTTTAAAATTTTCAAATTGGGCTTTTGATCATGGCATTATTGTGAAGTTTGTGTCCAACTATTACCCCCAGGGTAACGGTTTAGCAGAGTCCTCTAATAAGAACTTATTGACTGTCATCCGCAAGCTATTGGAAAGGAACCCAAAAGACTGGCATACCCAGCTTCGGTTTGCCCTTTGGGCAGATCGTACATGACTTAAGTCATCCGTTGGAACATCTCCTTTTCACTTAGTATATGGTCTGGAGCCAATATTCCCAATTCAACTTAAGATCTCAATCCTGAAGTTTATCAATGAGTTTTATGACGAGGGGAACAGAAGGGAGGCTAGGTTGACAGAGCTACTACACTTTGAGGAGAGATGAGACACTGCCCTTGAGAATTTTGCCAAACATCAGGGGGTAGTTAAGAGATGGTTTGACAGGAAAGCTAAAGTAAAAGCCTTTAGGATTTCTAACCTAGTCTTGTACAGGGATAAACCTCATGATCAAAAAAGGGACCATGAGAAATTTAACAAACTGTGGCTTGGTCCATATCAGATTGCTGAAATACTTGGAGATAATGCCTTCTGTCTGAAGACTCTCACAGGAGACGATATTCCATTGCCTGTCAATGGGCAGTATTTGAAGCGTTATTTCCAGTCCTGAGTTATTTTCAGCTCCCTGCTTTGTATATAGTTAGTTTAGGTTGCTTTCTATTGTTTTGTTTGGTTAGAGTAGGTTTTTTTTTTTTTTTGTCTTTTTTGTTTGCTTGTTTTGCTTTGGTTAGATTAGGTTTGCTTTGGTTTGTTTGTTTTGGTTCACGTCGCTCTTGCTCTTGGTTCCTTCTCTTTTGGGGATCCCTGGTTGCATTTGTATGACAGTGGTGACAAAGTTGGTCTAATGTCCTTGGTATTTTTTTTACAAACTCTAATCATCTTTCCAAGGTATTATGGTATGAATTTCCTACCCACTGTCACTCATCCTTTTGTTGAGGCAAGGGATTTTCTAGTCAGAATGAACAGGAATACATTAGGGTCTCATATTTTAAATTAAAGATACCTGAAGTTGCATAAGGTCCTTATGAAGTTTGAACAAGTGAAAAATTCTTTTTCTGCTCTAGTGCCACTGTGGTTCTCATCCCTAAGTGTGAACTTCATTATTCACAGGTTGAAGCAAAAACAATGAAAAGATAAGCAGTATAAAAAAAGAAAGAGGGAAATACATATTGAAAATTGAAAGGTTTGAATTCAACTCATCAGGGGGATCTGGATATCTCTACCGGGGCTATAGACGCCTGGTTGGCAGTAGAGCTATGTTCAGGGGAATCACAGTGATAACCTCGTTGGGGCTATGGATGCCTGACTGGCAGCGAGGCTCTATCCAGGATACTTTTAGAGTATGAATCTTTATGTAGCTTGTTTAGACCAACTTTGGTTCCTGCTGCAACCAAAGGAAGGTAAGGAATGCATATGAACACACTTTGACCCTGGTGTAGGAAAGTTTAGATGACTAGGGGCATCTTTGTTTTACCATGGGTAGTGGTAGGATAGGTGAATTGCAACCATGAGTTCTGGGTTCTTGATTCTAGTTTGTCATCGAAATGTTTGGGAGCATTTCCCCAGCAGAGTCACCATTTGTTGTGCAGTTTTGCACACACGCCCCACTTGGAGTAGGGACCATTTTTTTTAATGTCTTTTGACCTTTGGTTTTATGAGATTTGTCTTTTAGGGTCTTAAGATGTTGGTCTTGGTGGTCTTGGTCTTGCCCTTGGGCTTGAAGTGGTTAAAATTGGCTTTTAGTGAAAATCCAGGTTTTGACCTAAATCAGGATTTTCCAGCTCAGGCAGATTCTCCGGGTTCTGATTCGTTGTCTGTTCATTGCTTAATCCTCCAAATCCGGGTTTCTGCCTGACATCAAGATTTTCTGGTTCTGGTGGATTTTCCCGAACTGTGCTAAATTCTAGAACTTCATTAAAATCCCAGTTGTTGCTATTTCTGCGGAATTCGTGTTCATTTGGATTTTTCACGTATCTTTGGATTTCCCAAAATTCCGTCCTGAGCTCGGATTTTCAGATTTGTCAGACGTGTCTTGTCGCTCTTTAATGCTTGTAGTACCTTTGCCCAAATGAGTATGGGGATGGATTTAAAGTCTTTTAGGCATCATTTTAACTTCATCATTCACTTGTTTGCTGCCTTGGCATCTGAGTACTTCCTCCATTCGAGCTTTGAGTATTGATCTTGAGCCGCTTGTGTGTGGATTGTCTGGAGTGCTGATTAAGGTTTTCATTACTTGGGTGTGCTTGCTGCGTGATTACTTCTTTGAGTTTGAGTTTCATCTGGGATAACCCATGGTAGGTTATCGATGACCCCTCTTATTTGTTGGTGTGATGATTGAGTTTTTCTATGTTGATTGGTGGTCATTTTGGGTCGGCCCATGTTTAATCACAATTTTCCTCTTATCGAATTAGGGTTGGACCCATCTCAAAACCTCATCACCCGTGCCAAGAGTATTTGTATTTACTCATTAGATGTTAGATGGGTCAGTGTTGATGGATGTTCAGGGTAGGATTTTGTTTCTAGATGCGTCGTTCATCATATTTGGTGAGATTAGGGTTTTGGGTGTTTTGCTCGAAACTACTAACAATGGTTAAACCATCATAATTTTATATCTTGTCCCGAGGTTTAACTGACCCTGCCTTGTGAGGATTTGGAGTGCTTTGGATCAATTTTCGCAGATGGTATTTTAAACCTTGAGCTTACACTATTTTCCATGGCGAAATTCTGGTCATCAAATTAGGGCATCATTGTTTTTTCATGGAGAGTGGTCATTTGAGAGCCTTGAGAGCTTGAATTCATTTACATTCTGAATTTTGTTGGTTGGCGTCGACTTTAAAATCATTAGAACCTAAGTGATGAATCTTACATAATCGTTCAGTCGTTGGTTCACGTGTTGTCTTTTATCGGGTTTCCGGGGTGTCAGCAGAATTCCTACACGCCCGAATTTTCCCGGTTTCGGCCAATTCCGTGGAATGTAGCGATTTCTGGAGTTCTTCAAGCTTTCGAAGAAATCCGTCCCATCCGGATTTTTCCAGTTTTCCTGTCTGGTTTTATTTCTTTCAATTTTTCGAAGATAGGATTTATGCAGTCAATACTTAATGCCAATTTCTTGTTGCCAATAAATGAATTTCATGATTATCTCATAATCTTTGGTCCATACTAACGATTTATTTGGATGGTGATGTCTTGGCAACATGAATCCGTCTAGGTCGGATTTCTCTGAAACTTCGCCCCGACTGGATTTTCCTGGTTTACAATGTTTTCCCAGACTACTTTATTTTTTTGGATTTTCAAAGATTGGCATTTGTGATAGTTTCTAATTGCTTTATATGATTTATGCTAATCTTTTGGTCAGAATATGAATGATAGTTGATACTTATGACGATTTCTTGTAAGTACAGGTTGAATCAAGCAAGGCTACAGCAGGAAAGTCCAAAGGTGATACAGAGGGGTCATTCATCTCAGAAGTAGAAAGATTAAGGTTAGATACTAAGAGTTAGCTTCCTGAAAGCAAGATATCTTCTATATGGTCCTAGGTGTCTGATACTAATATTGGAGCTTGGAGATACAAAGGGTTTAAATAGAGGATAGCTGAGAAGAATCTCTCAGTCCTAAGGAATGGAATGATGAAGTCTGGACTGGTGCATGTGGCGAGGTTTCCTCCTGCAATCCAATGCTATGAGTTGATTTTAGAGTGTGCCCGGCAGTATGATTTTGTTACACAAAGGGTTGTTAGTACTGAAAGGAGAGTCTTGGCTAATTTCAATCCTGTCTCTATTGCTCAAGCCTTTGACATGCCAGATCTGCCTTCTATGTGTGTTTTAAACATGGACATGGCTAGGACATATTATGAGAATGAGCCAACCAAGACTCAACAGATGATCAATGCTTGGTTGGAAAAGCCAAAATCACATCACTCTAAACTGCCCAAGCAATTGCATAGGATCAAATTCAGATCAGATATCTATGATGCCATAACATTTCTGAGCAGGGTGGCAGGATTGAAGAGTGCCGCAGTATTGGAGAGTTGGATGGTCCATGTGATCACCAAGATTGAACAGGGAACCAACTACCATTGGGCAGGGCTTATTAGCACCATAATTGACAAGCAGCTGAGAGATGTCCTGTAGACCAAGAGATTCACCATGTCCTCTTATGTGGTGTATGTACTAGCCAGATTCTACCCATATAGGGGTTTGAATCTACAAGGGACATTTGGATAGCACATAGTTTATGAGGTATACCTAGAGTTGCACCTAGGACACAAGGACTACAGAAGGGCTAACGATGCATTCACAATGCATATCACTAGGATGCTTTAGAATGCCGAGCATGTGAGACTGTCAGATGGAGCAAAAGGGTTGATAAAGAATTATGGGGCCTAGTTCATTCAATTTCCCACCTTCACCTACATTAGAATTGATGGATGCCCGGCTACTCCATATAGGTTACCTCGGTATCCTACTGATCACATTGTGTTATTAGAGATTGTGAGGCAAATAGGTGAGTTTGATGCCATAGTCAAATAGGAGAAGCATAAAACAGGCTTTGGTGGGGATTTCCCTCTGGGAATTGGCATGGCAAAAGTGTGCCCTTCTATCCAATCAGCACAGATGGCAGGGGAAGAATTGGCAGCATATGGTCTCTCCTTCCACTCCAAGAGAACAAACTTTGATATCACCGAGGAGGCACAGAAGAATGCCACCAAGCAATACCATCATAAAGATGACCTAGAGGACTATTGGTCCAACATCAAAGATGATCTTGAAGCAAGAAAGAAGAGGTACTCTAGGCTCCCTGTTGATGTGATCAGACAATACAATGTCAAGCTAATCCTGGACCAACTGGAGGATGATGGAAACCTAGTGCAAGATCATGCCTATGAAGCTGTTAAGGATAGGTCAATCAGAGAAATTGACTGGAATGAGGATGAGATTATAGAGTTGGAGGACCTAATGGCCCCAGTTATGAAATTTACTATTTCTAGGTTGAAGCATAAGGTTTGGGAGCTGGAAAGTGAGAAGGTGGCCTGTACCTTCAATTTAATGGGAAATCTCAACCCCATGTCTACTTCAGAAGAATCCGAGGATGATGACCCCAAAGGGAAAGCCAAAAATAGCTCTCCTTTCAAGATAAAGATTAGAGGCCCTAAGGAAAGTGAGTTGGAACCAAAAAGGAAGCCCAAGGGAAAGAAAAGAAGTAGAGCTTTGAAGATAGGCAAGTCCTATGATGAGGAAGGGTTGGAAAAAGCAGAAGAAGATGATGTTCCTCCACCACCAAAGAAGACCAAAACAACGAGGGGTTCAAAGAAGAAGGTTCAGGATACATCAAAAGATGAGCCTCCAATTGTTGATGTGGAGATTTCAGGAGAGAAGACCAAAGTTTATATGAGGAAATCCAGGACTCCCTCTCCAAAAGACACTGTGCAAAAGATGGATCCTCCTCCAAAATCACCAGTCATGGAGCCAGCTAAGGTTGCTTCTCCTCCACCAAGTGTGCATGAGCAAGAGACCCCTGAGGAACATGAGACTAGTGGGGAGGTGGAACCTTTCAAGGAGGGAGAGCTCTTTGGTGAGGCAGCCGAGCTTGGAGTTGAAGAAGAAGAAAGGCATACTTCTCCATTGGTGTAATATGAAGATTCTCCGGCAAGCAGCAAAGGCCACGAATCACCTAAAAAGGAGGATATCCTTGTTAGAACTCCATCACCAATTCAAGAAGAGGAAGTTGAAGTAGATGATAAAGGTGAGAAATCTCCTGAAAAGAAAGAGGATGAAACACCGGAAAAGCAATAGGAATAAGGAAGAACAGAGGAAATCCGGGTAGAGCCTGCTCTCCCAGATTGGCTTGAGAAAGAGATCACCAGAAAGAAGCAGGTAGTTGTTGAGGACACTCTTTTGGATTGGGATGAGATGCTATTCAAAATTGGCAAAGGAAAGAAAAAGAAGGCAGCTAAAGTGGTTTCAAAGATGGAGAGCGATGAACTAAACAAGAGGGTCATTCACATTGCCACTCCTGCTGCAGACAAGACAAGAGAAGATGTCACTGGTGAAGATTATAATGTGCAGACCATTAATCTTGGGCTGGCCTCCATGGAACAGGACATTGATGAATATGAAGGCTCCAGTGCGGTAATCATTGGGAGGTTTAGAAAGGAAGCTCAGATGAAGCATGAGCTTAGAAAATAAAATGAAAGGCTTAGGAAGTGCTTGGAGGATGTAATGAAGCCTCTGCAGTCCCTTCACCCATCTTCTTCTGCCACTCCTAGTTTTCTGCCCAAGGAGACTATCTCCGAAATTGAAAAGATGAAGGCCTCTGCCCAAACTACAATGGATTGGTTGAAGGATGTGCAGGCAAGAGGAGATAGTGCAATCAAGGATATCCTTTCGGTTGGGAAGGATGCAGTCCAAGCCAAGGAGTTATTGGAGCATGTACTATCCCAGGACAAGGAGGATATTGACCTTCTACTGCAGAAATCCAGGGTCATCATAGAATATGGTAAAGATCAATTGGTTACAGATGGGATTCTTTCTTCCTCTAGATTAAATGAACCTTGGGAATGGTTTGAGGCTCTACAAATTCGACAGAAGGCCATGAAGAAGATACAGAAGTGAAAGAAACAGATGGATGGTGATCTTACTGGAGTATATGAGGGTTGCATTACATTTTTTGAAGTTATGACTGGCAGGAGAAAGATAGCTCCTAAGTACCTGAGTCTGGAACAATTGAAGGAATGGTGGCATGACGTTTATGCTCTAGACTCCGAGAATGTTATAACAGGGCACCAGTTGGATGACACAGCAACATACTTGGCAGTAAATGGATAAATATCAAACACATAAGAATGATTGGAATAAGACTGTTAAGCAGTCAAAGGAGGAGATTGACTCCATTAAATGTAGACTTAAGGTTTTGCCTTTGCCACCTATTGCTGAGCTGGATAAGTTATTTTTGAGGGTTCAATATTAGAACAAGGATAAGGGACGCGGTATTTAATGCTTGTCTTGAGATTTGTGCTTCCCTATTATTATAGGGCATGTATTGAACTGGACTACATTGAGGACTGTGTCTAGGCCGACCTTGATGATATGTGTCATTTAATGTGTGCCTTATTTTTGAATTCCTAAGGCTGACTTGTTTTGGGCGGTTGATCTTTTTTGTAAATGTTTGGCTGGGCCGACATGTCTTGAGAATTGCCTATAAAGGGCATTCCTGCCTCATTGTAAAGGAGGATTAGACATAAGAAAATAGAGAAGAGATAATAGAGACAAGTAAGAGTTAGAGCATTTTGTTAATTTCTTGAAGCAAATATTGTAACAAAACAGTGGAATTGTTGCAGCATTTTGGTAATCTAATACAATTGAAGATATTGTGGTTTTCCTAGTGCAATCTCTTGTTTTATTTCATCTTGCATGGTTCCTGTTGTTTTATCTTTCAAATTGCTTAAGGATTTAGGGTTCAGTGTTAAGAATTAGATTAGTGCAGTGAATGATGTTTATGATTTTATATTTGGAGTGTTTGTAGCAATCTCTGGTCTATACTCCCAGTAACTATCTAATTGTAGTAGGCTAGTGAAGTCAACCTCGACCTTATATTTACATGTGCTTAAGTTCGATTGTGGATGAATGTCTATGATTTAAAAATCTATATACCTTAGAAGATTGCACCGTTCTTGTGATATTGCATTGTGGGTTAAGCAAGAATTGGTTATTTGAGATTGGTCCATTCCAGATATCTGTCATTTGCATTACTCATTCTAGGAATAGTTTAGATCTTATTATATCCTTGCACCCTTATCTTTTGTTATTTCTTTATTATCTAGTTAGATCTAGGATTTGAGATCATCATATTGTAAAATCTGATAATTGGAAAGATACAGTTTACTTGTAGTAAGGTCTGATTGTGATTACCAGCATTTCACATTTTATCTAAGTTGTTTATGCATTGTCATGACCTGACACCTGAGAGACCTTGGGGTGATTTTCAATAATTTATTGTTGAAAATAACCTTTCAAGAGAGATAGAATATTGCATTTTGTCTTAGTTTTTGTTGTGCAGAAAACACCATCAACAGATTGGTGCTAGAAGGAGGGCCTGAATGAGCACACTGCATCGTTTCTTAAACGCCATCTCTCTAGAGAGATATAGGAGAAACACTAGATCTACCAAAGGAGAAGAAGATTTACAGGAATTACAGTTTCCCACTAGGTCAAGAAGGACTCGAGAAAGGGGAGAATCATCACCCATCCCTTCACCAGCATCATCCATATCTTCACATCCAGAGGTTGAGGCCATACCCATCCCTGAAGCAGTTCCCATTCAACAACCTCAGCCTATCGTTAATCAACCACAACCACCACCCCCGCTTTTTCCAATGGCTTTCCTAGCTAATAATCCATCCCCTTTGTCTTTCAATGCTTACAATGTAATGCCCAAAAACCCTGAACACTTTTGTTCAAAGTTCCATGTTAATGACCCAAACAGGACTGTAGAAGAGCACATAAGGATTTTCCAAACCTGTCTCAAAGATAGAGGGATTGTTCATGAGGATGTTGCCTGTAGGTTGTTTCCTTATTCACTAGGGGAAGAGGCTTTTTACTAGTATAATCACCTCCCATCTGGCTTAGTTCTTAATTGGAATGATCTTGAAACTATTTTTTTATAGAAGTTCAGGATACCCATTAGTGCCAATGAATTGTATTTACAATTCACTAGAGTCAAAAGAGAAGTTAATGAACCTATATCTAGTTTCAATAATAGGTTTCATCGTGCGTACACCAGACTTCAAGATCCTTATGTTTTGGATGACAATACAGCCTTGGGAGTCTATTACGAAGCATTGGATAGCCTCACAGCCACCTTTCTGAAGTGGAGGCCTAACCCTCCAGCTAACCTAACTGATGCCTATACAGAAGCTGTTAAGCTTAGCACAAATCTGAAGCAACATATAACTAGACCATTGCCTTCTTTAGGACTAGTTGCACATCCTGGTCAGATTCAGGCAGTAAATTAGGCACTTACCAATCATACTCCAATCATGAATCCAGTACCTCAATTACCTTTGGTGCCACATCCTAGTCTTCCCATGAGTTAGGTCTCTCCTGTGATGAATTTCCCCTAGCAGCAGGTTAACCAGCCCATGTATCAGCCACAGCCAAATAGTTTCCCTACCTATTTGTAGAACTCTGAAGTGTTGCATCAATCTATGGGATCTGCTACAATGCCTGTCCCTCCTCAAAATAACCCAGGCCGGCCCCCTTATGTAGATCCAAATAAAGAAAGGATTGATGAAATGGCTGAGTAGATAAAGAAGTTGAACATAGAGGTGACCTACTTAAGGAACCAAAACAGCCAATTACAAGCCACTCAGAAGAATATACAATCTAATCAGAATAGGGAATTTCCACAAGGGAAGAATTTTGATAGAGGACAACGTAATGAGAGAGGATGCCACAATGAGAGAGGATATAATCAGGATAGGGGTTACAATAGTGACAGAGGCTACAATAATGATAGGAGGCAGAATTTTGATAGAGGACAAGGTAGTGGATCAGGATTTGATAAGAGGCCATCACAAGGGCAGAGTGGAACATGGAATACAGGACCCAACAATGGAGGAGTTCCTACTCCCTTAGATCAACCTGTCAACCAATCTACGAACCAGCCAGTTAGTCAAGACAAGCCTCCCAGTGGTGTATATTTGGCTGAGGCTACTCTGTCAGGATGGTGTAGCCTTCATAAGACAAGTCAGTATTCAGAGTTAGAGTGTCCAGAGTTCCAAACTGCTACATCCATTTTTCAGTATGAGGTGGAGAATAATGCAAATGGGCAGGAGATGGTTCCTTCTTCCCCCTATGATTCTAATGTGCTAGTATTAAATCACACTCCCTTCCCAGTAAGTGAAGAAAATATTCTAGAGGAAGAATTTGATTCTCAGGAAGATAAATCGGATTAGATCTGCAATGGGGATGAAGTGGCCCAGTTATTCAATGAAAAGATAATAAATGATAATGGCCCCCTTGATCAGGAGGAAGCTTATGTCGAAGAGGTACAGATGTTCTGACAAGGCTTGAGAGACATGCCTCATAGGCGCCCACAGGCTGGGGGACCTTTCACTACCTCTATTCCTCCTAACAACTTCAGTACTCCCCCAGATCCTAATGCTAGCAATAATCCATCTTTCCCACATGTATCTAGGCAGTACCTTTCGAAGGAAAGACAAGCTCAAACTGACCTACAAAAGGAAAAGGCTGTTCAAACAAGCAGAGACAAGGTGGAGGAACCTCCCAGGGAAGTGTCAACTGACGTGAGCGAGGAGCAAATGGCTTCCTATGTTGCTGAGGAGTTCAAGAAATTAAAGGTAAATCAGACTTAGAGGAGGTATTGATGCTACATACGATGCCTATTGATGATGAGACAGGATCCAGTCATGGTGCTGTTTTGACAGAATCAGTTGAGGAAGAATAAGAACCTGAAGATAATCATATCAGCTTATTGAACAGTTTTCAGGAATTCATCAAGTAGTGTGTGGAAAATCAAATTCACTGAGGCAGAAAGACAAGCTTCAAAGAATTACTCTTACCTAATTGGTGTAGAGTTCATAATGCCTCTCACTCAGAGTTAGAGTGTTGTTTGTGCCAAACAGTAGTAGAACATGTACTGAAATGCATGAATCTAACTTCGGCAATTAAAACAGATGAGCAAAATTTTAGGAAGAGTACAAAAACAAGAAACCTATACTGTCTGAGGAATCCTGTAGCACTGGTAAACTGAAGGGTGTAATAAAAAGGACTACCACTGCTAAGTGTTGGACTCTTAGATTTGATGGATCCAAGTCCAAGCATGGAGCTGGAGCAGGATTTGAATTAATCAGTCCAAAAGGTAAGAATTTCTTTGCAGCCCATAGACTCCAATTTCATTGTACAAATAATGTAGCAGAGTATGAAGCGTTAATTCATGGACTTCTTATGGCACTTAAGAAAAAGATTAAGATTCTACAAGTTTTTGGTGATTCTGAGTTAGTAATTAAGCAAGTAAGGAGGCAATATTCATGCCACGATAGGAGAATGACTAACTATAGGCATAGAGTGTGGGACCTCATTGAGGGATTTGATTCTTTCAATATTCAACTGATACCAAGACGGAAGAATCAAACTGCGGATTCTCTGACTCAAGTAGCAAGCACCCTACAGCCTTTATCTTTGTCAGGATTGAAGAAATTCACTGTGGAATTGACTCCTGTGCCATCAGTCCCAGACAATGTTACTAACTTCCAGGTGTTTGAAGATGACAAGCATATTCTAGATTTTATCACAAATACAGACATTTTTGCTTCCCAAATCATCGATGAAACAGAGCTCCAGGAAGCAGAATTAGATTTAGAAGGAGTGATGAACCTAAAGTCAAATACTATTCCAAGGGGAATGATACAGTTGGAACGAATTTTTGATATGGATAAGATTAAGGATCAGGAACAAGAGTCCAAGAAGGAATCCATCAGTGGACAGTGCGATACTTACAATATGGGAACTGAAGATAAAGCTAAGAATATTTTCATTGGAAAAGTATGCACTCCTGAAGAAAAACAAGGGATAATTGAAGCCTTGCACAACTTTACAGATATAGTAGCATGGAGTTATGATGACTTGAAAACTTATGATACCTCAATAATAACTCATACTATCCCTTTGAAGCAGGTGCCAAACCTTTCAGGTAGAGACAGAGGCCTATAAATGCATTGTTGGAACCACTCATACAGAAAGAAGTTCAGAAGTTACTATCTGCTAGAATCATATTTCCGGTCAAACATTCAACATGGATGGCAAACCTAGTTCCAATGAGAAAAAAGAATGGAGAAATTAGACTCTGTGTTGATTTTAGGAATTTGAACAGATCGTCAGAAAAGGATAATTATCCAGTCCCTTCACTGGATGAAGTGCTCCAAGTGGTTAATGGATCTCAGATGATGTCCTTTCTGGACGGCTATTCAGGATACAATCAAGTAATGGTTCAATATGAGGACAGGCATAAGACTCCCTTCACCACTAAATGGGGTACCTTTGCTTACAGGAGGATGCCATTTGGACTCATTAATGCGGGAGCTAAATTTCAAAGGGCTATGGATATTGCTTTTAAGGATATCATAGGCAAATGCATCATCATTTATATGGATGACCTGACTGTGTTCTCAAAGAATAGAGGGGATCACATCTCAGATTTGTACAAAGTGTTTCAAAGGTGCAGAGAATTTGGCATATCCTTGAATTCTAAAAAGTGTATTTTTGGAGTAACAGAGGGAAAGTTGCTTGGACATGTGATATCAGAGAAGGGAATTGCCATTGACCCAGAAAGAGTGGAGGCCATCCTGAAGATTCAGCCACCTGCTAGCAAAAAGGAAATGAAATCTTTCTTTGGCAAGATCAACTTCGTCAGAAAATTCATTACTAGATTTGCTGAAATTGTTAAGCCACTGAATGCAATGTTGAAGCAGGATGCTAAGATCGAATGGACTTCGGAAGCAAAGGAAGCATTTGCAAAAATTAAAAGAGCCATTGTTGATGCTCCAGTATTGGTAAGCCCTAACTACAACAAGCCTTTTCACATCTATTCATTTACTTCAGATCATTTGTGTGCTGGAATGCTAACTCAAAAGTCTGATGAGGGAAATGAGCATCCCATTGCCTTTATGAGTGCCCCATTAAAAGATGTTGAGTTGAAATATCCAAGTGTGGAAAAATAGACATATGCCTTGGTCAAGGCAGTAAAGAAATTCAGACATTATATCCTCAGGAATAAGATTTATGCCATTGTTCCAGATCCTGTAGTCAAGTTACTTCTGATGCAAAATGAGCTAGGAGAGCATAGAGCTAAGTGGGTGACAATGCTGCAAGAGTACGATATTGAGATACAGCCCATGAAGTTAGTAAGAGGACAAGGACTCACTCAGACTATGGCTGAAATTGGTCCTGAACTGACTGTCTAGAATTATAATGTTGAGGTTTCTCCAGATGGTTGGTATGATGACATAGTTTATTATTTGCTGAACCAACGATCTCTAGGTCATCTCGATGTTGTTCAAAGGAGAGCCTTATGATTGAAGAGTGACAGTTTCATGCTAAAGGGAGCTATTGTGTATAAGAAAAATCATGAGGGCATTTATTTGAGATGCCTTGGGAAACAGGAAGCTGAAAGGGTGATAAACGTATTTCATGAAAAGAATGGCACTGGCCATGGTTCCGCGATTGCCACAGCAAATCAGATTTTGAGGGCAGAATATTACTGTCCCACGTTGTTCATAGACGTCCGTCATCATTTCAGGACCTATCACACGTGCCAGACTGCGGCAACAAGAGAGAGGTATGCAACACTTCCACTCCAACCTGTCACTAAGGTAAGACCTTTTGCTCAATGGGGTACGGATTTCATAGGCCCCATCAATCCACCATCTTCTGCGGGACACAGGTACATTCTCACTATTACTGATTATTTCACAAGATGGACTAAGGCTTTTGCTTGTAGACAGTGTACATCTGAGGTGGTGATTGATTTTCTAGAATCTGCTATTATTAATCAATTTGGATGCCCTATTTCTGTTGTCTGTGATAATGGTCCTGCTTTCGCATCTTTAAAATTTTCAAATTGGGCTTTTGATTATGGCATTATTGTGAAGTTTGCATCCAACTATTACCCCCAGGGTAATGGTTTAGCAGAGTCCTCTAATAAGAACTTATTGACTGTCATCCACAAGCTATTAGAAAGGAACCCAAAAGACTGGCATACCCAGCTTCGGTTTGCCCTTTGGGAAGATCGTACATGACTTAAGTCATCCGTTGGAACATCTCCTTTTCACTTAGTATATGGTCTGGAGCCAGTATTTCCAATTCAACTTAAGATCCCAACCCTGAAGTTTATCAATGAGTTTTATGACGAGGGGAACAAAAGGGAGGCTAGGTTGATAGAGCTACTGCACTTTGAGGAGAGATGAGACACTGCCCTTGAGAATTTTTCCAAACATTAGGGGGTAGTTAAGAGATGGTTTGACAGGAGGGCTAAATTCAAAGCCTTTAGGATTTCTAACCTAGTCTTGTACTGGGATAAACCTCATGATCGAAAAGGGGACCATGGAAAATTTGACAAACTGTGGCTTGGTCCATATCAGATTGCTGAAATACTTGGAGATAATGCCTTCCGTCTGAAGACTCTCATGGGAGATGATATTCCACTGCCTATCAATGGGCAGTATTTGAAGCATTATTTCCAGTCCTAAGTTGTTTTTAGCTCCCTGCTTTGTATATAGTTAGTTTAGGTTGCTTTCTGTTGTTTTGTTTGGTTAGAGTAGGTTTTTTTTTTTTTTTTGCTTGTTTTGCTTTGGTTAGATTAGGTTTGCTTTGGTTTGTTTGTTTTGGTTTGCATCGCTCTTGCTCTTGGTTCTTTTACTTTTTGGGGATCCCTGGTTGCATTTGTATGACAGTGGTGACAAAGTTGGTCTAATGTCCTTGGTATTTTTTTTACAAACTCTAATCATCCTTCCAGGGTATTATGGTATGAATTTCCTACCCACTGTCACTCATCCTTGTGTTGAAGAAAGTGATTTTCTAGTCAGAATGAACAGGAATACATTAGGGTCTCATATTTTAAATTAAAGATACCTGAAGTTGCATAAGGTCCTTATGAAGTTTGAACAAGTGAAAAATCATTTTTCTGCTCTAGTGCCACCGTGGTTCTCATCCCTAAGTGTGAACTTCATTGTTCACAGGTTGAAGCGAAAACAGTGAAAAGATAAGCAGTATAAAAAAAAAGGGAAATACATCTTAAAAATTGAAAGGTTTGAATTCAACTCATCAGGGGGATCTAGATATCTCTACCAAGGCTATAGATTCCTGGTTGGCAGTAGAGCTATGTTCAGGGGAATCACAGTGATAACCTCGTCAGGGCTATGGATGCCTGACTGACAGCGAGGCTCTATCTAGGATACCTTTAGAGAATGAATCTTTACATTGCTTGTTCAGAGCAACTTTGGTTCCTGCTGCAACCAAAGGAAGGTAAGGAATGTATATGCACACACTTTGACCCTGGTGTAGGAAAGTTTAAATGACTAGGGGCATCTTTGATTTACCATGGGTAGTGGCAGGATAGGTGAGTTGCAACCATGAGTTCTGGGTTCTTAATTCCAGTTTGTCATCGAAATGTTTGGGAGCATTTCCCCAACAGAGTCGCCATTTGTTCTGCAGTTTTGCACACACGCCCCACTTGGAGTAGGGACCCTTTTCTTTTAATGTTTTTTGACCTTTGGTTTTATGAGATTTGTCTTTTAGGGTCTTAAGATGTTGGTCTTGGCAGTCTTGGTCTTGCCCTTGGGCTTAAAGTGGTTAAAATTGGCTTTTAGTGAAAATCCGGGTTTTGACCTGAATCTGGGATTTTCCAGCTCAGGCGGATTCTTCGGGTTTTGGTTCGTTGTCTGTTCATTGCTTAATCCTCTGAATCTGGGTTTCTGCTTGACATCGGGATTTTCTGGTTCTGGCGGATTTTCCCGGACTGTGCTAAATTTCCAAACTTGATTAAAATCCCGGTTCTTGCTATTTTCGTAGAATTCGTGTTCATTCGGATTCTTCGCGTATCTTGGGATTTCCCGAAATTCCGTCTTGAGCTCGGGTTTCCAGATTTGTCAGACGCATCTTGTCTCTCTTTAATGCTTATAGTACCTTTTCCCAAACGAGTATGGGGATGGATTTAAAGTCTTTTAGGCATCATTTTAACTTCATCATTCACTTGTTTGCTGCCTTGGCGTCTGAGTACTTCCTCCATTCGAGCTTTGAGTATTGATCTTGAGCCGCTTGCGTGTGGATTGTCTGGAGTGCTGATTAAGGTTTTCATTGCTTGGGCGTGCTTGCTGCGTGGTTACTTCTTCGAGTTCAAGTTTCATCTGGGATAACCCATGGTAGGTTATCGATGACCCCTCTTCTTTGTTGGTGTGATGATTGAGTTTTTATGTGTTGATTGGTGGTCATTTTGGGTCAGCCCATGTTTAGTCACGATTTTCCTCTTATCGAATTAGGGTTGGACCCATCTCAAAACCTCATCACCTGTGCCAGGCGTATTTGTATTTACTCATTAGATGTTAGATGGGTCAGTGTTGATGGACATTCAGGGTAGGATTTTGTTTCTAGATGCGTCGTTCATCATATTTGGCGAGATTAGGGTTTTGGGTGTTTTGCTCGAAACTGCTAACAATGGTTAAACCATCATAATTTTATATCTTGTCCCGAGGTTTAACTGACCCTGCCTTGTGAGGATTCAGAGTGCTTTGGATCAATTTTTGTAGATGGTATTTTAAACCTTGAGCTTACACTGTTTTCCATGGCAGAAGTCTGGTGATCAAATTAGGGCATCGTTGTTTTTTCATGGAGAGTGGTCATTTGAGAGCCTTGAGAGCTTGAATTTGTTTACATTCTGAATTTTGTTGGTTGGTGTCGACTTTGAAATTGTTAGAACCCAAGTGAGGAATCTTACATAATCGTTCAGTCGCTGGTTTGCATGTTGTCTTTTATCAGGTTTCTAGGGTGTCCGCGGAATTCCTGCACACCCGGATTTTCCTGGTTTCGACCAATTCCGTGGAATGTAGCGATTTCTAGAGTTCTTCAACCTTTCGGAGAAATCCGTCCCATCCATATTTTTCTGATTTTCCTGTCTGGTTTTATTTCTTTCAATTTTTTGAAGATAGGATTTATGCTGTCAATACTTAATGCCAATTTCTTGTTGCCAGTAAATGAATTTCATGATTATCTCATAATCTTTGGTCCAAGGTGTCTGATACTAATGTTGGAACTTGGAGATACGAAGGGTTTAAATAGAGGACAGCTGAGAAGAATCTATCAGTCCTAAGGAATGGAATAATGAAGTCTGGACTGGTGCATGTGGCAGGGTTTCCTCCTTTAATCCAATGCTATGAGTTGATTTTAGAGTGTGCTCGACAGTATGATTTTGATACACAAAGGGTTGTCAGTACTGAAGGGAGAGTCTTGGCTAATTTCAGTCCTGTCTCTATTGCTCAAGCCTTTGACATGCCGAATCTAACTTCTGTGTGTGCTTTAAACATGGACATGGCCAGGACATATTATGAGAATGAGCCAACCAAGGCTCAACAGATGATCAATGCTTGGTTGGAAAATCCAAAATCACATCACTCTAAACTGCCCACGCAATTGCATAGGATTAAATTCATATCAGATATCTATGATGCCATAACATTTCTGAGCAGGGTGGCAGGATTGAAGAGTTTCGCAGTATTGGAGAGTTGGATGGTCCATGTGATCACCAAGATTGAACAGGGAACCAACTACCATTGGGTAGGGCTTATCAGCACCATAATTGACAAGCAGCTGAGAGATGTCCTGGAGACCAAGAGATTCACCATGTCCTCTTATGTGGTGTATGTACTAGCTAGATTCTACCCATATAGGGGTTTGAATCCACAAGGGACATTCAGACAGCACATAGTTTATGAGGTATACCCGGAGTTGCACCTAGGACACAAGGACTACAGAAGGGCTAACGATGCATTCACAATGCATATCACTAGGATGCTTCAGAATGCTGAGCATGTGAGACTGTTAGATGGAGCAAAAGGGTTGATAAAGAATTATGGGGCCTAGTTCATTCAATTTCCCACCTTCACCTACATTAGAATTGATGGATGCCCGGCTGCTCCATATAGGTTACCTCGGTATCCTACTAATCACATTGTGTTATTGGAGATTGTGAGGAAAATAGGTGAGTTTGATGCCATAGTCAAAAAGGAGAAGCATAAAACAGGCTTTGGTGGGGATTTCCCTCTGGGAATTGGCGTGGCAGAATTGTGCCCTTCTATCCAATCAGCACACATGACAAGGGAAGAATTGGCAGCATATGGTCTCTCCTTCCACTCCAAGAGAAAAAACTTTGATATCACCGGGGAGGCATAGAAGAAGGACACCAAGGAATATTGTCATAAAGATGACCAAGAGGACTATTGGGCCAACATCAAAGATGATCTTGAAGCAAGAAAGAAGAGGTACTCTAGGCTCCCTGTTGATGTGATCAGACAATACAATGTCAAGCTAATCTCGGACCAACTGGAGGATGATGGAAACCTAGTGCAAAATCATGCCTATGAAGCTATTAAGGATAGGTCAATCAGAGAAATTGATTGGAATGTGGAGGAGATTACAAAGTTGGAGGACCTAATGGCCTTGGTTATGAAATTTACCACTTCTTGGTTGAAGCATAAGGTTTGGGAGCTGGAAAGTGAGAAGGTGGCCTGTACCTTCAATTTAATGGGAAATCTCAACCCAATGTCTATTTCAGAAGAATCCAGGGATGATGAGCCCAAAGGGAAAACCAAAAAGAGCGCACCTTTCAAGATAAAGATTAGGGGCCCTAAGGAAAGTGAGCCAAAATCAAAAAGGAAGCCTAAGGGAAAGAAAAGAAGTAGAGCTTTGAAGATAGGAAAGTCCTCTGATGAGGAAGGGTTGGAAAAAGCAGAAGAAGATGATGTTCCTCCACCACCAGAGAAGACCAGAACAGTGAGGAGTTCAAAGAAGAAGGTTTAGGATACATCAAAAGATGAGCCTCTAATTGTTGATGTGGAGAGTTCAGGAGAGAAGACCAAAGTTTATATGAGGAAATCTAGGACCCCCTCTCCAAAAGACACTGTGCAAAAGATGGATCCTCCGCCAAAATCACCAGTCAGGAAGCCAGCTAAGGTTGCTTCTCCTCCACCAAGCGTGCATGAGCAAGAGACCCTTGAGGAACATGAGACTAGTGGGGAGGTGGAACCTTTCAAGGAGGGAGAGCTCTTTGGTGAGGCAACCGAGCTTGGAGTTGAAGAAGAAGAAAGGCATACTTCTCCATTGGTGCAATATGAAGATTCTCTGGCAAGCAGTAGAGGACACGAATCACCTGAAAAGGAGGATATCCCTGTTAGAACTCCATCACCGATTCAAGAAGAGGAAGTTGAAGTAGATGATCAAGGTGAGCAATCTCCTGAAAAGAAAGAGGATGAAACACTAAAAAAGCAATAGGAAGAAGGAAGAACAGAGGAAATCCGGGTAGAGCCTGCTGTCCCGAATTGTCTTGAGAAAGAGATCACCAGAAAGAAGCAGGTAGTTGTTGAGGACACTCCTTTGGATTGGGATGAGATGCTATCCAAAATTGGAAAAGGAAAGAAAAAAAAGGCAGCTAAAGTGGTTTCAAAGATGGAGAGAGATGAACTAAACAAGAGGGTCATTCACATTGCCACTCCTGCTGCAGACAAGGCAAGAGAAGATGTCACTGGTGAAGATTACAATGTGCAGACCATTAATCTTGGGCCGGCCTCCATGGAACAGGACATTGATGAATATGAAGGCTCCAGTGTGGTAATCATTGGGAGGTTAAGAAAGGAAGCTCAGACCAAGCATGAGCTTAGAAAATAAAATGAAAGGCTTAGGAAGTGCTTGGAGGATGTAATGAAGCCTCTGCAGTCCCTTCACCCATCTTCTTCTACCACTCCTAGTTTTCTACCCAAGGAGACTATCTCCGAAATTGAAAAGATGAAGGCCTCTGCCCAAACTACAACGGATTGGTTGAAGGATGTGCATGCAAGAGGAGATAGTGCAATCAAGGATATCCTTTCAGTTGGGAAGGATGCGGTCCAAGCCAAGGAGTTATTGGAGCATGTGCTATCCCAGGACAAGGAGGATATTGACCTTCTACTGCAGAAATCCAGGGTCATCATAGAATATGGTAAAGATCAATTGGTTACAGATGGGATTCTTTCTTCCTCCAGATTAAATGAACCTTGGGAATGGTTTGAGGCTCTACAAATTCGGCAGAAGGCCATGAAGAAGATACATAAGTGAAAGAAATAGATGGATGGTCATCTTACTGGAGTATATGAGGGTTGCATTACATTTTTTGAAGTTATGACTGGCAGGAGAAAGATAGCTCCTAAGTACCTGAGTCTGGAACAACTGAAGGAATGGTGGCATGATGTTTATGCTCCAGACTCCGAGAATGTTATAACAGGGCACCAGTTGGATGACGCAACAACATACTTGGCAGTAAATGGATAAATATCAAACACATAAGGATGATTGGAATAAGACTGTTAAGCAGTCAAAGGAGGAGATTGACTCCATTAAATGCAGACTTAAGGTTTTGCCTTTGCCACCTATTGCTGAGCTGGATAAGTTATTTTTCAGGGTTCGAGATCAGAACAAGGATAAGGGACATGGTATTTAATGCTTGTCTTGAGATTTGTGCTTCCCTATTATTATAGGGCATGTATTGAACCAGACTACATTAAGGACTGTGTCTAGGCCGACCTTGATGATATGTGGCATTTAATGTGTGCCTTATTTTTGAATTCCTAAGGCCGACTTGTTTTGTGCGGTTGATCTTTTTTGTAAATGTTTGGCTGGGCCGACATGTCTTGAGAATTGGCTATAAAGGGAATTCCTGCCTCATTGTAAAGGAGGATTAGACATAAGAAAATAGAGAAGAGATAATAGAGACAAGTAAGAGTTAGAGCATTTTGTTAATTTTTTGAAGCAAATATTGTAACAGAATAGTGGAATTGTTGCAGCATTTTGGTAATCTAATACAATTGAAGACATTGTGGTTTTCCTGGTGCAATCTCTTGTGTTATTTCATCTTGCATGGTTCCTATTGTTTTATCTTTCAAATTGCTTAAGGATTTAGGGTTCAGTGTTAAGAATTAGATTAGTGCGGTGAATGATGTTTATGATTTTATATTTGGAGTGTTTGTAGCAATCTCTGGTCTATACTCCCAGTAACTGTCTGATTGTAGTAGGCTGGTGAAGTCAACCTAGACCTTATATTTACATGTGCTTAAGTTCGATTGTGGATGAATGTCTATGATTTGAAAATCTATATACCTTAGAAGATTGCACCATTCTTGTGATATTGCATTGTGGGTTAAGCAAGAATTGGTTATTTGAGATTGGTCCATTCCAGATATCTGTCATTTGCATTGTTCATTCTAGGAATAGTTTAGATCTTATTATATCCTTGCACCCTTATCTTTTGCTATTTCTTTATTATCTGGTTAGATCTGGGATTTGAGATCATCATATTGTAAAATATGATAATTGGAAAGATAGAGTTTGTTTGTAGTAAGGTCCGATTGTGATTACCAACATTTCACATTTTATCTGAGTTGTTTATGCATTGTCATGACCTGACACTCGAGAGACCTTGGGGTGATTTTCAATAATTTATATTTGAAAATAACCTTTCAAGAGAGATAAAATATTGCATTCTGTCTGAGTTGTTGCTGTGCAGAAAACACCATCAACACTACCTATATGTGAAAGATATAAAAAATTCCTACTAAGGACTTCAGCAACCATGATAAAAAGATAGGGTGATAAAGGATCACCTTTCCTAATTCCTTTGCTAGCTTTAAAGAAACCCCAAGGAATCCCATTGACCAATACATAGTAGTGGATTGACTCAACACATTCCTGGACAATCCCAATTAACTTGTCATTTAAGCCGAATTTAGATAAAACCAAATAAAGAAATTTCCATCTGACTCAATCATATGCCTTAGAAATTTCCAACTTGAAAGCCATACCTTGAAACCTACCTTTTTCCATAGAGTGGATAATCTCATGTGTCATAATAGCAGCATCAAGGATTTATCTTCCTAGGATGAATCCATTTTGGCATCTGTCGACGATCTTGTCCAAAAGAGGTTTCAGACAATTAACCAAAATTTTGGAGAAAATCTTGTAGACAGTGTTGCATAGGCTTCTAGGCCTGAAGTCAGCCATACATTTTAGATCTTGAATTTTGGGGACTAAGAAAATGTAGGTGTTATTCAACTTTTTCAATAGTTTTGAGTTTTGAAGAAGTCTCTGGCTGCCATGGTCAAGTCATAGCTGACAATGTCCCAATATTCTTGAAATAAAGTTGGAGGAAAGCCGTCTGGCCTAGGGGCCTTATAGGAACCCATAGAAAACACTATCATCTTAACTTCATCCTCAGAAATAGAGGCTAAGAGCTGAAAATTGTCCTCTACACTAATAGCAGTTGGGAGGTGACTTAAAATTCTATCTTGCACATTAGTGGATAGTCCACTACCATTATCCAAGAATATATGTTTAAAATAGCATTCAACTATTTCACTAATTTTGTCTTCATCAATCACCTCTTGATTAACTTCATTCAGTAAGCATTTGATGGTTTTTCTTTTCTTGTTCCTATTGGCTATCCTATGGAAAAAATTTGAATTCCCATCCCCCTCCTTCATCCATTGCACTCTAGACCTCTGTTTCCAATATATTTCTTTCTTGCTTAAATTATCTTTCCATTTCCTTCTCCAAGCTTCCTCTTCAATATGCAAATATTGTAGGAAATCACCCTTGGCCATTAGATTTTGGATGTTGTCAAGCTTAATCCCAATCTCCTTTTTTTCTTAAAAATGTCACCAAAGGTAGATTTAGACCATCCTTTAACTTCATTTTTAATGAGATCAAGTTTTTGGGAGATTTTTTACATAGTTGACCCTTGGATCGAATGACTCCACTAGTTTTTTATACAATATCTGAAATCTAGGTGTGTCATCCACATAATCCCAAATCTAAAGGGGTGAGGGCCAGAGAAAGGATTATTCATCCATTGGAGAATAATTGGGGTATGATCATAAATAGTCCTAGGGAGGGCACTAAGAGAATCATTTCATCCCAAATCCCAACCCACGGATACCAGCACTCTATCCAAATGGACTTAAATAAGGTGGTTACCTTTTTGATTGTTGGACCAAGTGAATGAATTACCCTGTAGTTCCAGGTCAAATAAGCCAGACCTGCTGATGAAGTTAGAAAGGTCACTCATGTTGTCACTATAGTCCATTAGACCACCAAGTTTCTCCGAAGGGAACAACGGGGAGTTAAAATCACTAGCCACCATATACATGACATTTTTTTCTTCTAGAATTAAATATACGACTTCTTCCCACATACTTTTCCTTCCTCCATGAGTATTCGGGGCATAGATATTAAATAGGTTCCAAATATAATTATCAGCTCTGAGGGTCACAGCGAGGTAACTATGGGAAAATGCATAGGCTTCCCCATCAATATTATCAGGATTCCACATAGTAGCAATGCCACTAGACGCACCATCTGCTTCACTGTAGAAGCAGGAACTTGGCCAAATTTTATTAGCTATTGAGGAGAAAGTCTGATAAGTCATGTTAACTTCCTGCAAAAGTAGGACATCTATTTTAAGATCTAGAATGTATTTCCTGAGAGAATTTTTTTTTTGGGGACTATTCAACCCCTTCATGTTCCATGAGAGGAACTTCATTCTCTATTGTGATGGGTTGAGTCTAGGGTTGACTTCCATCAATTGGAAATTTCCCTTGTTGTAGCTTTCTGCCTTGACAATCTCTCTGAAGGCCTTCCTACTTTGTTGTCTATCACCACATCAAATTTCTTAGTTCTTATTTTCCTCTTTTAGTCTTCCAGTCATCGTTGTTGACTCCATCCAGTTGGGTTTTAGAGGTAGAAGGCTTAGAGTCTAGAGTGAGAATCACAGATTTAGTGACTTCCCTCGCTAGGTCATCCACACTAGATGGTTGAGAAGAGTAAATGCATGAGGTGTCAAACCCTATTATGTCCTTCATCGGGGTGATGATCCCTTTCTCCAACTGTTGCTAAATAGTGACAACAGTTTTCTCCCCAACCCCATCAAGGGGTTGGTTAGCAACAATAGTAGATTTATCCATGTTCCCTAAGTCTATGCCCCCAGAAGACAAAGGAGAAACCACAACCTTACACTATGCCCTCAAATCCAAACTATGAGGAGACAAACCCACATCCCTTAGTGGGGAGAATTCACCTTCCTCCAGGAAGCCAAGGGACTTCCCTTGTTCCACCCCAAAGATTTTCTCCTGAACCTCAGGGCCAGGGGATTTCATCATCTCATACAAACCTTCAGTAAATGGGTAATCATCCAGCTCATTGGAGTTGGTGTTCTCCTGAGTATCACTGGGGTTGGGGATTTTTTTTATTTCCACCTCCCTAGAAGAAAGGGATGGGTTTTTCCCTTTTAACAAGGGTTCCTTTGGCACTGAGGCCTTGCAGTCCATGATAACATGCCCCTTCCTCCCACATTTTTGATAGAATAGAGTGGAATTTTCATAAACCAGGGCCTGGGTCCATTTTCCCTATTTAGATTTTAGAGTTATAAAGTTAGGGAGAGCCTTGTTGATGGCTACATTGATACAAAACCTTGCAAACACTAACCAGGAATTAGCCAGAGTGACCGTTTCCATAGAGACATAACTACCAAAGGAGTTGCCTATCCAACAAAAGATTCATTCATCCCAAAATTCCAATGGGAGGCTAGGCATGTGAACCCATACATGAGCCATCCGATTAAGTTCTACAGATGGATTGAATCTCGATTTCCACTTGGCTAGAGACAAGAAATGTTTTCCATAAGCCCATGAGCCCGAAAGAAAATAGATCAAATCCTCCTTAGCCATGAATTTGAAGAGGAATAAACCTCCAGGCATAATGGAGATAATCACACTTCCCTTCAACTTCCAGTGACCATTAGTCTAGCTATGAACCATGTCAATGGTGGGCCTGAAAGCAAAGAATATTCCCACCAGTGTGAGATGCAACAAGGAGGCAACCTTGTCCATTACTGTATCTGGTAAGAAAATCTTAGTTCCGTCATCTGAATGAACAATGTCTAGGATGGAGGACTCAAAAGTATTGTTTCTAGCCCCAACAAGGGAATTCTTCTAGTTAACCTTGAGGGAGTCATCCCCGTTAAAAATTCCATTGTCCCCATTAGTGGGAATCACCATTTGTGGTTTGGAAGCATTGGACACGAGCCCTACATCCCCATGTGCCACAGTAGAAACATGAGGGTCATGAATCTTTTCTATATTGGGAGGGGGGTCAGGCTAAGGGGAGGTAGAGTCCTCCCTAGGACCTAAAACCATGGCCGGAAAACTTGAAATGCAAGCGTGAGAGATTACAAAGCTGCAATAAAATGTTTTAAAACTATTTTTTCTACCTTTTCACCCCACTAGTCAACTTCAATGTGCAAAGTTGCAAAAGAAATTTAATTAAAAAAATAAATTATTTTTAGATAAATAATTTTCCACCCTTCAACATGTAATCCAAGCCAAAATTAATTTATTTTCAACAATCCAAAATTGCTTAATTGAAAATTAACCCTCTTTTGCTGATATAGGATTGCTAGTTACCATGGTTGCTCTTGCATCAGACACCCAAGGTAGACAAAAACTTTGTGAGCTTGGTCTCAAAAAATGGAGTTGAATGGTAAAACAATCCTTTCAAGTTGTAAACAACCCTCAGAAAAATCCATTACTGAAATTGGTTGGTGCAGGAGCACCTTATCCTCAAAATACATTCAAAAGGAAAAAAATTGAAAATTTGAGTTCCTAAGTATGTAAATCTTTTTAATACATCATGAGAGGTCATATTTGATGTAATTAAAGTCTTGAATAGTTCAATAGGTGGGGAAAAATATAGAAAAAGAAAAATTACAAAAAAAATGTCAAAGTTGCTAATTATGCAAAATGCAAAATGTAAAAAAAAACTGAAGATAAAGAGTCTTTGAGGGAAAAAAGAAGAGTTAGGTTGATAGAAGAATAAAATTCAGTTTGGATTGGGAAACATCTTTAAAAATCTTGAGAAGGTGAGCAAATGATTCATTCTTGTATTCTTGAAGTTTAACATCAATAAAAGTTCCCTGTTTTGTTAATTTGTAGAGTCCTTTCTGTTATGCATTCACTTGTATGGACTGTACTGTAGCATAGGGATTGAAATATTTTTGTTCTTGATATATTAGAGAGTTAGCATCATTTTGAATCCATTTAGGAGTGATTTGATCGAGTAAACAAATTGTTTGAAAGCATTTTTTGTAGTTCAGTTGGAAACCCTTAAAACAGGGGTTTTGAGTGTCAAATAAGAAAATGAAGCCTACTCCACCAAATTAGGCCTTATAGATTGGTCAAGTAGAGTTAATTAGGATGTTTTAGGTTGTGGTTGTGTTGTTTTGTGTAGGGGAAACAAGAATACATTGATGGAGCTGCTGGTATAGGGAATTTGGAGAGTTTCCTTCATGAAAAGAATGGCTCCATGATAGAAAATGATGTGAAAGCATGCAAAACAGTTGGGAGTGGGTTTAGAAAGTTTGTGCAGACCAAACCAAATTTTTTTGAAGCAATTTCAATGAGGCAGAAGGTTTGGAGAGAATATTTCCTTGAAACCCTCATTCATTAAGCTAGTTTTGAGCAAAAAGCAAGGGTTTGTTGGATTAGCATTTTATGGAGCCTTTTCCTTCCTAAATGTTGTTGAATCTTGAGTTTTGCAACATGAATGAAGACTTTTAAAGGTTATATTATGTTTTGGAGTTGATCCAATGGTGGTTGCTTTATATTTTGAGCCTATCTAGGGTGCTAAAATGTAGGACAGTCAATTGTTCTATGTTATTTTTCCAAAACAAGTCTGTCTAATGTAAAGGTTTGTGATAGTATGAAAAAATGTGCCTTTATGTTGAAAATATCCAAAATTAAGGAAATGGAATAACTTGATTTAAGGGTTAGGTGACCTACAAGCCAAATAATGGTAAGACTATACAAATGTGTGAATCTGATCTAACATAGACAAGAATGATATTGAGTGCTTGGAAATAGTCTAGTTGATGATATTTTAGATGGATCTATTCTTGGTTAAGGTTTGAAAGATAGATTTGATGGTTTTGAGGTATTGAGCAAGGATTACTCAATGTGCTAGTTGATTTTTTAACTGCAAAATTCAAAGATTCTGCTAGAACAGTGGTATGCAAATATGTTCTTGATTTTTTTTAGTTAAATTGATGTGGATTATAGTGTTTTGAAGGCTTGGTGACAGTTTGAAAGAAATAAATAATGATTAGTTGTCTATTTTCCTTGGAAAAGGAGTTGTTTTGAAGAGTGAAAGTATGGATAGTGAGAGTGTTGAATGGTTCAAGTTTTCCTATCAGGTTGTTAATTTATTTCTATTCAAATGATGTGGGTAGAGATGTTTTGAATCTGTTAAGAGTGTGGATTACTGATTTTGTGGTATAGAAGATTGGTTTCCTTGAGAATGGAAAGTAAATTTGATGGATTTGTGTTGAAAGGTTAAGTGAAATTTGAAGGTTTTTGGTGAAATGAATTGTGATTTTTTGATGAATTTGGAAAGTGATCTTCTCAATTGTGTTTGGGGAAAGAAGTTCCCTAATGAATTGTGATTTTGATTGATTCTCTTACATCACTGGTACCTCTGATTTGTTCTTCTTTCTCCTCTTCCAGCACCTAGCCGGAACAATTATCCTTCTCCTATGCACTCATTATATTCAATGTGGAATCAACTCCACCATAAACCATCCACCTCCACCAAATGCAACTCACAATATCTTCCAATCTTGTGGGATTCATCTCACCATATTCTGACCACCTCCTCCAAAATGCACTTGCACTAAACTTTGCAATACCAAACAAGTTTTCTTCCTTCCATACTTCACTAGCAATCTCTGACTGAACCATCTCATTTGAATTCACTAAATCATCCAACTTATCATGGAAATAATTAAAAATAAAAGGTTTTACCTCCTCACTACTTACTGCAATATCATTCTCAACCTCATCAAAGCATTCATCAAAATCTGATTTCACCTCATTACCTTTTGTTGCAATCTTCACTCCATCTTTTGTCAAAACTTTCCATTCCTTTTCTACCACTGAAATCCTTTCATCTACACAAGATACACTCTCATCTTCATCATAAAAATGAAACATATTATGAATTACCTCTTTCTCTTCAACCTTTTTTTTACCACTGCCTACTGCCATATCTTCTTCACCATCACTCTTAGTTGCACTTTCATTTTCCATTACTTTCAAGTCCTCCAAAGGACACTCATCATCCTTAATCATCATTGAACTTTACTCTTCTTTTCCCTCTTTATCCTTTTGAACAAGGATTTCCATATTTTCCTTTTCATCCTTCTTCCCTACACACAAATTTTCACTTGCAAACATATCAATACCAAAAGAACAATAAGATTCAATCCTTCCCATTTTATTTTCCTTTCTATCCTTATTATCTGCTACAACTTCTTTTGCCACTTCCTCTTGCCTATCTTGCAAAGGATTCAAAACATATTCTTCCTCATCCTTTATGATGCTATATGTATTCTTCCTACCATCTTGTAGAGCTCTTTGATCATACAACCATGGTCTACCCAACAAAACATGGCATATATCCATAGGTACTATATCACATACAATCACATCCTTATATCTATGAATTTGAAAATCAACCACACATTGCTCACTTACCCATATTTGGAAATTTCCTCACAACCAAGAAATGTAGTATGGGCTAGGATTCTTGATTCTTTTCAATTTTAGCTTGTCTACCATCTCTTCGGATACAATATTATTGGTGCTATCACTATTCACAATGACATTGCAACATTTCCCACTCATATTAAACATCTTGGTCAGAATAGATTAATCCTTTGGATGGGCTCTTGATTCTCTATTTGTGGCTCTAGAAATTCTTTCTTCATCACAAAACATTCTCCTAGCTTCCAAGACATTTTTTCAAACACTTTTCCACACTCTCTTTGCAACTGCTTCACTCTCTACACATAGGTCATGGTGAAAACTGCCTCACATTGACACTTTTGGCCACACACTTAGGAACAACCAGATCTGATACCACTAATGTAGAGAGGATTCACTACTCTCAAACCCTCTCAAAATTCATCACAACAATTACAAATACAGAAAAGATAAATTGTAAATTAAACTAAAAAAATTGACTGCACAGGAAACCATTGATTTTCTCATTTAAATAAATATGATTACAATTGAATTAAAGTCATCAAAGGATTTGTATGAATAAAATTATTCTCCTACAAGAATCACATATGCAACTAGAAATTAATCTCAAACATATGAGCTTTTGCAAAAAGAACCATCTCCCAACTCTTCTAAACCACCTGCAACACTTGCAACTTCAAACCAGTTGTTCTAACATCCTCATGGGCTGTTGATTATTAGACCAAACCTACAATAAACATGTCCAAACTTTCCTCCAAAGAAAATATATTCCCTCTAACTTGTCTCTTAAAAATTTCCTTCAAAATTCTTCTTCAACAATTCTTCCATGAAAGTGGCTTCTAGATTCTTCTCACCCCCTGTCATGAAATCAAATTTTCATACTTTATTTGGTCCTCTCCAATATAGCATGACCCTTTGATATTTATGCACATTAAATCCCTAAAAAAAACAATTAAAACTCATTTAAAATCCATTCATGTCAGCAGCCCTCTAAAGATTGGAAAAAATAGTTTTAAATTCTTCTCTTTTTGACTCCTAAAAGAGGAAAAGACAAAAAGTAGGCCCAGGCTTCCACTTTCATAGTCCCTATTATCTAGAAATAATTATTTTGATTTTTTTTAAAGCTCCATAAATCAATTCCAACACCTCATAATTATTTTCAAATGTTTTACAATAAAATGTTTTAAAACTACTTTTTCTGCTTTCTCACCCCACTAATCAACTTCAATGTGCAAAGTTGCAAAATAAATTTAATTGATAATTAAATTATTTGTAGATAAATAATTTTCCACCCCTCAACATGTAATCCAATCCAAAATTAATTTATTTTCAACAATCCAAAATTGCTCAATTTAAAATTAACCCTTTTTTTGTTGATACAGGATTGCCAGTTACCATGGATGCTCCTGCATCACAATACTAATTGGATCTTGCATGAACTTCATAATTAATTTTGTATACCCTTCCAATGCTATACTATCATCATTTGTAGGAAAAAAATTATCTAATATCAAGCATAGTTCAGGCTTAGGTATGTCCAAGAAGAAAATTTTCCCTTTCACAACCATATCCAAACTTGTCAAAAATATCAAACAAGTCATTTCATCATGCTTGGTGGTCTCATGTATTCAACATTGGTCTGATTAAAAAAAAAAAAAATCTCCTAGGGTACAACCATCTATTTAGAACCTCTTGAAACTATGGAATGTCAACCTTGGGCAGATGCAAAATGATGGGTAGCCAATTTGTGGCCAAATTTTTAAAACAGTTTTGAAAGATGATAACACGAGGGATTTATAATGCACTTGAGTTATGGCTTGGTGTGATGAGCCTAAGGCTCAGCCAAAATGAGCCCATAACATGAGTGCATTATAACGCGCTCGCATTATGAGCTATTAAAAGAAAAAAAAAGGAATTAGAAATCATTTTCATTGTGATAGTGTTTTTTTTCTACTCGCGGCCAAAACCCCTCATTTCCGCACTTACATTTTGGGAGGATCCATTTTGCAAGATTTTTCATTAAACTGTTGCTATTTCATTGCCAGGACACCGCCACGTCGATGAGGAGGTCTGAGAGGTAAGGATTGTTTGTTTTTTGTTGTGAATTTGTTAGTTTTAGGTTATTTTTTGTATTTAATTTTTGAATTTGTAGATGTTAATGAACTTGCAAACCCTCAAAATCCTCAACAAGTACAACAAGAAAAACAAAATCCTCAAGTTGATAAACCACAACAACAATCTCCACCAATCCCTCAACATCCTCCTAGCACTCAACAAAACTTAATGGGTGACATTAAAAACAATAAAAAAATTTTTAAGGATTTAATCAGGAGGTTGAATGATCCAAATGGTTCAACCGTGCAAAGAATTACCCTAGAAACTTCACTTAAAGAAATGTTAAAACATGTAGATTCAATCAGCAAACAATTAACTAGTTGGCAAGATAGGAGGCAGGCGACTAGGGCTTATTATCGAGATAAATTATTATATAAAGATGTAAAAGATCTAAAAATTACAAAATTTGATTTGTGTTTATTATTCACCAACCCACACACAAATGCAAATCTTACCCTCAATGTGAAGAGTTTTCCTATCCATTGGTCCCACCACCAATAGATTAGGAACATTTTTTGGGATAGGTTGTACATGGTTTTTGATTACCCACCATGCAACAATTGCGAAGTCCCACAATATTTCCTTAGGAAACTATACTATGAGTTCATCTTGAACAAAATCCTAAATTATTTTGATATGAAGGACTTCCAAGGGAGAGGTGGGGGGTCAGATCAAGATAGACCCAGTGCACAACAAGATCCTACTATTGGAAAAACAAGGACATACAATTGAGAGGGGGGGTGAATCAATTGTCTGAGAATACTTAAACTCATATCTAATGAATGAATAATAAACCATGAACAATCAACACATCAAAAGCACAAAGAACACCAAGATTTTTACGTGGAAACCCTGTTAGGGGAAAAACCATGGTGGATTTTAGTCCACAATATTATACCCTGTTAAAAGTATAATGAAAAATAATTGGAATGCACATGCATTCAGGCACACTGCCTAGATCTCACTACTCAAATACAAAAGGGATCATTTCCAAAAAATAAAAAGAAATTCAGATTAGATCCATAGGGTATGAACTAAGAAAATATCTTCTGCAAAAGTCTGATTAAAGTTCCAGTTAAGCATAGAAACACTCCTTCACACTTCACTCAAATTTCTTCACACTCTATTCTGCAATTGAATGAATAGATCACTATTCACACACTTGCACTTTCTCTGGCTCCTCTTCACTTCACACTTACACTAACTTCACACAAACAACCATTCTTATATATCTGTAACCTGGATTTACATGAACAACTTTTCCAACCAAAATATAAAACATATTTACAATGTTGGCCCAAATTTATAAATAAATTTTCAATTTGGATCAAACACCATCAGTGAATATTATGATGCAACCTAAAACAATATCCTCAAGCATGCCAAACATTCAAATTTCAATCTTCAAGGATCTGCAACACGTTACAACCATCATGTCGGCCAAGAACATGAAAACCTGAACACATGAGAAAAATATTTGACCACAAGCACACCAATCAACACAGACGTACAACAAGGATAGAGAATGATCTAGAAGCATCCACAAGCAACAAGAACTAACAAAGAGGCATCTACAACAACTGAGATTACTAGAATTACATAAAATTCAATTAGGAACACTGATAGAGACCACAAAAACACTGTCAGAACACAACTAATCATAACATGATCAAATATTCACATGGACCTCTAAAAATTCTGGTAGATGAACTAGATACTCTCAACAATAAACCATTTAGTCCACAACAACTGATCTTCAACGTATAGAACAAAAAACCTTCTTGACCTTCACTGTTTCACTGGCAACCTGTAATTCTTCCTTTAACAATTTTCTCAATATCCTCGACATATACAGCCTTCAATACAATAGTGCTAATAGTGTTGACATCAACTACAACCACATATCAGCAATACAACCACAACATCCAACAATCTCCCCCTTTGGAATTGATGGCAACATATGATGTGAAAAACACCATCAACACAACTCTCAATTAGCACTTACTCCCCCTTAGATTGTGAATCTTCTTCCTTAATCTCTTCTACATGAACTTCACCCCACAAGGCTCTTCTCCCCAGATAAGCAACAATTTTTCACATGAATATTCTCCCCCTTTGACATCAATGGAAAAGTTAAGAATTACCTTTCCATATACAAGCTTTGAACCACATATCTACACATCTAACTACTCCCCCTGAGTAGTAGCCACAAAAACATTAATCTGGATCAAGAAATATCTATGAAGCACACAAATTGATGAAAGAAAATGCATCTTTAGTTTATATAATGAGGGGTAATCACCCCTAGTCCCTCTGAGATACTCAAAATTATCCTTCGGCAACGGCTTGGTGAAAAATTTTGCAACCTATTTTTTGGTAGGCACATACTCTAGTCTGACTTCTTTCTCATTCACTTTCTCCCTTAAGAAGTGAAACTTGATTGATATATGCTTGGTCTTAGAGTGTAGCACTGGATTCTTCGATATGTTAATTGCACTTGAGTTCTCATAGTATATGGAAATAGGCTCATCATATACTACTTTGATATCTTTCATCATCTATTCCATTCACATCACTTGAGTACAGTTATTTGTAGCAGCAATATACTTTGCTTCAGCAGTAGATAGAGAAATGGAATTTTACTTTTTACTCATCCAAGACACCAACTTCTTCCCTAAGAAGAAAGCACCACTACTAGTACTCTTCCTGTCATCTACATCTCCTACCCAATCTGCATCAGTGTATGCATTCAAAGTAATATAATCATCCTTAGGATACCAAAGCCCAAAATCAACTATTCCTTTCAGATATTTGAAGATTCTCTTTGCAACAGTCACATGAGACTCTTTTGGATTAGCCTGAAATCTAGCAACCATACATTTGGCATTCATAATGTCTGGTTTGGTCTAAGTTAAGTAGAGAAATCCACTAATCATTGACCTGTATCTTGTTTGATTTTCCTTAGGAGAATCATCATTCTGTGTTAACTTGCATCTGGTTACCATGGGACTACCAATAGGCTTTGAGTCTTCCATGCCAAACTTCTTCTGCAGCTCTCTCACATATTTGGACTAAGCTATGAAAATCCCATTGTATAACTAAGTAACTTGCAATCCTAGAAAGAACTTCATCTCTCCAATCATACTCATCTCAAATTCACTCTTCATTTCATCAACAAACTTCATTCATAGGTTATCATCTCCTCCAAAAATAATGTCATCCACAAAGACCTCAATAATCAATTCTTTGTCATAATCCAATTTGAAATACAAGTTGTTGTTAGCAGTACATTTATTGAATCCAAGCTTTAATAAATATTTATCTAGTCTAGCATACCAGGCTTTGGGGGCTTGCTTGAGTCCATACAGAGCTTTCTTCAATCAACAAACCATGTCTTCCTTGTCAGTTAATTGAAATCCATTCGGTTATTCAACATATCCCTCTTCTTCTAGCTCACCATTCAGAAAAGCTGACTTCACATCCATTTGATAGACTTTATAGTTCTTATATGCAACATAAGCAAGAAATAGTCTTATAGCTTCAATTCTGGCAACAAGGGAAAAGGTTTCTTCAAAATCAATACCTTCCATTTGTGAATACCCTTTACATACCAATCTTCCTTTATTCCAAACCACTTCACCTTGTTCATTCAGCTTATTCTGAAACACCCATTTAGTACCAATCACATTTTTATCTTTAGGTCTAGGAACAAGTATCCATGTATCATTCCTTTCAATCTGCATCAATTCTTCCTTCATAGCTTCCACCCAGTGTTCATCATTGCAAGCTTCATTGACATCTTTAGGCTCAATTTTGGAAATCAAGCAATACTCTTCTGCAATCTTTCTTCTAGTTTGCACACCTTTATTCTTGTCTCTTATAATTTGATTTTAAGAATTGTTTAGCTTTACATACCTTGGAACCTTAGGACTTTCTCAAACTTCTGGTTCTTTTGTTATTTCTTCTGCACTTGCACGTGTCTTTACTTCATGACTACCTTGATTTACCAGAACAATTTGAAGTTGATTCTATGTTTGAGTATTTTTCCCTTTGTTTGTACTATCTTCTTGGTCATCTGAATCATATCCATAGTATCTAGATGATCTAGTAGAGTCCTCATCAACTCTAACATTTGCACTTTCAACCATTTTTCTCAATCTTCTGTTGTAGCGTCAGTAGGCCTTGCTTTTAGTAGAGTAACCTAGAAATATTCCTTCATCACTTCTTGCATCAAACTTGCCTATGTTCTCATCTCTCTTAATATAATACTTGCTTCCAAAGATCTTGAAGTATTTAACAATAGGCTTATAACCAAACCATAGCTCAAAAGGAGTCTTACCAAAGTTACCATTGACATTTACCCAGTTTAAAGTGTATATAGTAGTGCTTATAGCTTCACTCCAATAGATGTGAGGCACATTTCCTTCTTTCATCATTATTCTAGCAGCATCCAGAATTGTTCTGTTCTTTCTCTCTGCAACTCCATTCTGTTGAGGGGTTCAGGGAGCAGATAACTATCTTTTGATTCCATGCTCTTCACAAAAATAATTGAACTCCCTAGAGGTGAACTCACCACCTCTGTCTGACCTTAAGCATTTGATTTTCAGACCTTTCTCATTCTCTTCCATAGCTTTGAAACTGTAGACACTTAAAAATGACCTAGGCCTGCAAGCTTCATTTTTACCACTTTCATCCTAGCATAATTATGACATTTAATTATGTCTTTGGTCCACATTCAACTATTGATTAAATAATTCATAATTATTTCATTAATTCATGTCCTTTTATTCTTCATGATTATTAAATAAATAAATTTTATTTATTTATTAAATACATCATTAATTGTCTAAGTCTTCCCTTAGTTAAATAAATTTCTTAATTTTTTTAATTACCTTTCTTCATTTATTTAATTACCTTTCTTCATTTATTTCTTCTTGATTATTAAATAAATAAATCTTATTTATTTATTTAATACATCACTAAACCTCACAATTAAATAAATTCATTAATTTATTTAATTCTTAATCATATCTTCTAAATTAAATAGTTATCTTTAATTATTCAATTGTCAAAATTAATATTCCTCTCATTTTCAATAAATGAAATTATTTTAAATGTCATCATAATCTTAACTGACAGTCCATTTTGGTAAATAATCTGAAAATATTATTTATTATTTCACAAAATCCATAATTTGAATTAACTCAATTCAAAATGGAAACTAATCTTCTACAAATCAAGTAATCGGGCAGATTATTGATTTTTCAAATCTGATTTTCAGTCTAACTCTTATCTTCTTGATTTTTCGAATCTCATCATCTAATGGTGAAAACCTAGCAAACATGCACCTTGGATAAGTACCATGATGAAAACTTGGCAAACAGGTGTCATGTGTAAAATAAATCATCTATGTGGACTCTTACACTTGGGGGAAAGTCATCTCATCTCCTAGGCCTTCCTCTTGACATTGACATCCGACCATTTCATTCATATCATTTTCATACATTTTCCACTTACCTCGGTCTTGACATAAAAATGGCACACATAAATCATGCTTTGGGAAAACTCTTGACATGTCTATCCTTCGGTCATACACGATTCACGAAACATCATGTCATTAACTGTCATAGTCTTATTATCCTTGTACGACATAGTCCTTAAAAATCATATGAAAATTCCCTTAGTCTCATGTCTCCCATCTTTTACCAAGGCCACCCCCTATCCTTTCACGCCTGTCACCTATTTTGGCTTTCCCTTGTCAAACGGTCTAAGGATACTCCATCATCCATTTTAGTCCTAACCAAGTCATTCCAAATGCAACGAGTCTAATTCATACAAGCACATTATCCAAAACGTTACTTGACTTTGTTCATGGCCCGGCTGCAGACCTCCGTACTTTCATCACATTATCATCATCGTCCTCACGTTATTTTGGAATGTGTCCTTCCCACGTCAAACAATATTGTCATCACCTGTCAATTGGTATTCAACTTGACTAGGGGCACAATCATGTTTGTCCTTGGATTCTCATGTGTAGGAATAAGTCATATGCATTTGTCACGATCCTCTTAAACATCAAAATTCAAAAAAATCATAAAATTCCCTGAAGAAAAAGACAAAAACATCATAAAATGTCCTAAAAAAAAGACAAAAACATCATAAAAGTCCTGAAAAAAAGACAAACATAATAAAATGTCCTAAAGAAAGACCTAAAAATCATAAAACGTCCTAAAGAAAAACACTAAAGCATCCAAATCAATGTCAAAATCCTAAAAATGGAGTGAAACTCAGTCATGTCAGTCATTCCATGTCATTGTCGAACTACGTTGTCTCTGCGCATTTGCTATGTAGGCAAGGCCATCAGTCGATGAGTCCCCAAGACATTAGGTTAGTCCTTTTAGGTTGGCCCAAATAAAATCATGGCATTTGTCACAATCATCACATCGATCAAATAAGTCAGACATAGTCAAACTCATACACAAGATAGTCATTCGAAACATCAATGTCAAAATTGGTCAAAATCAGACAACACAGTCCAATCAATCATACAGTCAATATCAATCAACTTGCCAAAACATATTAGTCAAAACAATGTCAATCCCGTCACTCTTTGGTCCTCTTCAAGATGTGTCCTTCTTGGAGTTAGACCTCGTCAAAATGTCCTTTGCATTTTCAGGATGTGTCCTTCCTAACAATGACCCCGTCAAACTATCAACACCGTCAAATTGGAAAAACTCTTAAACCGTCAAAACTGTCAAACTAACAAGAAATCAATCTTTGGCAAACAAATATTGGCAAACAAAATAAAATGGCTGTTAATCTTTCTGGTCTATCTTGTCTTATCTTTTGACTATCTTGGCTATTTTGTCTTATATTTTTATTGTCTTTTTGGTCATGTTACTAGCTACCTCGAGGATGTCCCACGAAGGATTTAGAGGTGCGATGACGTCTCCTGGCCTATTTTATTTTCTTTGACTACTGTCTGTGGATTGTCTCGACAAAAAGACTAGGGCAATATGACCCTTAGTATGAGTTAGGACATTCCTTGTCTGTGACTATCTATTTTTCAAGTGGATGACCTTGCACACCTTGGTCTATGTCATATCATGGTGTTTGTTGTCTATTTGTGTCATTTTTACTACCCAATGATGATTAAGAGCAATAAATATTAAAGTCTTATGGCAATGTTTTGAAGGATTTGGTCTAGGAACTAACATGCGTCTTCTTTAGTCTTGTCATCTTCTCTCACCCATCTCATATAGGCATTGCATCCATATCATCATCCATATCTTTTGCACTAACATTTCTTTGTCTTTTCATATTCTAGTCTTCTCGTCCATTTCGAGAGCACACCCGTGATCTAGGAACCCATCTATCCTCTCGAGGGGGCATACGACTACCCTCCTCATCATTCTTCCTCATCTTATTTTGCACTGGGGCATATTTTTGACTTATTTTCTTTGTCACAATGCGACATGCTACATTATGACAAAGAGGGGCAAAATGTAGACACTTAAAAATGACCTAGGCCTATAAGCTTCATTTTTACCACTCTCGTCCTAGCATAATTATGGCATTTAATTATGTCTTTGGTCCACATTCAACTATTGATTAAACAATTCATAATTATTTCATTAATTCATGTCCTTTTATTCTTCATGATTATTAAATAAATAAATTTTATTTATTTATTAAATACATCATTAATTGTCTAAGTCTTCCCTTAGTTAAATAAATTTCTTAATTTTATTTAATTACCTTTCTTCATTTATTTCTTCTTGATTATTAAATAAATAAATCTTATTTATTTATTTAATATGTCACTAATCTTCACAATTAAATAAATTCATTAATTTATTTAATTCTTAATCATATCTTCTAAATTAAATAATTATCTTTAATTATTTAATTGTCAAAATTAATATTCCTCTCATTTTAAATAAATG
This sequence comes from Sequoia sempervirens, assembly GCA_007258455.2. NCBI lineage: Eukaryota > Viridiplantae > Streptophyta > Pinopsida > Cupressales > Cupressaceae > Sequoia > Sequoia sempervirens. Next base: position 253,977,858 of record VDFB02105785.1, on the reverse strand, counting down.
AAATTATTTAAAATGTCATCATAATCTTAACTGACAGTCCATTTTGGTAAATAATATGAAAAGATTATTTATTATTTCACAAAATCCATATTTTGAGTGGATTTAATTCAAATTGGTAGCTTTCTTCTAAAAATCAAATAAAGCAAGCAGTTTCTTGATTTTATCAAATTTGCTTTTCAATCCACCTTTTATCTTTTTGATTTTTGGAATCTCACAAAGCAGGCTATCTTTATCTTCTTAATTTTGAAAATCTTTATTTTTGAAATTAATTATCTCATCTTTTCTCCACCACTGATCTGATTTTCTCAGATGACATCTTGATCACTCACTTAAGGATTTTAACCTAACCCTAATTAGGGATGGTCATATTTAATCTTGTCCTCTAATTTTAGGTTTCTGTCAAGAGTCGATCTCGTCTGTCCATTTAAAATTGTGTTTTCTATAAAATGTCAATTTTACTCATAATTTAGGATTCGATCCACTACTTCATTATTATAGGCATTTATTATTCATAGTCATTTATCATTTATCTTTGTCATAGGCATAGGCATAATTCTATTCAAATCCTTCAAAACTTGCATAGGACATGTTAGTGCCATTTTTGGTTTTCTCATTGTCTAGTTGTGTACTCTAGTTTTTCATGACTAAACTTTAGCTATGGGGTGTCTTTCATTTTAGCACGTGGGTTAAATGGGCTCCCACAAGGGTTGAGCCCAGCGTGCTAGTTTTGATCTACAAGGGGCAGCCCGTGTTAGGGTTTCCTGGTTTTTCTCTTTTCCTTTTTTTTGGGGTTTTCATTTCGGTTCCCGTTTCTCTTTTGCTTGCTTTGGTTTTTCTTTCGGAATCAGGGGCGGAACGGATGCTTGAAGGGAACTAGAACTTCTCCAATTCTGAAGTTCTAGTTCCTATTCATGCATCCATCCTAGTCCTAATTCTGTGTGTTTGGTGTTTCTTTTTCTTTCTGCCTTGCGGCGGTCGCTGGTTCTTTTCCTCTGTCTCTTCGCTTGTCTTTTGTTTTGTTTTCTTTGGCGGAGGCAGGATCGGGATGGGAATCATTTTTGGAACCTTCTTCATGTTTCCTGTCTCAGGTTTTGTCCCGCTCCGGCCCCGCGGCTTCTTTTTCTCGTGTCGGTTCTGGCTCCGCCTCTGCGGTCTTTTCTTTGGCGAGAGTGGGATAGTTTTTGGCCTCGGTCCCTTTTGTTCCTTTTGTTCCCCGTCTCTTTCTTGGTCCTGGCTCCGGCCCTATTTGGTTCCCGTCCCATTTTCCTTTTTGTTTCATTGACCTATCCGCCTAGTTTATTCTAACTTAACTGGTTCCCCTGAGCCCCATTTTCCATTCGTTACCGGCACATAGCTACCGTTTTTACCGGCCCCGCTTCTTCTTCACTGTGACTTTCGGCTTTCAATGTAACCTCTCAGTGACTCTTATCTGTCCTCTTGAGGTTCTCTTTCTTTTTGGCCTGGGTTGGTTGTGTCAGGGAGATGTCTCCCCGACTCATTTGTGTCTCACCGATGGGATTTCCTTTCGGTGTGACGGTTCCGTTCGGGGTGAGGTCCTCCCGACTCCCCTTGGTCTCCCCGAGTTCCTTTTTGCTACCCTTCATTGTGCCTTCAGCATGACTCTTTCGGTTCGGGGTGACATCTTGGCGACTCTGTGTTCTCTCCCCAAAGTCTCCGTCAGCCTATGTTATTTGTGTTGGGGAGATGTCTCCCCGACCCCCGCTTGTCTTCTCGACTGTGGTGGCCCCCTTTGCTCTTCGGTGTGACTTCCCTTCGGTAGGACTTGGAACTCTTGATATATCTCTTGGTGAATCTGTTATGTCTTGCCGATGGTGTCCTGTGGTTTTATTTCGGCATGGGTGGCACCTTTCGTTGAGATGTCTCGGCGATGTCATCTTGCTACACCGACTGGTGATGGAAGACTTTATGCTTCGGGGAGACTTGTATTTCGGTGTATGTCATAGCAATGGGGTCGTGTCTTGCTGACAGTGATTCAATGTGTGGCTTTCGATGAAGGTCTTATCTTCTCTCGGTGAACAAGTTTCTAAGGGTCTTCTCGGTATAACAATGAAGTGTCTACATGACTTCTCACCGATGATTGTGTGCTACAGCGACATACATTTGACAGGTGGTTTCATCGGTGAAAGAAGTTATAGGACACAACAACTTAAGTGGTGTATAAAGATCTCTTTGGTATGAGCTTGGGTCTTCGGCAAGAGGTCTCGGCGAGTGACCTTCGGTCTCGCTGATGGAACATAAAGTGGTCTTCATCGGCGTGAGTTTTGAATCATCTTGGTGACACTACATGAAGCAAATATCTTTCGGTAACACACTGTGACTTCGCTGTGATGTTTGGGTGACTTGGCCATGTCTCCCCGACTCTATGGTGTTTTCAGTGTCACATGTGGATTTTGCTATATGGTCTCGCCGACATTGTGATCTCTTGCCGACTTTGACGGGTGTTTGGTGCAGCATGTTTCCTTCGGCCAGATGTTTCCCCGAGTTCCTTATGTCTAGCCGATATGCTTGGCTCTTCATTGTAGCTATTTCTTTTCACCCTGAGGTCTTCCCGACACTACTATCTCTCGCCGATATGAGCCTCTCCATGCAGTGCGTTCAGGCCCGAGCTACTAATGGAACATCAATGCGCACATGCAGATGATGAACAATGATGTTTTAATTTGAGAGATAAAGGTGCCCGATGTTTGTCTAAAGACTAGTATGCAGTGCGATCTAGTGGAGGACTTGTCTCAGTGGTCCGATGAAGATTTAAAGGTGACCGCCCGATCTCTGATGATCAACGGTCGAGTTTCATACTAGACCACTGTTAGGGTTTGTGTGTTTGCACGAGAAGATTTGAAGCATTCATGGCGACGCGGCTCTGGTACAAGGACAGCATGGCTCGAGTATGGACGTGCAGATTTGGCGGCAGATTTGGCATTGACTACCTGGCTCCATTCGTGTGGGAATGTCTTTTCCTGCAGTGGCCCGACCAGTTGCATTTATGTGACTAGTGAGGCAGTTGGAATTTTTGACTTGGCTTGTGAGCTGTTCTAGGGTTTGTCCTACTCAGCTGATGATGTGTAATCTTATCTAGCCAGTTGCTTGTTGCTTCGCATGTTCCTATAAAGGAGAATTTCATGGCCAGATGTAGGGGTTCTGAACTTTGGTGTTCTGTTCCACATTTTTCTGAGTTCTGGGATTAGCCTAGGATAGATTAGGGTTTGGTCTTAGGTCATTTTTGAGTCTGTAAGCTGTAATGTTGAATTCCTCTGTTAATGCAATCAGTTAAGCAAGAACACATGAAGATGCTTATCTTTCATGCATATCATCAAATTATCTCCATATTTGTAAGTTTTTAATCATTTAAATAAATGCATAACGTGCTTTTGTTCATCTTCTCATACTTCATGGGATTGTGTTATTTGTTGATAGGTCTGCTTCAAGGAAGCAGTTAAATCCTTTGAATAGATAGCAGTGATTATTTGTTTGTAGGTTGGATTGGGTAAAAAGAGTCTGGTTGATACAAGAGCTAGATTGTCAGTGTAAGGCACTGATAGCTGATGTAAGGCATTAGCAAAAAATAATCCACTGATTGAGTCTAGTTTGCAAATGAATTCCATCTTTTGTGTTTGACTTCGTGGCCCAAGATTAGGCACTGGTCTGTCCTACGTCCTAGTCCCTCTCAGAAAACCTTTTAAAATTATTGAATATCTTTGGTCTAATATCTTGCCCTACCTCCTGGTTGCTTCAAGGTTGAGCTATTGAGAATCTAGCCCTATTTGAGGTTCTCAATACTTGGCATTAGGAGTCATCTGCTATAAAAAGCAATGTCTAGTCTTATTTGAGGCATTGTGTGGGTATACCTGCCCTGGTTCTGCAGAGCCTAAAGTGCAGAAGATCTCAGTCTTTGACTGAATCTTGTCAGTTGGTCCAGGTCCTCCAAGCTGCCCTTGACTGGAGATGGTTACTCCATAGGTAGAATAGGATACCAACCTGGTTGCTCATTAAAAACAACCAACAGGACAATGGCATAGTCAAATTGCTCACACACTCGATCTGAGGGCATCAAATCATACACTGCAAATTAGAAGGTGCTATGGAGGTGATTCATGGAAGCTTCGCGAATCTGGTATAATCATTTCATTATTTATTATTTTCATTGTGCTTCATATCTCTTTGGGTTTATTTCATATGATTTCAATTGATTAACTATTATCTAATCCTTAGAAATTTATCCATTGATACAAAAACTTTTGAACTTCTCTAATTCTTCACATTTTTCTCTTAGGAAAGCAACTCATATCATCCTAGAGTAATCATCAATAAGTAGTATAAAGTAGCTCTCCATGAAGGATTTTGACTCTGGAAGGACCACATAGATTAGTATGCACTAGCTCTAGTAATCCATTTGAATGAAGTTGTTTGCTCCGAAAAGAAACTCTAGTCTATTTTTCCATCTGACATTCCTTGCAAATTGTGTTAGTCAGCTTTACTAGCTTAGGTAGATCTCTTACTGCTTGAGTGGAGCTTACTTTAACAATGTTATCAAAATTCACATGACAAAGCCTCTTATGCCATAACCAACTTTCATCTACTTGATAAATTTAACAACTTTCACTAGTAGCATTCAAGTGAAAAATAATACCTTTTGTCTTTTTTACCTGAAGCAATTACATTTCTAGAAATTCCAAGTATCCTGCATCTTCCACATTTGAACTGAAGATCATATCCCTTGTCAACCATCTATCCAACACTCAACAAATTGTGCTTCAAGCTGTTGTGCAGTTTTCACACATACGCCCCGCTAAAAGCAGGGACCCTCTTTCGCTTTCATTCTTGGTGTTTTGGACCTTTGATTGTGAGGATTTACCTTGCCTTGGCATGAGATTAAGTGTTTATCTTTCTTGCTTTGGTGATTCCCTTTAGGGTATTCATTGAAAATCTTAAGTTTTGAGCTTATCTCAGGTTTTTTACTGCTATCGGGAAAATCCGCTCCTGGCAGAATTCCCTGGATCCTCTCCAAGTCCGTTCCTATTTGCTTTATGTCATGATTTGGGGATTTTTGGTCTTCATGGCATTCCACGGTGGCTAAACTTTTCCAAATGTCCATTGTCTCATCAGGTTCCCAGATTTTTGTTTTAGGTTGTGTTGGAACTATAAAAATCTGATGATTTTTGCATATCTTTTATCCTCCTAAGTCTCCATGTGAAGTCTAACCTTGGCACATTTTCCTCATTTCTTGATGCTTTACCCACATTTTGGCTCTGTGACCCCATAGAATCCATCGAGTTATGCATTTTTCATGTTGTGGTCCATATCGACATAGGTTTATCTAGGTCTTCCCGACCCATGTTGCTTGTGTGTTAACCTATGTTTGTTGTAGGTGGTCGACAGGACTTTTTCATTGTTGCATCGACCGGAATTCACCTATGGGTGGCTATCGGCATGACATTCATGTTGTTTCAGTGATCGTGGAGGAACCTATCGGTAGGAGTTTGGCCATTGGGATAGTGTCTCATCAAATTTGAATTGTCTCCCCGACTTGTGCATATGGAGGTTCTTCAGCAAAAGCTATGTGGTATTGGTGGAATGTCTTGGCGAATATATTTTGTCTTACCGACTGGTGGCGAGAGGATGCATATTGGTGTGAGTTGGGGCTATCGAGATGAGGTCTTGGCGAGTGACCTTCAGTCTCGCCGACATTACATGTGGGGTTTCACTTCGGCCAAACATATAGTCTTCGGTGAAGGGTCATAGCGAAGTATATTTGTCTTGCCAACGGAGCATAAAAGGTTTTTCTTCAAATGGCTTTTAGTGAGAGGTTGGTTGTGTCTCGGCGATCAGGTGTGGATTCGGGATGCTTTGGTATAACATAATTTAATCTCTGAGAGGTCTCCCCAATACACAAGATGAATAGATACATTTCAGGAGTCAAGGCTTTCGAAGTGATGTCTCGGTGAGTGACCTTCGGTCTCGTCGATGGAACGCAGGGGAGACTTTGTTGGCATGAAAATTGGATTATCATAGAGACTCAAAATGAATGAAGACTTTCGGTGAAGCAAAGTCTAATCTATGAGAGGTCTTCTCGATATCAAAAGGTTACAGTGATAGTGAATGAAAACAAAAGTGCATCTCGGTGAGAGGTTTCCCTATGTCTCAACGAATGAATAGTACACTATGAAGATTTTCTTTGAAACATAATATGCTCTGTGAGACATCTCCCCAATATCATATGGTCATAGCGACACGCGAAAGGTAAAGGAGCTCTCGGGGAAGCATAATGTGATCTACGAGACATCTCCCTGACTCAGATAAGTCACGATGAAGGTGAATTGAACCAAGGAATGATAGATGATTGAATTGCCTTCGGCATAGCTAACAAGATGTCTCGGCGACTGTTTCAATGATGGATAACAAAAATTCAAATACTATGGCTGACATGTATATGTTTGAAAACTGTTGCAGGCAGACATGATTTTGGGCCTAAATTTTGTGGAGGGCTGACATGGGATCTTAGTATGATATATTTTTCTGATACTGGTGTATAAATATGCATCTTGTAATTGTAAAATCACCACCAGTTATTAGATTTTGATACACAACAAGTAGACATAGTTGAATAAAATTATCAGATCAGAGACTATTGTTACATGATTTTAGAATGGAGGTATTTATGAAAATTAGTTGATGTTGTTGCATTTCTCTGGTGCCAATTATTTGTTGAATCTATTGAAAGTATTGCTAAGTTGTCTCCAAGATGGATTCTTTTTTATTGTTTAAATTGATATAACAAGTTTGTATTCAATTTATCAGTGCACATTTGTTGTACTTGTGTGGTTGATTGATTGGTTCTTTCAAATAAAGACTAATTCCTTTTAGTTAATCACAGTAATCAGAGAGATTCATTTGGATTGTTCAAGTAGAGCTTAGTAATCACATTTTTGCATGTTCATACAAGTTGTAAACATAATATATGCCAGATAATTTGAGTTTTCTCAGAGAAGTGTTGCTCATCCTGATCTCATTTGACTCTGCATACCCAACAAGGCACTAGTCTCTGCACTTCATCATTTGGATTCATTCAGTTTCTTTACATCTGTTTGTTAAGCATTCATTTTAGGATTTAGATCAGAATATTGTTATTGCTTTCAAGTTTGATTTCATTTGTTCACCTCCAATTGCCATTATGAACAAATTGTTGTAAGAGGACAATCACAAGTTAAGTCTACATTATTCTGAGAGGTACACCCGCCCAGGTTTAGCAGCACCTAAAGAGTAGAAGGTTGAATTCTTTTCACCTTGTCTATTACCATGAAGCGTATCAAGAGATTGGCAGCCTCTTGAGGCATCCTGCCTGCATTTTTGAGAGCTAACAAATTGGTGAATCTACTGGGGAATACATTCAGAATCAAAGCCTTAATCATAGAGTCAAAAACTTTATACAGACTCCGCTGGAAATAAGAAATATCAAATATTTTCTCATTTTGGATAAAAGTGAGTGGTGACTGACATAAATTTTGCTGTTGTTCATCATGAATGGAAGAAGGTCTCAATACAGGGGAGGTCATACTAGAGCTCCTGCTGGCAGTAGTAAGTGGACACACAAAGATGTCAAGGTTGATAAGGGAAAAGGGATAAGTGAAGATATGTGCCTAACAAATAAAGATAAAGCATCAAGAGAACATTGTGAGACATATGATTGCTATGATGCATGGAAAAATGATTCGAGTGTTGAGCCTTGTACTCCAGAAGATCAAAGGAATCCCTTTTCTTTTCTTGATCCTCAGAAACAAGCTTAGTTTAAAGCTAAACTAGAGGCTGAAAGAACTAGAATTCAACATGAACATGATCAGAGGATGGAAGGTAACCAAAATTAGTTTATTGATCATGAGCTTCCTGATGAAGTAAAAGCATAGTTTGAATTACAGAGGAAGGAGATAGAGGAACTGAGGGCTGCATTATAGAAAGTCCAAGTTACTTCTCAGACAGCTAATTCCCCCCTGAAGTATGTACCACCTCATAAGCAGGGTAATCATGGTGCAGGGCCCTCTGATTCATCCAAAGCCCCCTACCATCATATAGGGAATCAATACATATAGCCAAATCATCCACCTCACATTCCTACTCAACAGCCAAATCATCCACCTCTTAGTCAACATCACATCCCATAGCATAATGCACAATACAATAACCCTATGCATCAGTATCAGTATCCACCTATTCCTCCCCCTCAACAATATACAACAATGATTAGACAGTTTGATTTGGAAGCAATTCATCTATGCCCTTACCCTATGGATAGCAGCTAGAGAGGTCTAGTGCGTAAGTTTACAGGGAGTAATGTAGTCACTGTTGAAGAACATTTAAGGAATTTCAATATGTTCATCCAAGACATAGGTATGCCATATGAAGATCTGCATATGAGGCTATTTATGATGTCACTTATTGAGGACGCTAGGGATTGGTTCAACAGTTTTCCAACATCTTTAATTGATTCTCTCCAAGTATTCCAAAACTAATTTCTTGAACAATATGGAAATATAAATGCACCAGATGCTACTCTTCATGAACTGATGTGAATTCATAAGAATTAGAATGACTCAATTTATGACTTCAATCGAAGATTCAACAAGTTGTAGACTAAGGTACCTCCTAGATCAAGGATGCCAGATTCTATAGCTTTGAGTGTCTATTTAAATGTATTTGATCCTAAAATAGGGTATGAACTGAGAAATATATTTCCAAGAGATTTAGCTAAACCACATAAGATAGCATTGACAATTGAAAACAACAGGAAGGCTACTGGTATAATTAGTAAAAGAGACAACCCGAGGCCTCCTCAACAAAGCAATAATTATCAGTACAGATAGGAGAATACATACAAAAATGAGAGGTTGAGGTTGCATGATATGCCTTATAATACAGACTAGAAGGATGGAAAACCTATAACAGCTAGGCCAAGAAACAAAGAGACTCCTGATCCATTGAGCAAGAAGGGAACTTACATGGTGAGTAATAATTACTTTTGTGAAGCTTGTGATAAGCCACATTCTCCAGACTATTGTGTTGTAGCTCAAAGGATGCAAGAGGAGGGAATGTTAATGGAAAACAATGGAAAATATCACACAGTATATTTGACTTCAAATACTTTTCACCATGTTCAAGAGAGGTACTCATCTTCAGAGGATGAAGGCTATGAATATGATGTTTCTAATACAATGTCCATATGGCTGAACAACATGTCTTTTATGATTCTGATGAAGATTATACTGAGCCACATTCTATTGAGGCGCCTGATCAATGCAATGTGAGGAGACTTATTGAGGATGAAATAGAGAGAATAATTGTTGCTGCAATTGAAGAAGCCAAGAGTAAATACTGGTTGAGAAACAGAAAAGTAAATGATGTAGAAGGCATTCCTGGGGGAATTTTTATGAAAGATCAGAAGGCAACACAAGGAATTGTGAAAAGGCCAGAAAAGAGATAGCTTGATAAAAGTGAACAAAAGCCAGTCCAAGAAGAGGAAGTGAAGGAATTACATAAAGAGATACAAACACCTAGCTAGCCTAATAAAAAAGAAAAAGAAGAAAACAAAGGAGATACACCAAAACTCAAGAAGACTACTAAGGTAGAGAGCTCTTCTTTTGACTTCACTCAGGCGTTATCCCAGGTAAAAATGTTTGTTCCATTACTTGAGTTGATGAAAACTAAGGAATACAGAGATAATGCTATTCAATTGATATCAAGTGAAAATAAAAAATATATGAATTCTAAAAATAAAGTAGTTGTTAAAGCAGTGAATAGGCAGAAGAAAATAAATAACTCTGAAGTCTGCTTGAATGAAATATTATCAACTCCTCCACAAGTTGATCCTTTTTTCACTATGTTGCTTATCAATAACAAATTGTTAAGGAATTGCATGATAGATTCTGGTGATGCTATAAATATCATTCCAATAGGAGTCATGAAGCAGCTTGGCATGTGGGTTGATACCACTGGAGGCAAGTGTTATGCAATGGATAACACACTTGTTCCTGTGGTTGGTATTATGAAAGATGTTGAAGTCAAACTAGATACTTATCCACAGGTGGCTTATAATATAGATATAACTGTGATTGAAACTCCTCCTCAGTTTGGGATGCTTTTATCAAGGCAGTGGACAACAGCTGTTGGTGGAAACATCCAATTTGATCTATCTTATGCTACTATTCTAGTGAATGGTCAGGAAGTCAAATTGTATAGGGAGCCAAGAATGAACCAGTTTGTTGATTGTGTACCGCAAGATCAGATCAATTGTTTTTGTGATGTTGATCTTGGGAATTTTAAAAATAGAAATAGCTTAGCCAAAATTAACTAATAGTGATCTAATTGAAAAACTTGCTACATAGAATTGCAATGGCGTATGGAAGATGTATTTTGATGGAGCCTACAGCCAAGAGGGTAATGGAGTTGGGATTGTATTTGTTTCACCTGAAGATATTACTTTTAAATATTCATTTTTGTTAGCATTTGAATGTACAAACAACATGGTAAAGTATGAAGCTTTATTGACAAGTTTGAACATAGCTGTGAAACATAAAATCAAGTTACTGGCTATTTTGGGCGATTCTAAGTTGGTTGTTTCACAAATCAAATCAAAATATGCAACAAAGCATAAAAGATTGAAGCAATATAGGAATGTTGTATGGGACACAATTGAATTATTTGATGCATTTTCAATTGAGTGGATTGACAGATCAAAGAACATAATGGCTGATTTTTTAGTAAATGTGGCACTGAAAAGAGATGATATCACATTGGCTGGCATTTCACAGATTGAGTTCAAGACAAGGCCTACTGTTCCTAATAACATTTCTAGCTAGCAAGTTTTCAATGATGATACTGACCTTTTAAAATTCCTTCATTGTATAGATCACTATGAGGCTCAGGAAATTGACTTAAATGCTTTCGTTGAAGAAGTAGATGGGAAGCAAACAGTCTTTAGCAAGGAGATATTATAGCTCAAAACAAATAAACTGCCCAAAGGCTTAGTGGCATTGGAGAGGCTGTATGATGGAAATGATCAGTCTCTCATGAAGTAAACACCAGTCAAAAGGGAAGATATTGAAGAAGTCAACTTGGGGACTAATATGGCACCAAGAAAGGTGTACATAGGGAAGAAGATAAGCCCAACAATTAGAAGAATGTTGATAAAATTGCTGAGAAAGTATAAACACATGTTTGCTTGGTCTTATGAAGATCTAAAAGCATACAGGGAGGATTTATTTCAGTATGAAATACCATTGAAGCCAGATGCCAAGCCTTTTAGATAGAAGCAAAGGCCTATAAATCCAACACTGGAGCCTAAGATGCAAGAAGAATTGACAAAGCTCAGAGATGGGGGAATTATCAAACCAATCAAGCACTCTACGTGGCTTTCAAATCTGGTTCCTGTGAGAAAGAAGAATGGTGATATTAGATTATGTGTGGAATTCAGGAATCTAAATATGGCATCTCTCAAAGATAATTATCCTCTAGCCAATATGGAGGCTATATTGCATAAGGTGATAGGGTGTGAGCTACTGTCCATGATGGATGGGTTTTTAGGATACAACCAGGTCAAGGTCAAGGAATCTGAAGAATATAAAACAACATTTACAACTCCTTGGGGAACATATGTATACATAAGAATGCCATTTGGTCTCACCAATGCTAGAGCGACTTTCCAAAGAGCTATGGACGTAGCATTTGCTGATTTGATCAATGTTATCATGGTGGTGTACCAAGATGATCTGACTACTTATTCAAAGAAGGTTGAAGATCATGTGCAGCATCTAGAAAAGGTATTTATCAAAGCTCTTGAATATGGTATTAGTTTAAATCCAAAGAAGTGTCATTTTGCAGTTATAGAGGGTAAGCTCTTAGGACATATTGTTTCAAAAGAGGGAATTGGAATAGATCTTGAGAGGGTTGAAGCTATTGATAAAATCCCTATTCCCAAAACTGTTAAGGCTATACAGTCATTCTTTGGACAAATTAATTTTGTTAGGAGATTTGTCTCTAATTTTGTTGAGATCATTAAGCCCATATCAAAAATGTTGAAGAAAGGACAGAAAATGGAATGGACTACAGAAGCTTTAGACGCTTTCATATCTATCAAAAGGGCCATCAAGGAGGCTCCTATTCTTAAATCTCTAGATTTTGCAAAGCCTTTTCAGATATTTTCATTTGCTTCAATGCACACTATTGCTATTGTTATGTTACAAAAGAATGAGGATGGTCATGAACAGCCTATGTCTTTCTTTAGTAAATCTTTACAAGGGTCTAAATTGAAGTATGACATAATGGAAAAAAAGGCATTTGCATTAGTGAAGGATACTAAAGCATTCAGACCATATCTTGTTGGAGCAAAGGTAATTGCTTATGTCCCTCATGCAGCTGTCAAAGACATTCTCAAACAATCTGAAGTTACAGGGAAAAGATGCAGATGGATCAACAAGATTCAAGAGTTTGACATGCAAATATAGATTACTAAGCTAGTAAGAGGCCAAGGATTGGCTAGGCTAATGGTAAAATCAAATATTGATGCAAGTCAAGTCTGTAATGTAGAAGAAGGGACTGCAATTGCAAGCATTGAGCACACCCCTTGGTATACTGATATCATGTATTACCTTAAGTACATGAAGTGTCTAGAGGGATTAAGTGATAGGCATAAGAGAACGTTGAAGTTGCAAGCATCAAAGTATGTTTTCATGGATGGAGATCTATTTTGGAAGAATAGGGATGGTATACTGTTGTTATGTCTGGATGAGTCACAAGCCAAGCACGTTTTAAGAGAAATGCATGAAGGAGTTTGTGGAGGACATTACTCAGTAAAAACAACTACACATAAAATTCTCAGAGAAGGTTATTATTGGCCAAAGGTTTTTAATGATTCTTTTACACATGTGAGAAAATGTGAAGCTTGCTAGAAGTTCTCTAGAAAACTGAAGTATCAAGGAGCTTTGCCACTCTGACCCTTGCAGGCTGATGCCCCTTTTCATCAATGGGGAATTGATTTCATTGGAGAGATACAAGAAAAATCAAGTGGTGGACATAAGTGGATACTAGTTGCCACTGATTATTTTACCAAATGGGTAGAAGAAATCCCAACTAAGCAAGCTACAAGTAAGGTAGTGACTAATTTCCTGATGGACAACATTATCACAAGATTTGATGCACCAATGAGGTTGATCACAGACAATGGGATGTGTTTCAGCTGAGATGAATTCAAAGGCTTTTGTGATAAGAATGGCATTACTATTTCTTATGCATCTCCTTACCATCCAAAAGCTAATGGTCAAGCAGAGTCCAACAATAAAAGTCTTTTGAAAATTATAAGCAGGATGTTGGGATAGAACAAGAAGGCTTGGGACTCAAAATTAAAACTATCTGTGTGGGCTGATAGGATTACTGTGAAAAAGGAAATTGGAAAATCCCCATTTGAATTAGTGTATGGAGCACAAGCCAGGATGCCTATGCATAATTTGTTACCAGTCTACAAGTTCGTCCTTCAGGAAGATTTGGATGTTCCTGAACCTATGGAGGAAAGAATGGAGCAACTGGCTAAACTTGATGAAATAAGGAGAGTTGCTCAAAACCAAAACATAAAGTTACAGACACAGATGAAGTATCTATTTGACAAGAAGGAAAAGGATAGAAATTTTGAAGAGAATGATTTGGTACTGATGTGGAATGCAAGATGTTAGGAGAAAGGCAAGCACGGTAAATTTGAAGCCTTTTGGCTGGGACCTTTTGTTGTTGTTGGAAAGAAAGGTGAGGATTCGTATTATCTACATAACATGGCTGGTGAAGATTAGGAATTTCCTGTTCATGGGAAATTCTTGAAGCATTTCTTCTCTTGAGCAACATAGAGGATTAAGGGTTGCCAGTGCATGGACAACTCTTGCTTATCCTTTTTAAAATTATTTTCCATGCACAGTAGTTTAGGATTTTTTCCATCACCATTTCACTCTCATTTTCCATTCATCTCCATTTTGCATTCACTTTCCTTCCACTCCATCATACTTCATTTCTATTTCCATTCTGCTTACTAGTTCATCACTCTGTGTCTGGTCTGCTCACCCAAAGATCTGGATCCTTGCAATGATCTTACTATCATTCATCCCCAGACAGAGCCACTGTTGGAACTATAAAAATCTGATGATTTTTCCATATCTTTTATCCCCCTGAGTCTCCATGTGAAGTCTACCTTTCGCACATTTTCCTCATTTCCTGATGCTTTACCCACATTTTGGCCATGTGACACCATAGAATCCATCGAGTTATGCATTTTTCATGTTGTGGTCCATATCGACATAGGTTTATCTAGGTCTCCCTGATCCATGTTGCTTGTGCGTTAACCTATGTTTGCTGCAGGTGGTCAGTAGGACTTTTCATTGTTGCAGCAACCGACATTAACCTATGGGTGGCTATCGGCATGACATTCATGTTATTTCAGCGATCGTGGAGGAACCTATTGGCAGGAGTTTGGCCATCAGGATAGTGTCTCATCAAATTTTAATTGTCTCCCCGACTTGTGCATATGGAGGTTCTTTGGCAAAAGCTATGTGGTATCGGTGAAATGTCTTGGCAAAACGGTGGTGGGAGGATGCATATCATTGTGAGTTGGGGCTATCGAGATGAGGTCTTGGTGAGTGACCTTCGGTCTCGCCGACATTACATGTGGGGTTTCGCTTTGGCCAAACATATAGTCTTCGGTGAAGGGTCATAGCGAAGTATATTTGTCTCGCCGATGGAGCATAAAAGGTTTTTCTTCAAATGGCTTTCGGTGAGAGGTTGGTTGTGTCTTGGTGATTGGGTGTGGATTCAGTATGCTTCAGTATAACATAATTTAATCTCTGAGAGGTCTCACCGATACACAAGATGAATAGATACATTTTGGGAGGAGTCACGGCTTTCGAAGTGATGTCTCGACAAGTGACCTTCAGTCTCGCCAATGGAATGTAGGGGAGACTTTGTCAGCATGAAAATTGGATTGTCACAGTGACTCAAAATGAATGAAGACTTTTAGTGAAGCAGAGTCTAATCTATGAGAGGTCTTCCTGATATCAAAAGGTTACAGGGATAGTGAATAAAAACAAAAGTGCATCTCGGTGAGAGGTTTCTCTATGTCTCAGCAAATGAATAGTACACTATGAAGATTTTCGTTGAAACATAATATACTATGTGAGACATCTCCCCAATATCATATAGTCATAGCGAAATGCGAAAGGTAAAGGAGCTCTTGGGGAAACATAATGTGATCTATGGGACATCTCCCCAACTCAGATAAGTCATGGCAAAGGCGAATTGAACCAAGGAATGATTGATGATTGAATTGCCTTCAGCATAGCTAACAGGATGTCTCGGCGACTATTTCACTGATGGATAACAGAAATTCAAATACTGTGGCCGACATGTATATGTTTGAAAACCATTGCAGGCTGACATGATTTTGGGCCCAAATTTTGTGGAGGGCCGACATGGGATCTTATTATGATATATTTTTTTTATACTAGTGTATAAATAGGCATCTTGTAATTGTAAAATCACCACCAGTTATTAGATTTTGATGCATAGCAAGTAGACATAGTTGAATAAAATTATCAGATCGGAGACTATTGTTACATGATTTCAGAATGGAGGTATTTATGAAAATTAGTTTATGTTGCTGCATTTCTCTAGTGCCAATTATTTGTTGAATCTATTGAAAGTATTGCTAAGTTGTCTCCAAGATGGATTCTTTCTGATTGTTTAAATTGATATAACAAGTTTGTATTCAATTTATCAATGCACATTTGTTGTACTTGTGTGGTTGATCGATTGGTTCTTTCAAGTAAAGACTATTTCCTTTTAGTTAATCACAGTAATCGGAGAGATTCATTTGGATTGTTCAAGTAGAGCTTAGTAATCACATTCTTGCATGTTCATACAAGTTGTAAACATAATATATGCTAGATAATTTGAGTTTTCTCAGAGAAGTGTTGCTCATCCTGACTCTGCATACCCAACAAGGCACTAGTCTCTGCACTTCATCATTTGGATTCATTCAGTTTCTTTACATCTGTTTGTTAAGCATTCATTTTAGAATTTAGATCAGAATATTGTTACTGCTTTCAAGTTTGATTTCATTTGTTCACCTCCAATTGCCATTGTGAACAAATTGTTGTAAGAGGATAATTACAAGTTAAGTCTACATTATTTCGAGAGGTACACCTACCCAGGTTTAGCAGCACCTGAAGAGTAGAAGGTTGAATTCTTTTGACCTTGTCTGTTACCCTGAAGCATATCAAGAGATTGGCAGCCTCTTGAGGCATCTTTCCTACATTTTTGAGAGATAACAAGTTGTCTTGTCGGCTATATTAAATGCTTCTTGTACGATTTGTGGGGGATGTATTTAGTCAATATTTTGGGATTTTCTTGCCATTATGCTTTGTTATTCATGTTCAATTAAGTTGAGGAGCTTAATCTTGAGATGCTTGGCTGGCTTTGGTGTGCTAAATTTGTGAATTGTTGGATTTGATTGTGATTCCCTGGGTGGTATCATTGTTGTTGCTTGCTCGGGTGTTCAAGATTGTTGTTTGTCTTTGTTGGAATCGACTTACATTTTATTAATGGTATGTGTTTATTACCCCGCTTTTGATTTTCAAATGTGAGTGATTCTTTCTGTCTTGGGCATGCTTGGAATTTGAAGTTCTGTATATTTAAGCA
Source organism: Sequoia sempervirens (assembly GCA_007258455.2). NCBI lineage: Eukaryota > Viridiplantae > Streptophyta > Pinopsida > Cupressales > Cupressaceae > Sequoia > Sequoia sempervirens. The sequence goes on along the minus strand of VDFB02105785.1, from coordinate 253,961,124 downwards.
TTTGAGGCTAGGGTTGCTTGATATTGTTTGATTTATGGTGTCCCAAGTAAGTTCTAAGCTCGTTCTTTCATTTGCATCATGAGGTGGCTTGTTTGTGGGTCATAACGAGCCTTTGTGAAGCCTAGTGGTTGAGTTAACCTAAACCCCAAGCTTGCCTGTGTTTTAATGGCAGATTTTTAGGGTTCTATGCATAGGGCATCGCCATTCCCTCTTGATTTGCTTTCAAGTGAGCCTTGAATTTAAAGATTATCTATGGTATGTTCAAGTGAAACTAGTTCCATGACCAAGTTCCTCAAATTTGTGATCATTCGATCAATTGGAGTGAGATCGTGAGGGAACGTCGATATTCTAGTTTTTCTTCAGTTTCGGGATTTTCCTTTGCTGGCAGATTTCCTAGATTTTCCTAGTCCTCTCCATTTCCCTGAGATATGTTGAAACCTGGAGTCTTTCCTTATTCACGAATTTTCATTGCTTTCGGATTCTCCTAAATTTTCCTTTGTCCCTTCGTCTTTCCATAATTTGCAGATTATCGCTTCTTTCGTGGAAATTCGTCCTGCGTGGAATTCCCCAAAATTTAGTAGAAAGTGAAGGAATATGAGATGGCATGACTTATTAACTGAATTTTATGATTAAATTGAGCTATTGTAAGATGTCTCATGTTTTTTCTTTGATTATGATGATTTACTAAATAACTAATGGATGCTTTTCATGTTCATTTCACTGTAATCCGCCTGGCTTGGAATTTTTTGAAATTCCTCTCTGGCCTAGATTTCACAGATGGTTTGAAAACCCAAACTTTGATATGATCAAATTTTATGAGAATTAATGACACCTTGCTTATCTGGGATTCATTTTGATGATGATTATATCATTTGTGATTGATTAACCTTGGTTTCATTTGATTTTTATTATGGTTTCTCTATGAGTGTAGGCTGAGTCAAGTTAGGCAGTGGCAAGTGGGACCAAGGGTAGAATGGTGGATCCAAGTTCAGAAGGGTCTTCTATGTCTAAATCAAAAAGGATCAAGATGGACGTCAAGAGTAAGATCACGAAGAGAAATATTACTTCCATCTGGTCAGAAGTGACTGACACGAATGTTGTACTATGGGACTATGAGGAGTTCAAGGCTAGAATGGCAACAAAGAATCTTCCTTTACTGGCTTCAAGAACATTGGAATCAAGATTGGCGCATGTGGCTAGACTCCCTCCCACAGTGCAATGTTATGAATTGTTTCTTGAGTGTGTCAGGTACTACGATAAGAGTACATAGAGGATAGTTGGCCCTCAAGGGAGAATTGTAGCAAATTTGAATCCAGTGTTCATAGCCCAAACCTTTGACATGCCTGATAGGTCTCAAGTGGTGGCTTTTGATATGGATATGGCAAGGAAATTCTATGAAGAAGATACCATCAAATCCCAATAGGTTATCAATTCTTGGTTGGAGAATCCCAAGTCTCACTATTCCAAGCTGCCCAAATAGTTATTTAGAGCAAAGTCCAAGAAGGAATATTATGATGCTATCACCCTTCTTAGTAGAGTGGAAGGATTGAAGAGTGTCGGTGTGTTTGAGGGTTGGATGTTCCAAGTCATTGCAAGGATGGAGCAGAATACTAATTATCATTGGGAAGGTGTTATAAGTGCTATGATTCATGAGAAATTGTGTAATTTCCTACAAACCAAGACCTTCACAATGACTTCCTACTTGGTCTATGCGCTTGCAAGATTCCATCCATATAAGGGGCTAAGTACCAGAGGCATCTTCGGGCAGGATGTGATCTATGAGGTTTATCCAAAGGTGCATTTGGGTAATTCGAGCTACAGAAGGGTGAATGATGCATTCACCATGTACATCACTAGGTTACTCCAAGGTGCAGAGCATGTGAGGATTTCTAATCAGGCCAAGGAGCTAATCAAGAGATATGGGGCTTCGTTCATACAATTTCCCACCTTCTCGTACATAAGGATTGATGGCTGTCAAAGGGATCTGTATCGACTTCCAAGGTATCCCACTGATCATATCATACTCTTGGAGGTCACAAGACAAATATGTGACTTTGATGCCATCGTGAAGAAAGATAAACATAAGAATGAATTTGGTGGGGACTTCCATTTGAGGATAGGAACTAGTGAGGCATGCCCTTGCATTAACTCAGCTCAAGCTTCAGAAGCGGAGATGAGTACTCTTGGGTTATCCTTCCATTCCAGGAGGCCCACGTTTGACATAACTGGTGAAGCACAGAATAAAGCCAGTAGAGAGTATAGCCACAAGGATGATTTGGAAGACTATTGGGCTAACTACAATGATGAGTATGAGGTAAGAAAGAAAAAGTTCTCCTGGCTACCAGTGGATTCAGTCCGATTATATAATGTGAAGGAAGTTCCAGATTAGGTTGAAGATGATGGAGATTTGATTCATCTCCATGCTTATGAGACAGTAAAGGATAGACCCATTGGCAAAATAGATTGGTTGGAAGAAGATAAAACAAATTTAGAGTAGCTAATTAATCCAGTCATTAAGTATACAAAGTTATGGCTAAAGCATAAGATGTGGGAATTGGCTAATGAAGGTGTGCAATGCACCTATGATCTAATGGGAGAATTAGAGTCTCATTCTTCTTCTGAGGAGTCAGATGAGCAGGATCCCAAGGGTAAGGGCAAGGTGAGCTCTCCTTTTAAAATCAATATTAAAGATGTTCAAGTGGAGGAAGCTCGGGAAACAAAAAAACAAAGAAAACATATTGCCAAGAAAAGGGGGCACACTTCAAAGGCTAAAATTCTGGAAAAGAGGAACCTGAAAAGAAAGATCTTGAGGTTAGTGCTTTTGTGCCCAAGAGAAGAAGAATCATCAGACTGTCATAAAAGGAAAAGGTAAGCTCCAAGGCTGGAGAAGAAGTTAACCCACCTGTGGTAAATGTGGAGAGCTTAAGAGAAAGGACACAAGTATATACAAGGAGGTGAAGAACTCCTTCTCCTAAGGTCAGTGTGCCAAAGAGGGATCCTCCTTCAGTTACTCCTCATGTAGAACAACATGATGATATCCCTTCCTCCCATGAAGCTCATGAGGAACTAGGTGAATCCAAGGAAGCTGAGAATTTCCCAGATATAGAAGGAGAAGAATTTTGAGAGGGAGAGCTCTTTAGTGCCGAGGCAGAAATGGAGAGGGTGTTGCAATCTCCCTTGGTTACATATGATGATTCACCTACTAGAAGTGAAGAGGATAGACCCCCTCTGAGAGAAGAAATACTAGTTGGGACTCCATCACCTGTGCATAGAGAAGAGCATACTCGAGAAAAAGAAGATAAGGCCGAGGAGATTCCTGAGAAACAAAATTCAAATGAGGATGCACCTAGGGATCAGTTAGATGAGGTTGGGAAGAGTAAAATGCAGACATAATCCACTATTCCAAGTTGGCTAGATAAGGAGTTAAAGAGAAAACAAATCATTGTGGATGACACCCCTCCCAATTGGGATGAGCTATTGGCGAACATAGGAAAGGGTAAAGGGAAGAAGAAGGCCAAGGTCATTTCCAAGATTGAAAGAGATGAAAAAAATTCTTGGGTGATCCACATTGCTACTCTAGCCCCTAACAAGAACATGAATGATGTAACTGGGAGTGATTATAATGTGCAAAACCATCAACCGGGCCTCCTTCCATGGAGCAGGATATTGAAGAATATGAAGGCTCTAGTGCAGAAATCTTGGGTAGGTTGAGGAAAGAAGTGCAAAATAATCAAGAGCTAAAGAAGGAGAATGAGAAATTAAAGTACTTGAGGGACTTGATGAAGCCCTTGCAATCTATTAGCTCTTCATCTTCTGCTGCGAGTTTCCTACCACAAGAAACTATAACTAAGATGGAAAGAGTGAACGCCACTACTCTTGCCACAACAAACTAGTTATAGGGGGTGAAAACTAAGGGAGATAATGCTATCAAGGACATCCTTTCAATCGGAGGAGATGCAATGAGGTCAATAAATTGGTTGAAAGATGTATTGGATCAAGATAAAGAGGATGTAGATCTCCTATTGCAGAAAACCAAGACCATCATGGAATACACTGAGGATAGGTTAGTGAGTGATGGAATTCTCCCTTCCTCTAGAGCTGTAGAACCTTGGGAATGGTTTGAAGCCCTACAAATAAGGAAAAAGGTTTTGAAGAAGATATATAGCCAGAGGAGGCAAATTGAGGATACCCTGACCGATATCTATGCTAGATGCATTTCTTTCTTTGAGGTGATGACAAGGAGAAAGAAGTTAGCACTGAAGCATTTGAACTTAGAATAGTTGAGGAAATGGTGGTGAGATGTGTATTCTCCAAGCAATGAAGATCTAGCTACTGAACATCAGTTGGATGATGTGGCCACTTATATTGTAGTTATTGAGAAATATCAGTCCAATAAGGTTTAGTGGGATAAGTCGGTGGATCAGCCAAGAGAAAATATTAAATCCATAAAGAAGAGAATTAAGGTTTTACCTTTGCCACCTATAGTCGACTTGGACAAAGTACTTTTGATGGTGCATGGTAGGGTGAAGCGAAATAAAGACAAACGGGAAAGCAGTTAATGCAAGGCTACATCAGAATTTTTGCTTCCCTATTATTTTGCAAGCATAGGTCTGAACTATATTAGAGATCCCAAGCCGACCTAGATGGAGTTCATGCATTTAATGCATATTCTTGTTTATTTTGAATTCTTCTTGGGCCAACTTGTTTTATGGCTGATTATTATTGTAAATTCTAATTAGGCTGACATATCTTGGGGGTTTCTATTAATATGGCATTCTGCCTCATTTGTAAGGGCTAGATAGATAGTTTTTTTGGAGCAAATTAAGTAGTATAACAAGAGCTAGAGTTAGGAGTTAGTTTTTTTTTTCAAGCAAGCAAGTGCTATAACAGAATACTAGAATTGTTGCTACTTTTGGTAATTTAATGCAAGTGAAGACATTGTGATTTGGTGCCTTTCTTGTGTTGAATTTTATCTAGCATGGTTCTTGTGATTCTATCTTTGGAATTGCTTAAGTTATTTGATAAATGTGTTAGGTTTAATGTTAGATAAATTGATAGTTTTTATGATTTAGTACTTGAAGTGTTGCAACAATCTTTGGTCCATAATTTTTGCAACCAACTAATTGTTAGTTTCTTTGCAAAGTTAGCCTAGACTTTTATATTCATTGTGCTTAGTTCAATTGTGAATGTTTATTAATTTCAATTGCAATAGGGTTTTTTTGAATGAATGTTCATGATCTAAAAATATTGAATGCCTTAGAATATTTCACTATTTCTATAAGACTGTAGATCCATCTGGGTCAAGTAGAAATTAGTTTCTGAGGGATTGGTCCATTTCAAGTGTTTGTCATTTGCATTGTTATTCTTAGGAGTAGTTTTAATCTTAGGAGTTCCCCCCTAAACCCTTATCTATTTTTATTTCTTTTATCATTTTAGTTAGATTTAGGATTGAAGTATCATCATATTGCTAGATCTGATAAATTAAAGATTCAGTATTTTCTTGTAGTAAGGCCCCTTTGTGATTACCAGCATTTTCACATTTATCATTAAGTTGTTTATGTATTGTCAAGACCTGACATTAGAGACCTTGGGGTTATCTCTTGAGGCTTGTTGATAGAGGTTTACCTTTTAAGAGAGATAGCATATTATATTATGTCTGAGTTATTGTTGTACAGAAAACATCATCAACAAATTGGCACTAGAAGGAGGGCCTGAATAAGCAAGATGGATCAATTTCTGTTTGTTGTCTCTCCTAAAAGATTTAGAAGAAGAACCATATCTACTCCAGGGGAGGAGGAATTTCAAGAATTACCAACCCCTACTAGGTCAAGAAGGACCAGTAGAAGAGGAGAATCATCATCCACCTAGCCACCTCCATCATCTCCATCATCCCCATCTTCATCAAGTTCATCTTCATTTGAGTCTGAGGACATTCCCATTCAACAATCTCAACCAACCATAAATCATCCATTACCACCCCCACCTCCACCAATGGATTTCCTAGCTAATAACCCATCTCCATTGACTTTCACTAATTACAATGTCACGCCCAAGAACCCTGAACACTTTTGTTCAAAGTTCCATGTTAATGATCCCAATAGAACTACTGAGGAACACATCATGATCTTTTAGCTAGCCTTAAGGATAGAGGAATCAATCATGAGGATGTAGCATGTAGACTCTTTCTTTATTCCTTGGAGGAAGATGCATTCTATTAGTACAATCATTTTCCTGTTGGGTCCATCCAGAATTGGACTGAACTAGATACTGCATTCTTGTAGAAGTTTAGGATTCTTATTAGTCCCAATGAGCTCTATCTTCAGTTCACTAATGTTAAGAGAGAAGTCCGTGAGCCTATAGGGTCCTTTAACATTAGGTTTCATTGTGCCTATACCCGACTGCAGACTCCTTATATTGTTGATGAGCCCACTGCTTTAGAAGTCTATTATGAGGGACTTGACAGTCTGACAACCACCTTCATGAAATGGAGAAAAAACCCTCCTACTACCCTACTTGATGCATACACAGAGGCTGTGAAGGTTATCACTACTTTAAGGCAACACTTATCCGAGCCTTTTTCATCATTAGGACCCGCTGCTCACCCTGGACAAGTCCCAACTCTCAACCAGGCTCTCGCCAATCACACTCCTATCATGAATCCAATACCTCAGTTGCCTCTGGTCCCTCACCCAAGACCTCCTGTGAGTCAAGTTCCACCCACAATTAGCTACCTTCAGCAAAATGTAAATCAACCTCTTCATCCACAGCCTCAGGCTAGTTTTCCCATGTATCTGTAGAATTTTGAAGTATTAAACCAATCACTAAATGCCAATATTGTAGTAGGATATCCCCAAAATAATGTGAACCAGCCTCCATACAAAAATTCTGACAAGGAGAGACTGGATGAATTGAATGAACAAGTGAAGAAGCTAAATATGGAGGTAACTTATTTGAGGAACTAGAATAGTCAGCCGCAAGCTACTAAGAGAAATATGTAGTCCAATCATAGCAGAGAAAGTTAGGAAAATCAACAAGGACAACATTTTGATAGGGGGCAACATCCTAAAAGAGGATATAACAATGAAAGAGGATATAATAATGACAGAGGGTATAATAATGACAGAGGAAATAATTATGATAAAGGACAATCCTTAGGCCAAAACTTTGATAGAGGGCAAGCTGGTCGACAAGGGTTTGACATGAGATAGCCACCTAGATAGAACAAGACTTGGAATACAAGGCCTAATAATGGAGGTATTCCCACCCCATTAGATTAGCCTGTCAATCAGGAAGTCAACCAAGAGAAGCCTCCAAGTGGTGTATATTAGCTGAGGCTACTTTATCAGGATGGTGTAGGCTCCATAAAACAAGTCAACATTCTGAGTTAGATTGTCAAGAGTTCCAGACAACAACTTCAATTTTTCAGTATGAAGTGGAGAATAATGCAGGTAGTCAAGAAATAGTGCCATCAACTCCCTATGATTCATCGGTGTTGGTATTGAATCATGCTCCTTTTCCACAGAGCAAGGAAAATGTGCCTAAAGAAGAATTAGACCAGCTGAAGGAAGAGGTGGACCAGGTGTGCAATGGAGATGAGATTACACAGTTGTTTGATGAAAATCTAGTGAATGACAAGGGCCCCATGGATGAAGAAGAAGCTTATGTTGAAGAGGTACAGACATTCCAGAGGCCTATTAAGAAATATGATATAAGGACTTACCACACAGACATCCATAGGCTGGGGGGCCTTCACCACTTCCATCCCTCCAAACAACTTCACCACACCTCCATATCCCAACACTAGTAATAATACCCTGTATCCTCATGTGCCTAAATAGTACCTGTCAAAGGAAGGACAAACACAATGAATCCATCAAAAGGAAAGAGTGTTGAAGCAAGCAAAGACAAGGTGGTGGAATACCCCAAAGAGGCCCAAGTTGATCTAAGTATAGAACAACTGGCCATCTATGTTGCAAAAGAACTCAAGAAGCTAAAGGTAAGCCTCTCTGCATATGAATTGTTGAGAGTTCCAACTATTAGAAATGCGGTTTTAGGAGCTTACAATGCTAGCTCAGTATCACAAGAAAATACAGTCAGTGAGAGTGTTAATAAATCATTTAGTTCCCAACTAGTAAAAGGGAAGAATCAGAGTCATAACCAGATTCATATACCACCTGGAGATAAATGGAAAGAGAATGACAAAACTCAAGTTGCTCAGGTGGATACTCCCTTGACCCTATTCTAGGGGAAAACAGATACTCCATTTTTTATTTTTGTCCGCATATTTGGTAAAAATCTGCACAATTGCTTGTTAGATTCACGTGCTTCTACCAATGTAATGCATTTTGGTGTTTGTAGAGCCTTAGGTATCACTCCTGCTGACTCCCAAAAGAAAGTTACGCAACTGGATCGAACTGAGGTTAATGTTGTAGGGGAGTTAAACATGATTCATATGCAGGTTGCCTTTGACCCTGGAATTTAACAGGTTATTAATATACAAGTGGCTGATATACCTAATGTTTATGGTCTAATCTTGGGAAGAGACTTTACCAGGGCCTTGAATGGATATGTATCAACTGATCACTTTCATATGTGGCTTCCCTAGAAGGGAGTACCAAATCAGATCAGGATTGAAAGGGAACCCAGGATGAAATACATGATTACATAATATCAGAACACTTCGAATGAGATTCTGATATATGAGGTGAGCATGGGAAATTACGTGCTTGCAACCCCTTTTGAGGAATCTAAGGAAGAAGAAATCCTTATGTTACATGTTGCACCTATTGATCTCACAACTGAATCCAGTGGTACTGAAGCCTTGGTGGAACCAATAAGTGATGATGTCCCTCAAGATAATCAACTCAGCTTGTTGGACAATTTCTAGGAATTCATTCAAAAGTTTATTGAAGATCAAGTTCAGTTAGGTAGAGGAATGAATTTTGGAGAATGTCTCTTGCCAAATTGGTGTAGGGTTCATAATGCCTCCCATTCAGAATTGGAATGTTGCTTGTACTAGGCTGCAATAGAATAAATACAAAAGTGTATCAACCCAACTCTAGTAATCAAAATTAATATCTAGAATGTCCAAGAGTATCCTAAAGGAAAGAAAGGGATGCTTTCTGAAGAACCCTCCAACAACAATAATGCAAGAGTTACATCGAGAAATTCTGTAGCAGCTGGCTATTGGACTTTAAGATTTGACAAATCAAATCAAAGCAAGGAGCTGGGGCAAGATTTGAGCTAATCAGTCCAAGAGGTAAAACTTTCTTTGCTACTCATAGACTTCAATTTCATTGTATGAATAATGTAGCAGAATATGAGGCTTTGATCATGGGTTTCTCATGGCATTAAAGAAAAAGGTTAAGATTTTGCAAGTCTTTGGGGACTCTAAGTTAGTGGTCAAACAAGTCAGGAGGCAGCACTCATGTCATGACCGAAGAATGACCAATTATAGGCACATAGTATGGGACCTTATTGAAGGATTTGATGCCTTCAACATTCAGTTGATCCCATGTAATAAAAACCAAATGACTGAATACCTTGCTCAGGCAGCTAGTACATTGCAACCCCTATCTCTTTCTGGATTGAAGAAGTTTACGGTGGAACTGACCCCAGTACCTTCAGTACCTAACAATGTTACTAATTTCTAGGTATTTGAAGATGATAAGCATATTTTGGATTTTATCACAAGCTCAGATGTCTTTGCTTCTCAAATTATTGATGAAACTAAACTCCAAGAAGCAGAAATGGATTTGGAAGGGATAATTAATCTGAAGAACAATACTATTCCCAGAGGAATGGTGCAGTTAGAAAGGATTTTTGATCTGGAAAAGGTCAGAGATCAAGAACAGGATGCCAAGAAAGATTCCATCAGTGGACAATGTGAAAAGTATAGTATGGGGACTCAGGCTAATGTCAAAAATGTCTTCATTGGCAATGTGTGTACTCCAGAAGAGAGGAAAGGAATAATCGATGCATTACATGCATATCAAGATGTGATAGCCTAGAGTTATGAAGACTTGAAGACCTATGACACATCAATTATAACTCACACTATCCCTCTTAATCCAGGAGTAAGACCATTCAGGTAGAGGCAAAGGCCAATCAATGCTCTACTAGAACCAGTAATTCAAAAGGAAGTGCAGAAACTGTTGTCTTCAAGAATCATATTCTCAATTAGACATTCAACCTAGGTTACAAAATTGGTTCCTGTAAGAAAAAAGAATAGTGAAATCAGACTCTGTGTGGATTTTAGGAACATTAACAGAGCATCAGAAAAAGATAATTATCGAGTACCCTCATTGGATGAAGTACTTCAGATTATCAATGGATCCCAAATGATTGCTTTCTTGGATGGCTACTTAGGATACAATCAAGTTATGGTACAATATAAGGATAGACATAAAACTACTTTCACCATCAAGTGGGGTACTTTTTCCTATAGGAGGATGCCCTTCAGTTTGATCAATGCTTGAGCCACCTTCCAGAGGGCCATGGACATTGCTTTTAAGGACATAATTGGTAAATGCATAATCATTTATATGGATGATTTGACAGTCTTTTCCAAAAAGAGTGGTGATCATATAGCAGATTTGTGCAAGGTGTTTCAAAAGTGTAGAGAGTTTGGCATATCTCTCAACCCAAAGAAATGCATCTTTAGAGTTACAGAGGGAAAATTGTTGGGGCACATTATCTCTGAGAAGGGAATTGCCATTGATCCAGAAAGAGTGGAAGCTATACTCAAGATCTAGCCACCTAATAGCAAGAAAGAAATGAAATCATTCTTTGGAAAAATCAACTTTGTAAGGAAGCTCATCATTGGATTTCTAGAAATACTCAAGCCACTGAATGCAATGTTGAAGCAGGAAGCCAAATTTGAATGGAGTGCCAAAGCTAAGGGAGCATTTGCAGAGATAAAAAGAGCTATTGTTGAAGCTACAGTTTTGGTGATTCTAGATTATGCTAAGCCATTCTATATATATATATATCTGTTTGCTTCTAATCACTCTTGTGCTGCTATGTTGACCCAAAAATTTGATCAAGGAAATGAACATCCCATGGCATTTATGAGTGCACAATTGAAAGATGTGGAACTAAGGTATCCAAGTGTGGAGAAGCAGGCTTACGCCTTAGTCAGAGCTGTGAAGAAACTTAGACACTATATCCTTAGAAACAAGGTCTTTTCAATAGTTCCTGATCTTGTAGTCAAGCTATTGTTGATTCAGAATGAGCTAGGAGAGCACAGAGCTAAGTGGGTAACTATGTTACAAGAATACGATATTGAGATTCAACCCATGAAGCTGGTAAGAGGAAAAGGAATTACAAGGACAATGGTAGAAATGGGCCCTGATCTTGCAGCCCAGCATTACAATCTAGAAGATGTTTCTCCTGGGGAATGGTATGATGATATCATTCACTATCTCCTGACTCAAAGGTGTCCTGACCATCTTAATGCAGTATAGAGAAAGGAATTGCATTTGAAGAGTGACAGTTTCATGCTGAAGGGAGTTGTTCTATATAAGAAAAATCATGATGGTGTTTATTTAAGGTTCCTAGGAAAAGCAAAATCTAAACGAGTAATGTTGGAATTTCACAACAGATATGGTATAGGCCATGGATCTTCACCTTCTACAGTGAATTAGATTCTGAGAGCTAGTTATTATTGGCCGACACTGTTCAACAACACACACAACCATGTCAAAACTTGTCATGTGTGTCAGACTGTAGCAACCAAAGAGAAGTATGCAACACTCCCACTTCAACCAGTCTTTGAGGTAAAACCTTTCGCGCATTGGGGAATGGACTTCATAGGTCCAATCAATTTTCCTTCCTCTGCAATTCATAGGTATATTCTTACTGTTACTGATTATTTCACAAGATGAACTAAGGCCCTTGCTTGCAAGCAATGTACTTCTGAGGTGGTAATCAATTTCATCGAATCAGGTATTATTAACCATTTTGGATGTCCTATGTCTTTGGTTTGTGATAATGGTCCTACATTTGCATCATTGAAATTCTCCAACTGGGCCTTTGATCATGGAATTATAATTAATTTTGCATCCAATTATTATCCTCGGGGTAATGCTTTGGCTATGTCTTCCAATAAAAATCTCCTGACTATTATTTGCAAGTTGTTAGAAAGAAATCCTAAGGATTGGCACACCCAGCTCAGATTTTCTCTTTGGTTAGATCGTACAATACACAATAATTCCATAGGAATATCCCCTTACCACCTTTTTTATGGGTTTGAACCTATGTTTCCTATTTAGTTAAAAATCCCCACCTTACAATTCATTAATGAATATTACGATGAAGGGGATAAACGTGAGGCCAAACTTGCTGAGTTGTTAAACCTTGAGGAGAAAAGAGATGAAGCCCTTGAAAACTTTGCCAAACATCAGGGGATAGTCAAAAGGTGGTTTGATAGAAGATCCAAGATAAAAGCCTTTCGGATCTCTGACTTGGTTCTCTACTGGGATAAAGCCCATGACCGTAAGGGGGAGCATGGTAAATTTGACAGACTTTGGCTTGGCCCTTATCAAATTTTAGAGATCCTGGGAGATAATACTTTTTGCTTGCAAACTCTCACTGGGGACGATATCCCACTACCCGTCAATGGGCAGTACTTGAAGCATTATTTCCAATCCTAAGCTATGTGCGACTCTTTCCTTGTATATAGTTAGATTAGGTTTCCTTTATGTTTTTTTTTGGTTTGTTTTTCTTTGGTTAGAGTAGGTTTCCCTTTCTGCTTTTCTTTTGTTTGTTTTGGTTAGTGTAGGTTTGCTTTCGGTTTGGTGTGTTTTTTCTCTGCTTTTGCTTTGGAGGTCTTCCTATATTTCATCTGGATGTGTTGCACCTGCATGGAAAATATACTTTTACCTAGGACTGTTCTGAGTATTTCCTTGATGAAATTTAATCATGTGTCTTTAATGGATGGTTGAGGTCTTTGTTATAGTCAAGCAGTATAAATGTTTGATTTAAGGAGGATGGGTCACTAGTTTGATTTGAATTTAAAGTATTATGAAATCCTATATCTTTCATACATCTTAAAAATCTTGAGGTTGATGTGGGATCTTTGTGAGGTCTTTTTAGGTGAAAAATCTTATTTCTGCTTCAGCGCCACTGTGGTTCTTAGCCCTGAGTGTGAACTTCATTGTTCACAAGTTGAAATGAAAAGTGAAAAAGAAAAGAAATATAAAAAAAAAAAGAGAAAATATTGAAAATCAAATGAATTCAACTTATCAAGAGTATCATAATATCTCTATCGGGGCTATGGACGTCTTGTTGGCAATAGAGCTATGTTCGGGAGAGTCACAGTGATATCCTCATCGGGGCTATACATGCCCGACTGGCAGCAAGGCTCTATCTAGGTTTTTTTTGAAGTTAGAATCTTTACGTAGACTGACCTGATTAAACTTTGTTTTTGCAGTAGCTCAAGGAGGGAAATGAACTCATGTGCACACACTTGGATTTTCAGTTTATGGAAGGTTCAGTCTACCTTTAGTTCTAATTATTTAATCCTGCATTTTGATTTGTTATTCTGATAGGGAGATTGAAACTAGAGATTTCGGGTTCTTGATTCCAGTTTTCCACTGAAATTCTCTAGAGCATTTCCCAGCAGAGTTGCCATTTGTTGTGCAGTTTTCACACACACGCCCCGTTGAAACCAGGGACCCTCTTTTGCTTTCATTCTTGGTGTTTTGGCCCTTTGATTTTGAGTATTTACCTTGCCTTGGCATGAGCTTAAGTGTTTATCTTTCTTGCTTTGGTGATTCCCTTTAGGGTATTCATTGAAAATCTTAAGTTTTGAGCTTATCTCAAGTTTTTCACTGCTCTCGGGAAAATCCACTCCTGGCGGAATTCCTCGGATCCTCTCCAAGTCTGGTCTTGTTTTCTTTATGCCATGATTCAGGGATTTCTGGTCTTCATATAATTCCACGGTGGCCGGACTTTTCCAAATGTCTGTTGTCTCGTTGGGTTCTGAGATTCTTCCTTTAGGCTATCTTGTCAACTGTATTAAATGCTTCTTGTACGATTTATGGGGGATGTATTTAGTCGATATTTAGGGATTTTCTTTCCATTATGCTTTGTTATTCATGTTCAATTGAGTTGAGGAGCTTAATCTTGAGGTGCTTGGCTGGCTTTGGTGTGCTAAATTTGTGAATTGATGGATTTGATTGTGATTTCCTGGGCGGTATCATTATTGTTGCTTGCTCGGGCGTTCAAGATTGTTGTTTGTCTTTGCTGGAATTGACTTACATTTTATTAATGGTATGTGTTTATTACCCCACTTTTTATTTTCAAATGTGAGTGATTCTTTCCATCTTGGGCGTGCTTCAAATTTGAAGTTCTATATATTTAAGCATCTGAGGCTAGGGTTGCTTGATATTATTTGATTTATGGTGTCCCAAGTAAGTTCTAAGCTCGTTCTTTCATTTGCATCATGAGGTGGCTTGGATGTGCATCACAATGAGACTTTGTGAAGCATAGCAAATGAGTTAACCTAAATCCCAAGCTTGCCTGTGTTTTAATAGTAGATTTTTAGGGTTTTATGCCTAGGGCATCACCATTCCCTCTTGATTTGCTTTCAAGTGAGCCTTGAATTTAAATATTATCTATGGGAGATTCAAGTGAAACTAGTTCCATGACCAAGTTCCTCAAATTTGTGATCATTCGATCAATTTGAGCAAGATCATGAAGGAACGTCGATATTCGGGTTTTTCTTCAATTTTGGGATTTTCCTTCACTAGCAGATTTCCCTGATTTTCCTAGTCCTCTCTATTTTCCCAAGATATGTTGAAACCCAAAGTCTTTCCTTATTCACAGATTTTCGTTGCTTCCGGATTCTCCTAATTTTTCCTTTGTCCATTCATCTTTCCAGAATTTTTAGATTATCGCTTCTTTCATGGAAATCCGTCTTGCACGGAATTCCCCAAAATTTAGTGGAAAGTGAAGGAATATGAGATGGCATGACTTATTAACTGAATTTTATGATTAATTTGAGTTGTTGTAAGATGTCTCATGTTGTTTCTTAGCTTATGATGATTTACTAAATAACTAATGGATGCTTTTCATGTTCATTTTGCTGGAATCCGCCTGGCTTGGAATTTTTTGAAATTCCTCTCTGGCCTGGATTCTGCGGATGGTTTGAAAACCTGAACTTTGATATGATAAAATTTTATGAGAATTAATGACACCGTTCTTATCTGGGATTCATTTTGATGATGATTATATCATTTTTGATTGATTAACCTTGGTTTTATGCAATTTTTATTATGGTTTCTTTGTGAGTGTAGGTTGAGTCAAGTAAGGCAGTGGCAAGTGGGATCAAGGGAAGAATGGTGGATCCAAGTTTAGAAGGGTATTTTGTGTCTAAAGCAGAAAGGATCAAGATGGACATCAAGAGTAAGATCCCGGAGAGCAAGATTACTTCCATCTGGTCAGAAGTGAATGATACGAATGTTGGACTATGGGACTATGAGGAGTTCAAGGCTAGAATGACAGCACATAACCTTCCTTTACTAGCTAGAAGAACATTGGAATTAGGATTGGTGCATGTGGCTAGACTCCCTCCCATAGTGCAATGTTATGAATTTCTTCTTCAGTGCGCAAAGAACTACGATAAGAGTACACAGAGGATAGTTGGCCCTCAAGGGAGAATTGTAGCAAATTTGAATCTGGTTTCCATAGCCCAAACCTTTGACATGCCTGAAAGGTCTCATGTGGTGGCTTTTGATATGGATATGGCAAGGAAATTCTATGAAGAAGATACCATCAAAGCCCAACAAGTTATCAATTCTTGGTTGGAGAAGCCCAAGTCTCACTATTCCAAGCTACCCAAACAACTATTCAGAGCAAAGTTCAAGAAGGAATATTATAATGCTATCACCCTTCTTAGTAGAGTGGGAGGATTGAAGAGTGCCAGTGTGTTTGAGGGTTGGGTGTTCCAAGTCATTGCAAGGATGGGGCAGAATACTAATTATCATTGGGTAGGTGTTATAAGTGCTATGATTCATGAGCAACTGTGTAATGTCCTACAAACCAAGACCTTCACAATGACTTCCTACTTAGTTTATGCACTTGCAATATTCCATCCATATAAGGGGCTAAGTAATAGAGGCATCTTTGGGCAGGATGTGATCTATGAGGTTTATCCATTGCTGCATTTGGGTAACTTGAGCTACAAAAGGGTGAATGATGCATTCACCATGTACATCACTAGGTTACTCCAAGGTACAGAGCATGTGAGGATTTCTAATCAGGCCAAGGAGCTAATCAAGAGATATGGGGCTTCGTTCATACAGTTTCCCACCTTATCATACATAAGGATTGATGGCTGTCAACAGGCACCATATCGAATTCCAAGGTATCCCATTGATCATATCATACTCTTGGAGGTCACAAGACAAATATGTGACTTTTATGCCATCGTGAAGAAAGAAAAACATAAGACTAGATTTGGTGGGGACTTCCCTTTGAGGATAGGAACTAGTGAGGCATGCCCTTCCATTAACTTAGCACAGGCTTCAGAAGAGGAGATGAGTACTTTTGGGTTATCCTTCCATTCCAAGAGGCCCAAGTTTGACAGAACTAGCAAAGCACAGAAGAAAGCCAGTAGAGAGTATATTTACAAGGATGATTTGGAAGACTATTGGGCTAACTGTAATGATGAGTATGAGGTAAGAAAGAAGAAGTTTTCTCGGCTACCAGTGGATTCAGTCTGATTATATAATGTGAAGGCAGTTCCGGATTAGGTTGAAGATGATGCATATTTTATTCAAGGCCATGCTTATGAGGTAGTAAAGGACAGACCCATTGGTGAAATAGATTGGTTGGAAGAAGAAAAAAAAAAGTTAGAGTAGCTAATGAATCCAGTCATTAAGTATACAAAGTTATGGATGAAGCATAAGATGTGGGAATTGGAGAATGAAGGTGTGCAATGCACCAATGATCTGATGGGAGACTTAGAGTCTCATTCTACTTCTGAGGAGTCAGCAAAGTAGGATCCTAAGGGTAAGGGAAAGGTGATCTCTCCTTTTAAAATCAAGATTAAAGATGTTCAAGTGGAGGAAGCTCGGGAAACAGAAAAACAAAGAAAACTTATTGCCAAGAAAAGGAGGCACACTTCAAAGGCTAAGAAGCCTGGAAAAGAGGAAGCTAAAAAGCAAGATCCTAAGGTTAGTGCTTCTATGCCCAAGAGAAGAAGAATCGTAAGACTATCACAAAAGGAAAAGCTAAGCTCCAAGGCTAGAGGAGAAGTTAACCCACCTTTGGTAAATGTGGAGAGCTCAGGAGAAAGGACACAAGTATATACAAGGAGGTCAAGAACTCCTTCTCCTAAGGACATTGTGCCAAAGAGGGATCCTCCTCCAATTACTCCTCATGCAAAAAAACATGATGATATCCCTTCTTCCCATGAAGCTCATGAGGAACCAGGTGAATCCAAGGAAGCTGAGAATCATCCAGATAAAGGAGAAGAATTTCGAGAGGGAGAGCTCTTTAGTGCTGAGGCAGAATTGGAGAGGGTGTTGCAATCTCCCTTGCTTACATATGATGATTCACCTACTAGAAGTGACGAGGATAGACCCCCTCTGAGAGAAGAAATACTATTTGGGACTCCATCACCTGTGCATAGAGAAGAGTATACTCGAGAAATAGAAGATAAGGCCAAGGAGATTCCTAAGAAACAAATTTTGAATGAGGATGCACCTAGGGATCAGTCAGATGAGGTTGGGCAGAGTAAAATCTAGACAGAATCTACTTTTCTAGGTTGGCTAGATAAGGAGTTAAAGAGAAAATAGATCATTGTGGATGACACCCCTCCCAATTGGGATGAGCTATTGGCAAACATAGGAAAGGGTAAAGGAAAGAAGAAGGCCAAGGTCATTTCCAAGATTGAAAGAGATGAAACAAATAACTAGGTGATCCACATTGCTACTCCGGCCCCTGATAAGAATAGGGATGATGTAACTGGGAGTGTTTATAATGTGCAAAACCATCAACCTAGGGCCTCCTTCCATGGAGCAGGATATTGAAGAATATGAAGGCTCTAGTGCAGTAATCTTGGGTAGGTTGAGGAAAGAAGTGCATACTAAACAAGAGCTAAAGAAGGAGAATGATAAATTAAAGAAGTACTTGTAGGACTTGATCCACTAGTACAAAAACAATAATATATGACTAAATAAACTACTAAAAATTACATATATATGACTAATTTTGGTCACGTGACCATTAGTAGTTTATTGTCAGTCATTTATAACACGACCAAATTTATGACTAAACTATTTTAGTCATTTATCTAGTCATTGATTTAGTCATTGATTTGGTCATTGATTTGGTCATTTATTTGGTCATTTATTTAGTCATAGATTTTAGTCATTAATTTTAGTCACATGACTATTGTAGTGGTTTATTTGTAGCCATTTATAACACCACCAAATTTATGACTAAACTATTTTAGTCATTTATTTAGTCATTGATTTGGTCATTGATTTAGTCGTTAATTTAGTCATTTATTTAGTCATGGTAGTGATTTGTTTAGTCATATATTTAGTCATTAATTTGATTGTTGTTAACTGGTCATTTATTTAATCATGGTAATCATTTATTTAGTCATATATTTAGTCATTCCTTTAGTCATTAATTTAGTCATATATTTAGTCATGTAAGTCATTACTTTAGTCATTACAAATCAAATCTAACTTAATTAATCCTCACAAATTAATGCATATAAACTTCAAGTATCATAGATATTCAAATGTTGAAGAAGCACTATGAAATGTAGACTAAAATTCTTGAACAAATATGATTGATCAAACACAAACACAAACAACATAGTATTTATGAGTGGAGAAAAAACTACTCTAAAAATTTACTTTATTAAACCTGATTGGAAAATCAAAATTTCATTGGTTACATTCAATGTCTCAATGACACTGTACAACTTACTGACACTATATAAACAGAATACTCCTATTTTCACATACTTATATTGTTTTCCCCTTCCTTAATTGCAGTCATTTTGGAAGGGTAGGGACCTCCTATAAGGGCTTGACCCATTTAATCCCCTTGCAAATCCACAACTTTCCCGCTGCTATTGGTTTTGGCTCCTCCAAACTCTTTCTCGCTGGTATTCACCTTTTACTTCTCCAATTTGCAGCTGCAACCTGAAAATAAGGTTTCAAAATTTGCACATCAAAAACATATTTAGAAGTAGATTTTTATCAGATATTGTAGTTGCAAGTTCTACTAATTATAATAAAGATAAATAGTTTTACCTTTTTGCATCAACTAATGCAATTCTGATAACTTTTAGAGGATCGACAATGCTAGCCTTTATCATATCAACATACTCAACTGCAAGTTGCAACACAACATTAAACTTATTAATTAGACTCAACATCTAAGAAAGAAAAAAAAACTTCAAACATTATCAATTTAGTTTCCTTGTGGCTTTCCTCTAGCATATATGGAACCTCTTTAGATGTTTCGTCCAGTTCTCTCATCACTCCCATATAGGTAGAATTGTGTATGTCCATCAAACTATCATCTTTCCCATAGAGTTAGAGCTAAATTAATTTAGAAATCTTTTCTTGTTGAGCAATCCAATTTCCCTAGCAAGCCTAACATATAGAAAACCTCCCTTACATTCAAAAATTTACTCAAGGATGTCATTTTAGTCTCAGAAATCAAAATAACCTTATTGTTCATTTGTCAAAACTACATAGTTAATAGAAAAAAATTCAATGGAAAAAGCATGAGGAAAAATAATCTACCTCTCTATTATTAGGGGTGATCAAATACTGCTTAAATCTACAATCAGAAACCCTTCTATGTTCAAGTGTTGTGTTGCAACTATGACAGGTTGCTAATGAAATCAAGGAGATTATTCAAATTGTGACAATATTTTATTTTTAAGTGTTGTAGTTGTGATAGATTGTCAACAGAATCAAGGAGGTTATTTAAACCTTTAAAATTTCCTATTATATTCAAGTGTTGCAGCTGTGAGAGGTTGAAAATGGAATTGGAGAGGTTATTTAAACCTCTGCAACTTTCTATTTTCAAGTGTTGCAGATGTGATAGGTTGCCAATGGAATCAGGAAGGTTATTTAAACCTCTACAGTCTTCTATGTTCAAGTGTTGCAGCTGTGACAGGTTGCCAATAGAATCAGGGGGGTTATTTAAACCTTTACACATTTCTATGTTCAAGTGCTACAGTTGTGATAGGTTGCCAATGGAATGAGGGAGGTTATTTAAATCTATACACCCTACCATGTTCAAGTGTTACAGTTGTGACAGGTTGCCAATGGAATCAGGAAGGTTATTTAAACGTTCACACCCTTCTATGTTCAAGGTTGCAGCTGTGACAGGTTGCCAATGGAATCAAGGAGAATAACTATTTAGTATTTATTGAATCAGTAATTTGATTCGTAGTCACTCAGCCTATAAACTAACAACGTAGTATTATATACAAATGCAAGAAACAAAATACTTGTTAAAATACCAACAAGGCCACAATTAACTTTTAAAAACTAATATGCACATAGAAAGGAAAAATTATTCTGTTAAAGTAATCTACAAAAATATTCATCTACATACCCTATCTGTAAGCTTGTCAAACAGTAAATCTGATGATGATGATGAGACACCATCCCTTTGTCTTCTTCATTAGCCATTTCAATATCAAGTAGCTGAAATCTCAAGACTGGATCTGGAACAAAGGGCAACAAAAGTCACTACACACTTCGCATCAATTTTTATGTCTTACCAATTCACAAAAGTAAATCAAGAAAGGAATAATGATAGAATCAGATTATCTGAATTTAGAACCAAATACCATATGATGTTCTTGGGTAGTGGTTTGGCAGTAAATTGGCAGGAGATTACCACTGCTAGCCCAAGTCTGATTCTCAGGTACATTTGTGTGGTGAGAATTCCCAGGGTGATGGCATCCCAGGGCTTCAACCCTTCCTAGCCAAGAAAAAGGGGTTCACCTTTAAAAATACAAGTACTAGATTACAAAGTTTAGACCTTCTAATTCAAAATTCAGTCATGGATCTGAAAGTGACCAAAACACTTTAAAAAATAATGTTTCCTTTAAAATATACCCTACCTTTAAATTCAAAAGTCCTATTTCTTAACCTGCAATATCTCAAAATATGCTTATATGTTTTTTTTCCTTTCAAGAGAAAAATGTTACACCAAAAAATGTTTCTTTCTTTCCAAATAGATCTGATCAGAAAATTGTGATCATAAAAGTAGCAATTCATCCTTTAAGAAAAGGAACATCCCAGGTGGGAGAATATATCACATGGAAGAGGATATCTCTGATAATTATGCAACACAATTCCATTGCAATGTAAAGCTCAACTAACTAGCAATATTTATACTTCAAAAATGTCTAGACTAGTCCAAGAAAAGAAGAAAATTTCCAAACCAGTGAAATGCAAATAAGGTATAGAAATTTAGGCCCATATACTCATTTTTATTGTTGGATGAAGACATATTTAATAATTATGTAGCACATTACCTTTGCAGTGTAAAGCTTAACTACCTAGCAACAAAAATCCTTCAAAAGTGTCTAGAATTAGTTCAAAAAAAGAAGAAAAATGCCAAACCAGTCAATTGCAAATAAAGCATAGAGTTTAGTCCCATATGCTCATTTCATATCACAAAACGTTGCCTACCTCTCATCAACTACCTTAGATGTTGCAACCCTAAGCTGGCTTCGTAAAGACCAAGAATTGACATTGCCCTTAGTCATATCCCTAATGAGAAACTACTAGTCAAATTTTCAAATATCATACTCAACCGACCAGATCATACTGCTGAAGAAATTAGATAGGACTATTCAAGAATATTAAGGAATACAAAACCACCCAAGAGCAACATCTTGAAGGAGGTAAACTGGGCATTATAAAAACTTAACAATAATGAGAAGAACATTTTTCTCAAAGTGGACAAAGGGAGTGCCAATATTGTGCTTAAAACCAAGGATTATATTAATAAAATGAGGACCATCTAGAGATCAACAGAAGCTACTGGTTGGTAAGAAGTGAAACCATGAACAAAACTATATAAGATGTGGAAAAGATCATAAATGAGTCATTGTTGAGAAATGAATGGAAACAAAGACATAATGCAAAGGCCCAATAATGCCAAAAATATATGGGGTGCCTGATGTACACAAACTAGTAGCATCCTTGAGACCTAATGTGTATTTGATAAACTCTCCAACACAAAACCTAGCCATATATGTAAAGTACGCCAAAAGATATCCTTCCTTCTCAAAAATCAGGTATGAGATTGTGCTGCAGACTTGTGCATTAAAGAAAGATCTGGAATTGTTACCGAATGGAGACCAAACAAAAATAGGAGAAAGAGGAATAAATCTGAGTGGTGGGAAAAAACAAAGGATATAGATTGCACGGGCTTTATATCAAGATGCAGATATCTATCTTTTTGATGATCCATTGTTAGCTACTACCATCTTAATGTGGTTTACATTGCTACTACCATCTTAATGTGGTTTACATTGCTTTAGCAATAGCAAGTTCCTTTTGCATTCTTGTGAGGTCTATTGTTACTTCCCTAGAAAGATTAAAAAATGCCAATCATCTTTTCAATGATATGCACAGGTGCATGTTTCATGCACCAATGTCCTTTTTTGATGCAACTCCAATTGGGCGTATACTGAATTGGGTGAGTTGATCTTCTTGTTCTGGGATCTTTTTTTTAACAAAAAATATGTATTCTATGTATAGCTAGCAATTCAATAATATAATCTATATTACATAGGGGCTCTAGATGCCTTACAATTCTACATACATCAACCAATCAAAGTGCAATAGTCTAGGTTATTCCTTTTCAGTTTGGAGCTCTAAATTTTTCAATTCTACAGCTTTTGGAGATTATTGTAGTCATTTCTCAAGTTGTATGGCAGAGTTTTATTATGTTTCTTCAAAATACATCTCATGTTCAAACAATTTACTAATAAATCCATTGAGATTTTGGTTTGGAGAAAGAAAGAGGAAGTGAGAACATGGCACTAATCTATGGTGTAAAAGGGAAAAAGAGCTCCAAATCTGTAACTCATCCTAACAATAATTTCCCTCAAATATTATGAATATAAGTCTTATCAAATTCTAGTTAATCTGTAACTTTCATTAAATGAAATACATGTATATCTGCTAAGATAGCAAAAGGCTGGGGTAACAGATATTTGGAAAAATTCCATAGATTCTACAAATGGGTGATACATGTAATTCAATTCAAAGAACCATATCAGCACTCACCCAAGCTTGTATCCATCAAGAGATTCTAACAGGTAAATAATAACATTAATATTATTTGTCTTTTATGTTTGTATCTTCTAAAGAAAACTTGGAGGATAAACTTCTTCTTCAGTAGCAACAAGGCATATGAAAAATATCTTAAATTTGGAGTCTCTTTAAAATAATGTTTCAACATTATTGGGAAACATGATCACAGACAATCTTTTCCATGCAAAAACAAATATGGAAGGCCTATCCTTCATGGATATGGATTATGTTACAAATACTTATTCAGTGTCAAATAGAAATATAGCAAATCTTAAAATATTTTGGATGCAAAACAATCAGAATAAGATAGATATGAATATACATGCAAAACATATCACATAATTTTGGAAATATTATTTCTACTAATATGAGACCACATTTATCAATGAGAGTGGGAGAAAACTCCACAGAAAGGAATCAGTTCTAAAAGCGCACAAAATTACTCTAGTAACACCTTGAACTACAAAACAATCAAAAATTCCTTCCAATATGAGTTCTACTATAAAGATCATCTTGCATTTTCAAAAAAACATAACAATATAACAGAAAAAGAATTCAAAGAACAATCAAAATGTAAAATCCCCAAGCTGCTCACGATGGAAAAACTCAGTAAAATGCATGACAACAAAGAATCAATTTTCAGCACATAAATATAACAAATAGTGGGTGTTAGAAGCAGACATGGAGACTTACTTGTGAATTATGCAAAATATCTGAGCACAATCCTTTCAAAAGCATAAGCACATGTGAATAATGCAAAACATGTGAGCACAATCCTTCAAATATTCTCATTCTTGTAAAATCAATGTTAGTAAATTTCAATGAAAAACATATGGAAGCAGCCAAGACAAGAGACAAAGTGACCTGAGGAGATAGTATATGCAAAGCAACCAATCATGTGATGCCACATCGGCACTCAACTACACATGAATGGCATTTTATATATGCTCATAAACAGGTTTGTTACACAAAAGACATACCTGAAGATTTTGCACAATTTGTGTCTATTTGTCAATGAAGCCCTAACAAATGAGTTATTTTGTTAAAATGAAGCGAACCAAATCCAATCTGCAAAAAAACCACAAAACAATTGTTTTAGATTCAGAAACCAATAAAAAATTTCTAATAATGTGTAGCTTTTGGAATCACAAAACAATGTTTAGAAAAGGTAGTTGGAAGAAATATAGGTTCCTCAACATGCTTCCATTTTTTTGGTATTGGACGAAAAATAAATGCTTGGTATTTCAAAAGGGGTAGTGGTGTGGTCATGTGATAGTTTAGTAAATTCTAGTTGTACAGAGAGTGTTAAAATTGTACATAACTGAATTATGCACATGGCGAATAAGTGCTTACAAGAGTTGTAGATATTCCAATAGGAATTGTAGATGTGTCAATATTAGTTATTCTACTATCAAGAAATTCTAGATAGGTTTCATATTAGATTTAAAATTTGTAGGGTGTTGATGAGCTTCATTTAATTTATATATTCTAATCGTCATTTATTTAATATATAGACTAGTTTTCTTCCCTTAAATAACATTTTCTTATCTATATATTTTGTTGTTTAGTTTTATAATTTAATTGTGTTACAAGAGAAGGACTAGATGTGACTCCTCATTGGAGTGCTAAGAATATGATAAAATCTTGAGCATTGATTCATGTAGAGAGGGTAGTGTATGTGGAGTGCCCAAGAATATGATAGCATCTTGAGAAAAGATTCCTATAGAGAGAGTAGTGTATGTTGGTTTTGAAAAAAATGTATGTTTATTTTGTGAAAAGGAGAGAGCCCCTTCCATGATAAATAGAACATCCCTCCAGAGCTTCCTGAGCCAACTTTGGGTATAAATTTTGAAAGAGATGGCATACAAGAAAAGGATTGGCTATCATTGGTTGTTGTTCACAGTGATGCAAGGCTTCTTGCAGTTTCATTCTACTTTGGTGCAAGATTTGGATTTCATAGATCTGACAGGTAAGTCTCTTCAACTCCAATGTTGACTGAAAATTTTAAATGAGGTTGCGATCTTAGATTGTTGAAGATGACCCTTTGTTGGCTGCTATTCCAATTTGGTAATTTTGTACAAGGACAAAACTTGTATTGTAATT
Source organism: Sequoia sempervirens (assembly GCA_007258455.2). Lineage (NCBI taxonomy): Eukaryota > Viridiplantae > Streptophyta > Pinopsida > Cupressales > Cupressaceae > Sequoia > Sequoia sempervirens. The sequence continues at coordinate 253,935,697 of VDFB02105785.1, read as the reverse complement.
AAATTTTGTTTGCCCAAATTCTCCCTGAAGAGATTGAAGACTTCCCATGTTTTGGGTAGTTTTCAACCACATTTGGAGACAACACTTAATGCCTCAGGGACTTCTAGATGTCCATATATTTTTTATTATTTTTTAATTCCTATTACATAATAGCCATCCTCAAGATACAAAAAACTTTTCACATCCCTAGAAATGGGTCCCCTGTTCCACATCCCCCTATCCCTGAAACAAGGAGAAACATTGTGGAAAATGATGATTAAGACATCAGATTCATCTCTAAAGTATAGCTTAATGTGGCATTCATCTCTGAAGTATAGCTTAATGTTAAATTTTCTAAATTCTTGAATGTAATATTGTCATTTATGAATAATTTGTAAAAGCCATTTTCTGCACAAAGCATATTATCTAAAATGAATAAATTATTGTCCTCAAGGAGCTAACCTCAATTTACTCCACATAGAAATGGGTTTCACTTTACTCTTTGTTTCGTTTGAAAAGATAATTGGCAGCACCTCTCAACATGTTTTTCTCTTGGCTTCAATATTTTTTGGGTAACCAAGAGGAAAGTCATTATGCTAGAATGTTTTCAAATTGAAGTTTTTTTCTAATTCAAACTCATGCTGGGTGGGAATAAATTTTTTTATATAGTTATTGCATAATTTCAAGACAAATTTTCTGTGGGAATTCAATACTTCTTGCTACATACTGTCTCTATGTTGCATTATCAATGATGGAAGCAAGCCATAAGTTGGGTGTTAACATGGTTATTCTTGACTAGCCACAGATTCTGGGTATTCGATATTAATAGTTTGGTCCCTTCAAGACTTCTTCCTTGACTTGAGTAGCACATCAACACTGAAAAATTTAGGCATGGACGATAATGAAGATGTAGGTTTTTCCATCACATAGCTTAAAAAAGAGTGAAAGTTGAGAAACACATGTCATTTTTCAATAGGATTCTCAAAACGTAATCAGTCTGGATCTTCTTGTAAATGATAGAGGTAAGAACTTTCAGAAATACTTTTGAGTTTTGACATTAAACCAACAAGGTAATAAGTGTAAAAAAATATACTAGTTTAAGCTATAGATGGAGAAAAATTGGACAGACTTGAGGACCATATAACAAGTAAATGCAAGCGCCAATCTAGGTTGTGTATAACATGAGAAATCACAAATCAATGCAAGAACATTCAAGAAGTAAACAATACTAGATCTGTTCAAAATTAGAAGCTTAAGTATCTACATAGTAAGTTGAAACGACTAACACTGAAAAGGTCTTCCATTACCTACATCAGTAAGCATTTGGAATTGGTAAAGGAGGCATTCAATCAGCTTGAGAAGTCTTAATAATGAGAAAAATGATGTCAATATTATGGAGACAATGATTGGAAGGAAAATGTAAAAGAGGTAACTGTGATAATAAATGACTCAAAGCCAAAAATAATAAACATTTTATAGGCAACCACAATTGCAAATGGAATATAGCAAGAGCCAACATCTCAAATGGATTCAAACAACTATAAGTAGTTTGAGGGGCACCCAAACAAATATTTTTATTTATTTGGTTATAGAAATTCACAATAAGAAACAATATAAAACCTATATACATGCGGTTAATTGTTTTTCTCAAAAAAATAAAGGGTAGTCAATTGCTTTTCCAAGGAAAAAATGGATAGAAGATGGTTGTATTATTAAGAGTGAAAAGGAAATTCCGAAGGAGAGGTCAATGATTGTTGTAAAGAAACTAAGCAAGTAGAAAATAATGCAGTAGTAGCATTAGGAAATACAGAGGTAAAAGAGTAGTGCAAGCAAGTAAGAAGAGTATAAAAGGAGGAACAAATTACAAAGGGGCACGAGAAATGATAAGAAATAGTAAATGAGACAAAAGAAAAATGATATAAATTTAAAATCTACAAAGGAATGTGGTGCTCAAGGAGGTGACAATATTCAGGTAACATATTATAGTGGTTATAGATAAGAGCTTAGCTACAAATATTGGGAAAAAATTGCAATAAATCACAACTCGCCCCAAAAATGAATTTTGGAAGTGAAAATTTGTGGTTTTTTGATAAACTTGTGGCCAACAATTTTGATTTTAAAAATTACAAGTTTGACCCAAAAAATCAAGATTTTATTACAATTTTATCACCAAAAGCTTGCCACTTGCAATTCAATCACAATTTTGAATTTTTGCAAATTTTTCTAGTTCTTTTTTGCTATATATGACAAATTTTTAGGGTTTTTTTTTCTAATTTCTACAGAAATTTTCTCTGATTTTTCCCTCACCCTGACCCTAACCTATTTCATTTTTTTCCCTAACCCATTTTTTCCCACTGAACTGAATTTGCTAATTTATTCACGAGAAAAAAATTTGCAACTTTGGGTAAGAGTTGAAATCTTCACTATAAACTGGAAAGATGTACATAAAAATGTAAAGGCTAACCTTTAGATATCCCAGTCCTACAATATCAAGAACAATGTGGCGTATGAAGTTTTAACATTTGATATCCTATGCTACTTTCTAATCAAGTCATCCAAGAGAATTTCTAAATTTGTGTGGTACTGGTATGCAAGAGAATACATTATTCTAAAATCTAAATCCTAGGTTCTAAGTTCATTCTAAGAATGAATGTTTATAGAGTTACCCATATACACTGGAAACAACTTATGATGTTTTCATTAAACAGAAAATAATTTGGAAATCAGATCCAGCACATACAAAAGAAGCAATTACATTATATGTATGGGAAAAAATGACTTTTTTATTTTTTAATAACATTGTATCGTGCGTATCTCACTCCAGCTATTCAACTAATCATAGAGTTTGGAAAGAAATTCTAAAAACAAAAAAATTACAAGATTGACCTATTATAAAAATGTTGAAAATTACACTAAGTGCTCATCTTATTCAGTCTTTTTTATCACTTAAAACATCATAAATGCTTAATATATACTTTGCTAAACGAACAATCATAAGAGAAGTCACCTTAAATGGAACAAGACATTTGGTTTTTGTACTTAATCTAACATATATCCAAAAAATATTTAACCTTACTATAATAAATGTTCTATTTTACATAGCCTTCATGGAAGCGATAATACCTTAAATAGCATCATAGCAAAAGAAGCCCAGACATCCTAGCTATGTAGAGCCTCTGCAACCAAAAAGCATTTGTTATAGTGAATACTAAAACATGGTTTTGTGATCCTTTTTAAATTCGTTCTTAGGAAAAATGTTTCTATACTTGCTACCATAATTATCATATCAATTGAAGAGACATGGTCCTGTGATCCTTTTTAAACTCATTCTTAGGAAAAATGTTTCTATACTTGCTATCATACTTATCATATCAATTGGATTTAATTTTTGTGTCATAGAAAGATTCACACACATGAGAAGATATAGAATCTTAATGATATTCATGTCTTCCTATAGATGGAAGGATTCTGAATACATAATAGAAACCAATATTAAACTTTAGGAGAGATCTCCATTTGCAAATGCATGACCTGGTGAAGAAAGCACCAACAAAAGTAGAAAACGTCTTCTTGGCATTCAGTGAAAAGGAAGATGTTGTTTAACCCAGTTGATTCTCTTTAATGTGTGATATACAACTACAATTTATTCATTAAATAAAATGAGATTAAAACAAGTGGTAGTAAAGATAGATCATCCTATATTATGTGTTTCCTTTGAAACTTGAAAGAATCAATAAACCTCTAGCATCCAACCAATGAAGATTATTACATCTCGTGTTGAGTCTAATATGTTAATTTTGTCATGTTTAGTGAAGCTGTCGCATACCCATATCATGTGTATCAATGCATTTTCAAACCCAGGTAAACTTGGATCTCAATAATAAATTATAAGGATATCAAATGCTGGTTATGTTTCATTAATTGCTCAGTGATCTTGGTCAAACTAGTTGGTAGACAAGCCTCCTTAGAAGGATTTTGGCTACCAAGAAACTAGAAAATGGGAACAAGGATGCTATAAGCAATCCAACTTTTATGTTGTTCTAGAGAACCTAAGAAAAAGCAGATGAATTGTAGTTTAGTTTATGCAATTTCAAATGTATTGTCAATGATTGTCAAAAAGATTTGGGTCAGGACGGTTATAATTTACAGGGATGTTACTTTTTCCCTCCATTTTGTAAAGGAAAAAAAAAATCTTAGTGCCTTGTATATTTATAGTAGTAGCCAAATTGATAATTTCAATTTGCATCTGGTCCCCAAATACTCTGTTCAAAAGTCCCTTGCAAAATTATCAGTGCCTGTCATGGGTTTTGGAGGCAGCCTCCATGTCAATGCTATTTTGAGAAAATGTTATCTGAGGCTACAATGATAAAGATTCTATGGCACTGTCTTGGAACAACTTTGTCTTCATATTATTAAAAATAAAAATAAAAATATTCAATAAATGCCCAATGGAATAAGAACCAGCCAAATGCAATGGTCTATATTTTTTAATTCTCTTACACTTATTTCCACACATTTTAGATTCAGATAATTCCTAGACAATCTTCCATTGAGCCTCATTGCTAATCTGAAGAACTTTAAAGAGAGATTCCCACCTTGGATTAGAGTTATTTGATCCTAACATGACAAACTCCTGGTTCCTAAGAATACCTTTCTAGGATCCTAGGGTGATTGTTTCGAGCGAATGGACATTAAAAACAATTTTGAATAAAACTCATCCACTAGATTAAGCTTATCTTCTAAAATTGAATTCTTCTAAAATAATATAAATCTTGTTTTAGAAGTATCCAAAAATAACTTGGCTCTAAACAAAGCCGATTATTTTTAGACATTGCCTAAAAATAGTAGCCTACACTCTTTCTAATATAGCAATCACAGGGATGATTGCAGTGGCTGTTTTGATGGTAAAGTGAATTCTTGTTGATTGCTTCCTTTCTTCAATATGTACTCTATGAACACTTTTACCCATAGCCTTCATTTCATCTATATCTCGTAATGCAATACTTTGAAGCCTTGACTCATTAATATTCAGCACTTTATGATTCTCAACAATCAACATTTCATATTTTTGTTGTCCCTGCTTTTCAAACCCAATGATTTTCAACAACAATAATTCCTTCAACTATGCTATTTTTTCCTCATCAAAATTTGCAGAGCTTGGAAAGTCTATCTTCATATGCTTAGTGAAGTCCTTTTCCATCTCACCTTTTTCTCTTATGTTTCCTACTGTGTTCTTCAAAGAAAAAGAGATGGAATCTAGGAATGAGCTAATCCCATATGTCATTCCTTCCAATTTATTTATTATTATTTTTAAAGAACTAACAGCAATCTGTGTAGATCTTTACAAAGAACCTTGTGGATTTATGCCAATCAAAAGAATGATTTTCCTAGTGAGGAGAAAAATGTCAAGGCTTATTAAAACTTTAGATTCCACTTCAGCCATGTATTTCATGTCAGGAATATCCTTGACCCATTTTTATGGCCTTTCTCCATCTCTTTTATTGATTGCTCAATCGTCTCCTTCTAGATGTCAAATCTACCACACAACTTCACAGAGTTATCAAAAAAATTCATCTCTCTTAGCAATTACTTTTTGATTCAAGATTCCATTGTTCTGCCATATGATGCAATCTTATAAAATAGTGGACCGATGGAATCTTTCAAATCTAGTGAGACTGAATAATTGCTTGGAATGGGATTGACAAAGTGTTGAATAAGTAAAATGTCTGATATGTTCTTTCAACTCAACCTTGTCCTTTCCATCCTTGTATATTATTTCATTCGCCAAAGTTGCTATATCCAGCAGATAAAGATCTGACTGCCTAGTGGTTTTACCCAAGGAGTTTATGTGATCGTGTAATCTGCTAGTTGCACATCCTAAATATACACATTTGGTGGAGATACTGCTATTTGAGCAAAGATGTCTCCTTGATCATTCATCCTTATCATGGTTCAGATATTTTCCCTTTGTGCTAGAGAAACATTGAGCAAGGAAGGGATTGTTGTGATGTTCACCAATGTTGTTCCCACTATTTTTCTTCTTTTTTTTTGTTTACCATCTTAGCTAACCACTTCAGAGCCTGTTGCTAGGCTTCTTTCAGTTTTCTCTTTTGTGGACCTCAAAAGGGGCCCGCTTGTGGTAAGAGCAGTGGATCTAGGTTGGTGTGGAGTGCAAATGCCAACAAAGGAATAGTGTGGGAGCACAAATAGGAATAGTGGATTGAAAGGAAGTAGGTAGTGTGTTAAAAGTGGAGGAAAAGGTGTATAGGGAAAAGACAAAAGAGTGGATGAAACCCCAAATGAAGGAATAGGAGAAGAGCTAGGTTTTGAAGAGGGTGAAAAAGCCTTCACTTTTCCTACTTAAGCGGTAACAATGGATTATGATCTGATCCCTCTATCCATTTCTAGATTTTTAGTATACACTAAATTTTCTTGTGATTTCAAATAATGTATATGCTAATAAAAGAAATGTAGTGACAATTTTTGAAGGCACAATATAGGATAAATATTTGTGATAACCGAATTTATATATGGAAAATAAAGCAGACTTCACAAGAACTTTATGCCTACAGAAAATTAAGTGGTCAGCTGGCATTTGAAACAAATCAGGCATCATGGATATTTACTTTCTCAGCATGGATTTAAAAAAAAAAAACTTTCCTAAACGTAAGTCCAATATTTGTGTTAGCAGAAATGATATATTGATGCCCACAACAGCAAAGGGATACTCCCATGCAGATCGCTTTCCTTCCTACTTGTGCAGTAACTTTTGGAATGATTTCTACATTCAAATAATAAAAATATACATCTCAGTACAAAATCACATAATAGCTAGTTTGTTTGATCACATAAACGTGTTTAATATATTACATTATTTTAATACATTCTTGAGAAGCAAAAATAAAGAAGAAAGTAAAGGTGTGCATATATATGTCATACGCTATAAGGCAATGATATTAAATACTGATGCATTACACAAACTATATAGAAGAAAATACAAGGGTGCATACTGGATATTTCTTGGTAAAAAAAAAGTAGGTTCTCCAATGAGATAAATCTGCCGCCCTGGAAATAAAAGATAACAAAAGTATCTAAGATTCCAACAACAAAATGATTGAAATTAAATGCTTAGTCTTATAATTTTTTCCAAAAAGCTAAATATTGACATCTTGAAAGTTTAATCCCAAATTATAGTGTCTGTAGACCTGCTCTATCATTTTAAAATGGCATCTCCCAACCTGTAAGCGCAGTCTCCTGGTGAGTCCCACATCAACGAAAAAGCCCAAAAAACACTTGGCTCTGCACATAAGTGGCCACAGAGACCAGACACCTAACACAGACTGCAATGCCCTTGTTCTATGTCTGCAAACAAGTCCTACAAATGTTGAAAACCCTATTTGCAAGGTAACCAATCAACATAGCACCTACCCCCTTTTCAGCTAAATGCCTCATTCCTACTCAAATATAGCTCCCAAAAATGTTGAGCTACTTATAAACTGCAAGCCATTTGTCCCCAACTCCTACATTGCAAAGTTAAGCTAATCACGTCACTTACTTCACCGTAATCTGGAGGAGGATTGTTGGCTACATGACTGGATTGATGCACCACCACCACTCTCTCCTCATTCCTTTACTTCTTGGGAGTTGAAGACCTCTATAAAATAAAAACATGAATTTCTATATTAACTATACCATTGAGCACATGAGTTTGATAGAATCACAAACATATATGATCTCATGGACTGCAATGGTTGCAAGATTTTCACAAAATGGATTTGTCCAGAAGACTTGAAAACTTCAAAACTAAAGCAATTGGTAGGTGCAAAGCCAGGCTTGTTGAGCTTTGCCAATATCAAATGAGAGAGGGAAGAGGAAAATGCATGTCGAATAAGGGAAGGAAAAATGAACTAAGAGAGGGAAATAATTTTATTTATTTTTTATTGTCTTAATTTAAGACAATTAGAAAATTAAAAATATAATTTAAACATAAAATATGTATTTGAGACAAAATTAATATATTGTCTTAAATTAATGTCTTAAAACCCCTCTTTATCTAGTAGTGCTTAAAACATGGGAGCTGAAACACCAAATTGTTGATTAAACTTCCAAACTTCTCTCCAACATCCAATCACAATGTTTTATGCCAAAAATCAACTGCCTAAAATTCCCTTCAAATGCATACACAACTCGACCAAGGCACCAAAAATACCTATTGCTAAAATGCACCAAAAAAAACTATTGCGTGGAAGGGATGCGAAAATTATTCATTTTTAGGGGAAAAAAATCATCTATCTACATTGTCATTTTAATATAGGTTGTGAAAATTAAGATAAGCATGATGTGCTCCTAAAATTACTAGAGTTCAAAATTGTATAAAAAGATAACATCTATAAAAATGATCAAGGCACAATTGATTTCATAGATTATAAAATAATTCTATTTTTAAAAAGTAATTAACAATATAAAGTCTAAAAGAGAAAATTTTCGCATACCAAAAGCGATCATTGTGATTTCTCTTTCGCATTATTAGGATGGTCGAGTTTATCAACAAGCGAAGATAGAAGTGAATCAATCTTCAATTTTAGGGAAAAATTTTCATTTTTAGGGCAAATTGTTCTTTTTTTAAAGGAAAAATCTTCGTTTTCAGTAGACTCAACCATTACATTTCTACAATCCATGTAAATTGAATCTAATTGCTTCTAGAAATAACTACTTGACCTTACAATTTTAAAGCACTGATTCTAGAAATAATTACTAATACAGACATTATGTTTCTACAATCCATGTAAATTGAATCCAATTGCTTCTAGAAATAAATACTTGACCTTTTGAAATGAAAGTGTCTGCAAGATAGCCCTCAAAATGCAATTGGATTGTTTAAATCATATTTTATTAGTGAAATTGACCACAATTTCTCTTTGATACATTTGACATGCTAACACAACAGGAAAATCAAACTGGCTTCAAATCATAGTTAAAAACATTAATGAGTAATTAACATAATGAGTAATAAAAATTAAAGAATGTAAATGTTAATTTCTTTTATAAAATATGTGAAGGCCTTAAGACTGCACCGAGAGGGAATGCCTTCCATGCAATAGGTATTTTTGGAACCAAGCAACCTAGGCGGCCAAATGGCTCACTTAGGTAGGGGTCCCATGAGGGGGGATTAAGCTTTATGGATTATGATCAAAAGAAAAAGAAAAAAGAATAGAGGAGTAATAATCATTTATTTAGTCAATTTTTATTTGTCTGATATTAGTCATTTATTTAGTCATTTAGTTGTGATTTTACCCGATGACCAAATTAGTCATTTATTTGCCAAATTCTACTAGTGTTAGTCATGTGACTAAAATTTTTAGTCCCGTGACTAAAATTTTTAGTCACGTAGTCATTTATTTTCCAAATTCTACTAGTGTGATGAAGCCCTTGCAATCTATTAGCTCTTCATCTTCTACCGCGATTTTCCTGCCACAAGAAACCATAACTGAGCTGGAAAGAATGAAAGCCACTACTCTTGCCAAAAAAAAATGGTTACAAGGGGTGCAAAATAAGGGAGATAATGCTATCAAGGACATCCTTTCAATCGAAGGAGATGGAATGAGGTCAATAAATTGGTTGAAAGATGTATTGGCTCAAAATAAAGAGGATGTAGATCTCCTGTTGTAGAAAACCAAGATCAACATGGAATACACTGAGGATAAATTGGCGAGTGATGGAATTCTCCCTTCCTCTAGAGCTACAGAACCTTGGGAATGGTTTGAAGCCCTGCAAATAAGGAAAAAGGTTTTGAAGAAGATATATAAGCAGAGGAGGAAAATTGAGGATACCCTGACCGATATCTATGATAGATGCATTTCTTTCTTTGAGGTGATGACAAGGAGAAAGAATTTTGCGCCGAAGCATTTGAACTTAGTATATTTGAGGAAATGGTGGCGAGATGTGTATTCTCCAAGCAATGAATATCCAACTATTGAACATCAGTTGGATGATGTGGCCACTTATATTACAATTATTGAGAAATATCAGTCCAGTAAGGTTGAGTGGGATAAGTCAGTGGAGCAATTAAGAGAAAATATTAAATCCATCGAGAAGAGAATTAATGTTTTACCTATGCCACCTATAGCCGGCTTGGACAAAGTACTTTTGATGGTGCATGATAGGGTGGAGTGAAATAAATACAAAGGGGAAAGTAGTTAATGCAAGGCTACATCAGAATTTGTGCTTTCCTATTATTTTGCATGCATAGGTCCGAACTATATTTGAGATCCCAGGCCGACTTGGATGGAGTTTATGCATTTAATGCATATTCTTGTTTATTTTGAATTATCTTTGGGTCAACTTGTTTTATGGCCGATTATTATTGTAAATTGTAATTAGGTCGACATATCTTGGGGGTCTCTATTAATATGGCATTCTACCTCATTTGTAAGGGCTAGATATATAGTTTTTCTTGGAGCGAATTAAGCATTATAGCAAGAGCTAGAGTTAGGAGTTAGTTTTTTTTTCAAGCAAGCAAGTGTTGTAACAAAATACTGGAATTTTTGCTACTTTGGGTAATTTAATGCAAGTGAAGACATTGTGATTTGGTGCCTTTCTTGTGTTGAATTTTATCTAGCATGGTTCTTGTGATTCTATCTTTGGAATTGCTTAAGTTATTTGATAAATGTGTTAGGTTTAATGTTAGATAAATTGATAGTGTTTATGATTTGGTACTTGAAGTGTTGCAACAATCTGTGGTCCATAATTTTCACAACCAACTGATTGTTAGTTGCTTTGCAAAGTTAGCCTAGACTTTTATATTCATTGTGCTCAGTTCAATTGTGAATTTTTATTCATTTCAATTGCAATAGGGTTGTTTTGAATGAATGTTCATGATCTAAAAATATTTAATGCCTTAGAAGATTGCACTATTTCTATAATATTGCAGATCCATATGGGTCAAGTAGAAATCAGTTTCTGAGGGATTGGTCCATTTCAAGTGTTTTCCATTTGCATTGTTAATCTTAGGAGTTCCCCCCTAAACCCTTATCTTTTGTTATTTCTTTTATCATTTTAGTTAGATTTAGGATTGAAGTATCATCATATTGCTAGATTTGATAAATTAAAGATTCAATATTTGCTTGTAGTAAGGTCCCTTTGTGATTACCAACATTTTTGCATTTATCACTGAGTTGTTTATGCATTGTCAAGACCTGACATTAGAGACCTTGGGGTTATCTCTTGAGGCTTGCTGATAGAGATTTACCTTTCAAGAGAGATAGGATATTATATTTTGTATGAGTTGTTGTGTAGAAAACATCATCAACACAAGCCTTCAACATAAAGGACATCATCAGTGTTATGCTTTCCACCAAGACAAATAGATCCTCTGCCACGAATCACACCATAATTGTTATCTCTGAATCTTACAACCCCATCATCATACTTCTCTAAACTTACAAATTTTCTTTTGTCACCAGTCATATGATGTGAGCATCCACTGTCAATAACCCACTCATCCTTTCTTCAATTCGGGCTGCAAGAGCTTTCTCAACTTTAGCAGATTCAGTAGTCACGAGACCATTTTCCCTGATAGCAAGGAACACCCATTCATCTTAATTTCTATTATCTTTATCAGACTCTTCATTAGTCACTCCTTCTTCAACATAGTAACATTTCTTTTGAAATCTAGATTTATTAGGCTTAGACCTAGGAACTCTTTCAGGACACCTTGATGCAAAATGACCTATTTTATTGCAAGAGAAACATTTGATAGGAAAAATTCCTTCATACTTACCTTGTCCTCTTCCTTCTTTCTTCACAATTAGTTCTTCCAACTCTTCTACTTCTCTTTCTGCATCTTCAAGTTGTTACATTTCTTCCTCATACTTGAATGACTTTCTGGAGCACTCTCCTAGATCATATCTTTGCTTGTTTCTTCTAGATACAGTAGCCTTAAATGTAGTTTCAGTCTTGGGAACAGATTCACCAAATTCACTCAACTCAAAGGCAACAAGTTTACCAATCAGTGTATCCCTTGTCACATTTGTTACTGATCTGAATTTTTCAATAGTATGAGCCTTTGCTTTGTATGAGGAAGGAAATTATCTAAGTACTTTAGCTACAATTTCTTCCTCTTCCAGGGTGCCACCGACACATCTAATACCCATCACAAGTTCATTTACTCTTTGCATAAAAGAAGAAATATTTTCATCTTCACCCATCTTCAAATTTCCATACTTGTCTTTCAAACTCTATAGCTTAGCCATCTTCACATGCACATCTCCTTCATACAAAGTTTCCAGCTTCATCCAAATCTCATGAGTTGTCTTCATACCTATCACATTTGTGATTTTTGAATCTTTCAAAGCACTCAACAAAGCTTCAATAGCCCTAATATTATTCTCAGCTTCTTTAATTTCATCAACAGTGGAAGGACCATTCTGAGGAATAACATATGGATTCTTTGTAATCTTCTAGTAGGGTTCACCAATACACCTCAAATAACACTCCATCCTAGCTTTCCACAATGAGTAGTTTGTTCCATCGAATCTAGGACTATCCTTCTTGTATGATGCCATCTCGGATCACCTCAAGCTTTTAAACTTCTTCAGAGGAACCTGCTCTGATACCAATTGTTGGCAAAACAAGGAAAGACAACTGAGAGGGGGGTGAATCAATTGTCTCAGAATATTTAAACTTTTCAAACTTAATCTCAGATCTGATGAATGAACAATAAACACATCAAAATCACAAAGAAAACAAAAAATTTTACATGCAAACCCTATTAGGGGAAAAACTAGGGTGGATGTTAGCCCACAATATTATACCCTATTAAAAGTATAATGAAAAATAATTGGAATGCACATGGATTCAGGCACATTACCTAGAGCTCACTGCTCAAATACAAAAGGGCTCACTGCCCAACAATACAAAGTAATTTGGATTAGATCTATAAGGTATGGACTGAGAAAATATCTTCTGCAAAAGCCTGATTACAGTTCCAGTTAAGCACATAAACACTCCTTCACACTTTGCTCAAACTTCTTCACACTCTGCTCTACAAGCGAATGAATAGATCACTATTCGCACAATTGCACTTTCTCTAGCTCTTCCTCACTTCACACTCACACTAACTTTGCATAAACAACCATTCTTATATATCCACAACCTAGATTTACATGAACAACTTTCTCGGCCAAAATATAAAACATATTTACAATGTCGGCCCAAATTTACAAATAAATTTTCAATGTGGATCAAACACTGTCAGCTAATATTATGATGCAACCTAAAACAATATCCTCAAGTGTGCCAAACATTCAAATTTCAATCTTCAAGGATCTTCAACATGTTACAACCATCATGTTGGACAAGAACATGAAAACCCGAACACACATGAGAAAAATCTTCTACCACGAGCACACCAATCAATGAGGATGTACAACAAGGATAGAGAATTATCTAGAAGCATCCATAAGAAACAAGAACTAACATAGAGGCATCCACAACAACCAAGATTACCAGAATTACATAAAATTCAATCAGGAACACTAACAGAGACTACAGAAATATTGTCAAAACACAACTGATCACAACACGATCAAATCTTCATGTAGACCTCTGAAACTTCTAGTAGATGAACTAGATACTCTCAACAATAAACTCTTTAGTCCACAACAATTGATATTCAATGTATAAAACAAAACATATTCTTAACCTTCATTGTTCCATTGGCAACCTGTAACTCTTCCTTTAACAATTTTCTCAATATCCTTGACATATACAACCTTCAATACAACACTACTAATAGTGTTGACATCAATGACAACCACATATCAGCAATACAACCACAGCATCCAACACCTATGTGGCAAGGGAGATGACCTCTCACTAGGCCGCCTCATGAGCACATCATTATCCCTTCCATCATGAAGGAGAGTACTGAGGTAGAGACTTTACAGGCCATCAACTCTTTGACCCAGAGTGTTATCCAGAATTCCAACCCTGTTCTACAATTCCATCCAGGGGAGTCTTCAAGTGGTGGGCTTCAATCCCATTTGTGTCAGTCTTGCGGGGTGACTTGTTCATATGACACCACTAATACTCAAGAGGCTGCTATGCAGGATACGTTTGCAGCTATGGAGCTGGCGAGGGAAGATGACATTTTGAATGAGGCCTATGGAATTGATACTCAGCTAAATGTTAGCATGTTCATTGAATTTAATTTATTTAATTTCAAATTTGAAATGCAAGATTAATTAATTTAGTTTTATGATTTTAATAAAGTTTTAGGGTCATAGTGTTGATACTAGATACACTGGCCCTACACTTGCTTATTTCTCCACTGCATCTACCATTGAGGTATGTAACTAGTTAACAATTATAAATTTATTACATGTTAATAACATTTTTTTTATGAATGGTATTTTAATATGTGATTTTGGATGTTGAATAGACTAATATTAGAGGTATCGAGGGAACACCTCCCAGTGCCAGTGGATTTAGACAAACCTACACACATGTAATAGAATAAAGAGTTTAACTAATGAATTGTACTTAATAGATTTGTGTAGTTTATATTCATATCATTGATTACATTGCATTGCACATCTTTCAAACTCAAAGCATTACTTCACATTCGATAACTAATAACTAGATGTTGATAGATGAAAAAATTTCAACTACAATATAGTTGTTTAGAAAGTCAACATAAGTAGTGATGCAATTACTTCACATAGCATAAGTAATAAGTAGGAGCAGCTTCCAATTGCATTTTCTTGTCATGGCATTCCATGAGACCACTTTTTACTGAGGTGTCTTTTCAAATAGTTCACTACCTTGTCTATGTTATGGATGCTTGGAAGGAATATATGAAAGAATAATAGTAATCAATAGCATAGACAAGGCAATGAGTTTTTTGAAAAAATTCCTTAAAGAAATGTGGTCTCATTGTGATGTCCATCACCACGAGACCCAATTTCTCTAAGGCATTTTTTCAAATAGCTCACCGCCTTTTCTATGCTACCACATTTTCCATACATGTCTACCAAAGAATTTTATCAAACAGTTCATTTCCTTGGTGCTATGGTTAAAATATTAAAAAATGTGTTTTCCAACAAACTATGGATGCTTGGAAAAAATCTATCAAAGCATAATAGTAAGCAATAGCATAGACAAGGTAGTGAGTAGTTTGAAAAAATGGCTCGAAGAAATGTGGTCTCATGGTGATGGAATGCCATTCCATCACCATGAGACCACATTTCTTTGAGGAATTTCTTCAAAAAGCTTTCCACCTTTTCTATGCTACCATATTTTCCATACATGTGTACCAAAGCATTTTATCAAACTACTCACTTCCTTGCTGCTATGGCTAAAAGCCTAAAATAGGTGCTTTCCAACAAACTATGGATTCTTGGAAAAATTTCTATCAAAGCATAATAGTAAGCAATATCATAGTTAAGGTAGTGAGTAGTATGAAAAAATGCCTTGAAGAAATGTGGTCTCATGGTGATGGAATGCCATTCCATCACCACAAGACCAAATTTCTCTGAGGCATTTTTTCAAATAGCTACTTAAAGAATAGAAACCAACCCATTAGCCAAAATTCCCCTCCAAATTCTTTTCAAGGTCCTCATCCTCAATTTACCAATCCATGGAACCTTCCACCTTTTATTCCACTTGTTCATGTCCCCACTCCTCCCTCTTCATGTCATGATCGCCCTCCATCTCATAACCAAGGCCACACTATACCATCCACCCCATCCTAGCATAATACCATAGAGAAGGAGATGAACTATTTGAAAAAATGCCTCAAAGAAATGTAGTCTTATGGTGATGGAATGCCATGACACATTTGTTTGTAATTGAATTCCATCACTATGAGACCGCATTTCTTTGAGGAATTTTTTCAAACAGTTCACTGCCTTCTCTATGCCACCACAGTTATTGTACATGTCTACAAAAGCATTTTATCAAACGGTTCACCGACTTGCTGCTATGGGTAAAAGCCTAAAAACATGTGCTTTTGAACAAGATATGGATAGGGAAAATAGTAAGCATGATAGTCAGAAATGTATAGTTTAATAAGTACTCAAAAAAATTTCATTATCTCATACATTATAATTCATGACATGGATCACTATTGTAGTTTTCGTGATTGAATAATTTGTTGTTTTATTTTCATATGGTGCAAGTGGACACACCTCTGAATGTTGAGAGGGAAATGTAGATCAATGTTTCATCTGCTATAGACTCATCGATGGCTCTAACAGGGGAGATATGAGGAAAAATACTAAATTTCAATTTACATTCGTTGTTATAGATGTTAGTTAGTGAAAAATCAAACCATTATTGATTCATAGTTTAATTTCTATTTGGATGGTTTATACAAGGCTTCAACACGCCTCAGCATGGGCATTTGAATATTTCCCTTGTGGAGAGTGATCATCAGATGGCGGTAAGTGATTATTTTGTTAAATATATAAAAAAAATTAATGTAATTTCTATATACTAATGTCTTTACTTCCTACTATAACTGATAAAACTTGACCAAGAACTAAACCTTAGGAGGAGTAGTAGGAGCACTCCTCAACCACAGAATAAATGAGTGACAAATTTATTGCCATCTGATCGACCAACAAAGGGCAAGATTTTATTTTGAGAGCATGGAGAGCAATGAATTTTGATTCCAGAGGCCTTTGTTGTATTCCTATATGACATTTTTATAAATATTTTGTATTGGATATATTTGACATTGTATGCCTATATGACATTCTCATAAGCCTATATGGCTATTTTGTACCTATATTTTATACTATATCAACATATATTGATGTATGCCTACATGACTATTTGGTTAATACAAATATTTGTTATTGATGGTGTCCATATTTGCATTATAAATTCATTGTTCAATAGATATGAGTTACGTGTATTCAAGTGTATACTTTACAACTTACGTGTATACTTTGTGACTTACATGTATTCTAATGTATACTTTGTGATTTACGTGTTTTCATGTGTATACCTTGTATTCATGCATATGCTTTGTATTAATTTGCATATACTATGTATTCATGTGTATAATTCAAGGCTTATGTGTTTTTGAGTACTTGTGCTTCCCTTATTCATATATACATACTTTACGTATTCATGTGTATACTTATTAATTGGTTAGCCCTAGCATTGATCATTGTTTTCCTTCATGGTTTGTCTTGAATATTAATTGATTGATGCTAAACAACTTTATTAGTCGATGCTAAACAACTTCAATATTTCTAGGAATAGTAGTAGAGTTACAAATTCCAAAATTGCACAAATTGAAAATAAAATATTAACTGTAATTAAATGCATTGATTATTAACTCAATAATTGATTAAGAATGAGTATAAAATATATCAAGAGATCAGCATTCTAGAATGGCAACTGCCAACTAGAAAATAGGCAAAGCATTCCCAATACTTTGATAGTAATAATCTACCCAAAATTGCAATGGGAGAGAAGGATTATTTAAGATCCTTGAGCAATGTATTTCCTGTTGGTGTAATTAATTATTTAATTACACTTTAGGATAAGTTTACCTAGGTAATTATTTATTTCCTAGGATAATTATCATTTAATTCTTATCTTATCTTATTGAGCTGTCTTTTTGCTCAAGATAAGATTAGGGTTGTTTTTTCCTACTTTATTGCATCATTTCCTTTTCGAAGGTTTTGGTATTATTTGTAAAACAATTCATTCAATAATCAATAATTTTGATTTTTGCTTGCACACATTGGCTCTGAGGGTTTACAAAACTTTTGTTGTTTTTTGTTCTGAATATCTTTGTATGTGATAGGTGATTGCTTGCAGGTGCTCTTGGGGACTGTGAAGTTGGTTTTTCAACTTCTACATGGTATCAGAGCTCCAGACCTATCGCTGCATGTTCGTGATATGAAGATATTATCTCATAGTGTCTGTTTTTGTGCAAGGGTTTCAAGTCAGGTTGATTTTTGGTAGATCTGGGGGTAGTCAAAATTTTGGAGCATTTTGGGCTCGTACGGACGTCGCCATCGCAATCAGAGCGTCCAAAAACCCCAAAAATGCTTTTCGTTTTGTCGATTTAGGCGAAAGTTGAAAAAAAGGAAAAAAAATTGCCCCGAGGCCATACAACCCCAGGGCACAGTTTTCGAGGCCAAAAATTTCAAAAAAAATCAAACATTTTTTTATTTTCCTATGCTCACCGTATAAAATATTTGCACCGCCCCAGCGCCGCCAAGCGGCCACCAGGGCGTCACTTGTCACTAGCCACAGCACCACCGCCTACCACCGGCTCTCACCACCATCGCGTCAAGCTCTATCAAGCTCCAACGTTCGCCGCGCCACCGACTCAGTCAGCCCCCGCTCGTGGTCCACTCACAGACCGAGAGCCAATCTTCCCAGCCCCCGATGGGCATTCAGCCCCTCAGCGCCCGCTGGTGGTCACATTTGTGACCAGGGGCCACGTTTAAGCCCTTGGAGGACTTTTTATGCAACGGCCGGTCACGTGTAAAACCAAGGGCCAAAAAGTTTTTAGCCCCTGAGGGCCAGTTTTTTGCTCCTGATTAAGTGCCTTTTTACAGGGCTTTTTTTCATTTTCTCACAACTTGGGCAAACAGAGTTGGTTTTTCGAAAACGAGATATCGCCAAAAAGCTGATTCGATGATGGATCTAGTGGTTAGGTCTTTTTTTCTAATTTTTCCATTTTGATGTCTTTTTCGCCTGTCAAAGCCAGATGTTGTTGTTTTCACTCCGAGAGGTGTAACTTTTGCGTCCTGGCTCCTTTTTTTGAAAACAAATAGGCATTGGAAAGCTGGTTCCACCCTCTTCTTAGATCTCAGACTTGATTTTTGCAAAATTTTCACCAGATATCTTTTTTTTTTTTTCAGAACTCAGCCTTTACCTTTTGAGTTATTTTCTTGGGAAATGTGCAATCAGGAGGTTTTTTTTTTAGATCCAAGAGGAATATTTTTTTTATTTGAGAGTATATATTGTTGTTTTTCTATCATGGATTTACATCACATTGCACCCCTTACTCCATTCAACTATTTTGGTTGAAAAAAACAAATGGAGATTCACTTGAAACATAAAGGGTTGTATAGGGTAACCATGGGTACAGAAATTGAACCTACGGGTGCTACTAAAAAGAGAAAATGGTTTAATAGGTGTGATGAAGCTTATGGTACATTATGTTTGTCTCTTTCATCTGACCTCCTTTTCCACATTGAATCTTTCACTACACCAAATGAGATATGGGATACTTTGGAGTCTTTGTTTGGGAAGCAAGATACTATGAGAGGGTTTTAGTTAGAGAATGAGCTTATTGGTTTAAATCCTAGGGATTTTGATAGCATCCAAGAGTTTTTCACCAAACTCAAGTGTCTTAGATTACAGTTGTAACAGTGTGGTGTTCAGAAAGAAGACTCTTAGTTGATATTGTCCATTCTTTCTAAGCTTATTGTCAGTTGATATGGTGTAATTAATATTTAATTACACTTTGCATAAGTTTACTTAGGTAATTATTTAATTCCTAGGTTAATTAGTTGTCATCCTTATCTTGTTGAGTTATCTTGTTGCTAAAGATAAGATTAGGGTTATGCATCTTTTCTTTTATAAAGAAAATCATATCTTGTAATTAATTGAATTCTCGAATAATATTATGTTGCACATCTTTTTGCAACCTCTCTGCTTTTTTTTATTTTCTCTTCTGTGGAAGGTCTTTTTGGTTTGCAAATCTGATCTTGGTTTCTAACATGGTATCAGAGCCTTGATTTGTAGCCCCTTCTCAGATTTTTCTGAAAATCATTGTAGGGTTCATTCAAGATTCCTCAAGGGTATCATGTCTTGAGTTCATTTATGAGGCGTTTTGGATTAGATCGGGCTTCACCATTGGATTCAGAGCACTGGAAAAAGTTAGGATTAACTTTTATTTTGTAGATTTTGGCCATCATTTTCCAAATCTATGAGGGTTTCAAGCTCAGATTTTTTTTGCAAGATCTGGGGGTAGCCAAATTTTTGGAGCATTTTGGGCACAAACGAAGGTCACCATTGCGTTCGCAGTGGCCAAAAACCCTAAGATCGCCCTTTGTTTCATCGATTTTGGAGCAGTTGATCTGGAAGGCAAAAAAAAATTGCCTGGGGGGCCGTACGGCCTCCCCAGCATGCTCCTCAAGGCACGAAAATTGATTTTTTTTTAAAAATGTGTTTCTTGGAAACTGCGCTAGCGCTCCCATTATAAATTTTCCCCACCACCTAGTAGCCACCGGCCCCCCATCACCGCCGATGCTCACCACCCAAGCGCCATCGGTGAGGTCAACCCCCACGGGCTTTTACAGCTCTGCCTCGGTCATATTGGTGACCGGGGGCCGCGGCCAGCCCCCAGCCACCTCCTAGCACCCACCGCTAGTCACATGGGGGACCGGGCTCTATGTGCCCAGCCCCTAACCGGACCCTCAACATACCTGGTGGCCGTATGGAGAACCAGGGGCTCCGCCCCAGCCCCCAGATCACTAGCCCCTGGTCGCGTGTCGGACCAGGGGCTTAATTTTTTTTAGCCCCCTGGGCTGCCTGCAGGCCTTATTGGCCTTTTTGGAGTTGTTTTCACAAAATCGGGTGTATTTTTTGCGTACAATGTTTATTTTTCATAAATGAGATACCGTTGGAAAGCTGATTCTGATGCCAATCTAGTGGTATAGGTGTTTTTACCAATTTTTTCTCCAGATTTATTTTGTAGGCCTTTAAACTCATATGTTGTTGTTTTCACTCCAGAGGGCATATCTTTTGACTCAGTGATCCTTTTTTCGTCATTCTTGTGGCATTGGAAAGCTGATTCAATCCTCTACATAGATCTAAGGTCTATTTCTTTTTTTGTTTATGCATGTTTATATGCTCTCCTTTTACAATCATCAGGTTATTGTAATAAATGAACTATGATAAAGTTCCATTCAGGGGGGATTCTTGCATAATAAATCCGATTAGAGTGTGCATGCACTTTGATCTCCATATCCATTTTGTTTTGATGGCAACTCACATGGGTTATCTAGTCTCCTAGTTTCTTTTGGCAACATTTTTTGCTATTTCTTGACACATATCGGATTCATCGGTTCACACTTCAGTTGAGAGATTATGTTTCTTGATCCACATTGGTTCAAATTCTTCTCAGTTTGAGGGCCATGTTTTTATGGTTAATGTTCTAGAGTCTTTTTTTGGTACTCCTTCCCATGGAATATTTTCAGTCACATTTTGGCATCGGCATCAAGATACACAACTTACAAATTCTGTCATTATCTCATCTACTATTGTTTCACAGATTCCAGGGTTGTTCCAGTTTGCAAGTTTTCCAGTGTTCCATGGCATCGGGTCTGTTGTCACTTTATCATGATTCTGGTTTTTGTTTCAGTTGTAGACAGAAGTATCTTTCCTTGCTTGCTAGATTTAGGTTCCAGTGTTACTCCACAGTGTTCTTCCAGTGCTTCTTTGAAGCAGTCATCTCATTGTAGGGGGGTTTTGTCCCACTGGGTTTTCCTTCTCTACCTCATCATTGCATTTGTACTTGGGTACCTGATCAGGCCTTAGTGTCTGGACCCATTCATGCTTTCTTGCATTCATCTTAGTTTTAGGTGCATGCTTTATTTTCTTCTCCCTAATTTGCACTTATGGGTGTGTTGGTGTAATTAATATTTAATTACACTTTGCATAAGTTTACTTAGGTAATTATTTAATTCCTAGGTTAATTAGTTGTCATCCTTATCTTGTTGATTTATCTTGTTGCTCAAGATAAGATTAGGGTTATGCATCTTTTCTTTTATAAAGAAAATCATATCTTGTAATTAATTGAATTCTTGAATAATATTATGTTGCACATCTTTTGCAACCTCTCTACTTTTTTTTATTTTCTCTTCTGTGGAAGGTCTATTTGGTTTGCAAATCTGATCAAACTACGAAGAATCTAAACCAATGCGGATCAACAAACATAATCTCTCAACTGAAGTGTGAACCGATGAATTTGATGTGTCAAGAAATAGCAAAAAATGTGGCCAAAAGAAACTAGGAGACCAGATAACCCATGCGAGTTGCCATCAAAACAAAATGGATATGGAGATAAAATTACATGCACACTCTAATCAGATTTATTATGCAAGAAACCCCCCTAAATGGAACTTTATCATAGTTTATTTTTTACAATAACCCAATGATTGTAAAAGGAGAGCATACAAACATGCATAAATAGAAAAATAAAATAGACCTTAGATCTGTGTAGAGGACTGAATCAGATTTCCAATGCCGCAAGAATGACAAAAAAAGGATCACCGAGTCAAAAGATATGCCCTCCGGAGTGAAAAAAACAACATTTCAGTTCAAAGGCCTGCAAAATAAATCTAGAGCAACATCTAGTAAAAACACCTGTACTACTAGATCAGCGTCGGAATCAGGTTTCCTCATTCTTCTTCTTCAGAGCAGCATAACACAGGCACAACTGGTTTACATACTTCATCAGATATGAAGGGACATGCTCTTTGTGCTTCTTCAGGTATTGGATCAGGGAGATGGCTTCTAGATTCAGGAGCATCTCATCATATGGCATCTTCGCAGTCTATGTTCAATTCCTTTGAGCCTTGCACTATGTCTCTCATTTTGATGGGAAACAACACTTACCTGAGTGTTACAGGGAAGGGGTCTATTAGTTTTGGGGATCACTCCTTTCATGATGTCTTGTGTGTCCCTCACCTAACAAACAACATTCTTTCCATCTATTAGAGAACACATGGGGGCAATGGGAGATCTGTGGAGTTCACACCTGATTCGGTTATCATCAAAGACTTGGAGAGTAGAGCAGTCATTGCTACTAGGATAGTGGATCACTCCTCTCGGTTGTATTCCTTCACTGATTTTTCTACTGGTGATGCTTTTGTTTCTACAGTTGTTCCTCACACTTCACGTGTGCATCATCATTCAGAGGAGAGATTTGGCTTCTTGAACATTGGTGTTCTCACTTTGGATCCTGTTCTCAAGCCTTCTATTCCATCTCCTCCACCTCCTATTGCTTCTTCTGTTTCAGTGTAGCAGGATCCAGTTGATCATACATCTTTGGAGGTTTCTATTGAGTCTTCACCTACATCGGCTTCTTCATTTTTTGAGGTCACACCTGCTTCTGTGGAGACATCTTGGGATACACCTATTCCACCTTCAGAGATTTATTTCTTTCAGCCTCTTCCCTCTCACTTCTTTTAGGAGATGTAGTTTCTTCACTTCTTTTGGAGTTACTTCATTATGGGGGGGATCTGTGGTCTCTTTCTTCCTCTCTTATGGGGGAATTCATTTATGTATCTTTGTGATGGATGGTGTCCTTGGGGGGTCTTATGGAGTCCTCCATCTTTCATCACTTACTTAGTTTATTGCATTTTATTTTGGGGAGGAGTTTTATTCCCATGTGGTTTTCTCCTTTACCCCGTTTGATATAGTTTGCATTGCATTTGTAAATGAGTACCTGATCAGGCCTTGTTGCCGGGACTCATCTTTGCATAATAATTTGCTTCTCCCTAAGTTGCACTTATGGGGGGGTGTTGGTGTAATTAATTATTTAATTACACTTTAGGATAAGTTTACTTAGGTAATTATTTATTTCCTAGGATAATTATCATTTAATTCTTATCTTATCTTATTGAGCTGTCTTTTTGCTCAAGATAAGATTAGGGTTGCTTTTTCCTGCTTTATTGCATCATTTCTTTTTTGAAAGATTTTGTATTATTTGTAAAACAATTCATTCAATAATCAATAATTCTGATTTTTTATTGCACACATTGGCTCTAAGGGTTTACAAAACTTCTGTTATTTTTTGTTTTGAATATCTTTGCATGTGATAGGTGATTTCTTGCAGGTGTTCTTGGGGACTGTGAAGTTGGTTTTCCAACTTCTACATTTCCTAATGCTCCCTTGTTCTTACATATCTCAATTCAGTTTAACCCAAAGAGCTCTATGAAATCCTTTATCTAAAAGTAAAAAACACGTTTTCAATTGGTATTCAATGAAATATTTCATAAAAAGACTCCAATATATTTAATTGTTTGATTGGAACAACTCAATTAAGCAAAGTATACATAATCTTCACAACACTTGCAAAAATTAATATTCATAGTAGATGATGAGTAGTTAACTTCTTGACACATTATCATACAAACATTTATCTTGAATAGTCTTTAAAAAATTTCATAGCATAATCCTCATAGTGCAGAATGAATTGTTATGCTCTTGATCCATCACCATATAAACATTTTGAAAGATGTATATGTCAATTTTATGCAATATTATTTCTTGTGCAGGAAATGGACTCGGGAGAAAGAAAGTTATAATTTATAATACAAATAAGAACTAGACTCAATGGTGGAAACTTTATTTATCACACCAAATAATAAATGTATGTGAGAGCATCACTTGTTTCTCTTAGACTAGAATTTTCAAGCATAGCAAATCATTTCAAATGAAAATGACAAAATGCTTCAGAACCAAAGTTATTAATTAAGGAAAAACAAAATGTTTCCAAGTTCCACCATTGTATGCATTTACAATTGCTATATTGTTGTAAGGGAAAGGAGGATAATTAAAAAAAATCTTGCAGTTGCTAGAATTGAGGATGATCATATGTTTTTTCTGTGGAAAACTTGGACTTCTCAACTATCGTGTGTATGTTTCTCTTTTTGATTGTTTTGGATACCATCATAAGGGATCAAGTCGATTGAACGTAGCTAGGAGCGATTTCGTGTGTTTGGGTGTGAAAGAGCACCATGCCTAGTGTAAACCTACCTATTGGGATGCATTGGTGTAGTTTTTTTGGTCACATGAGTTGTAAAACGAAAGTTGCACCACTTTGCAACTTTACACTACTTGCATTTGACACTTTTTCCATCAAGTGAAAACTAGACACCATGGGAAAATGACTCCAAGATAATGAAAAACCAATAGAGGTTATTGTATAGGGTCCCAACATGATCCCGTAGGCTTAGATGAAGAGTTTTTAAGTGCCACGAATTCCGAGTA
This sequence comes from Sequoia sempervirens, assembly GCA_007258455.2. Lineage (NCBI taxonomy): Eukaryota > Viridiplantae > Streptophyta > Pinopsida > Cupressales > Cupressaceae > Sequoia > Sequoia sempervirens. The sequence goes on along the minus strand of VDFB02105785.1, from coordinate 253,910,683 downwards.
ATAGCCCATGAAAGATTTCTGCCCTTTTGCACTTTGGACCCTTAAGGGATCAAGCCAGTTGAACATAGCTCGGGGCGATTCCGCGTGTTTGGGTGAAAAAGAGGACCATGCCTACTATGAACATACCCATCCATATGCATTGGAACAATCCATTTAGTCAGATGAATTGTAGAACAAAAGTTGCACCACTTTGCAACTTTCAACTACTTGCATTTGACAATTTTTTTCCAAAGTGAAAATTCACCACCATGAGAAAACGCCTCTGACATAGTGAAAACTAAGATAGATTATTGTAGAGGGTCCCAACAAAATCACATAGGATTAGATGAGAAGTTTCTAAGAATCACGGTGTCCAAGTAACAACCCGTCGAAGATTGGAGTCATTTTGCACTTTGGACTCTTAAGAGATTCTATTGGTTGAAAGTAGCTCAGAGTGATTCAACATGTTTGGGTGTGAAAGAGGACCATGCCTAGCATAAATGTGCCCACTCAAAAGAATTGAAATATTTTGTTTGGTCACATGAGTTACAGAATGAAAGTTTCACCACTTTGCAACTTTCAACTACTTGCATTCGACAACTTTTTCCCCAAGTGAAAATTCACCACCACAGGAAAATTACTTCGAGATAGAAAAAACTGAGAGAGGTTATTGTAGAGGGATCCAACGCGATCCCATAGGATCAGATGAAAAGTTTCTAATCATCACGGTATCCGAGTAACAACATGCTGAAGTTTGCAGCCATTTTGCACTTTGGACTTTTAAGGGATTGATCCGGTTGAACGTAGCTCAAAGTGATTCTGCATGTTTGGGTACAAAAGAGGACCATTCCTAGTGTAAAAATACCTATTCAGACATGTTGGAATAGTTCATTTGGTCACACAAGTTGTATAATGAAAGTTGCACCACTTTGCAACTTTCAACTACTTCCATTTGACAACTTTTTCCCCAAGTGAAAATTCACCACCATAGGAAAATTCCTCTGAGATAGAAAAAAATGAGAGACACTATTTTAGAGGGGCCCAATGTGATCCCATAGGCTTAGACAATAATTTTCTAAGCATCACAGTATTCGAGTAACAACATGCTAAAGTTTGCAGTCACTTTGCACTTTGGACTCTTAAGGGATTCTATCGGTTAAATGTAGCTCAGAGCGATTCAACATGTTTGAGTGAAAAAGAGGACCATTCCTAGTGTAAATATACCCACTTGGATGTTTTGGAATAGTTCATTTGGTTACACGAGTTGTATAATGAAAGTTGCACCACTTTGCAACTTTCAACTACTTGCATTTAACAACTTTTTTTCCAAGTGAAAATTTTCCACCATGAGGAAACACCTCTGAGATAGCTAAAACCAAGAGAGGTTATTGTAGAGGGGACCAACATGATGCAATAGGCTCAAATGAGAAGTTTCTAAGCATCACGGTGTTTGAGTAACGGCCCGTTGAAGATTGAAACCAGTTTGCACTTTGGACTCTTAAGGGATTATGTCAGTTGAATGTAGCTCAGATTGATTCTGCATGTTTAGGTGTGAGAGAGGACCATGCCTAGCATATAACCACCCATTCGGATGTGTTGGAATAGTCCGTTTGGTCACACAAGTTGTAGAACGAAAGTTGCACCACTTTGAAACTTTGCACTACTTGCATTTGACACTTTTTCATCAAGTGAAAACTGGACACCACGGGAAAACCACTTTGAGATAACAAAAACTAAGAGAGGTTATTGTAGAAGGGCCCAACGTAATCCCATAGGCTCAGAAAAATATTTTGTAAGCACCACAATTTTTGAGTAATATCCCGTCAAAGATTGCTACCCTTTTGCACTTTGGACCCTTAAGGGATCAAGTCAGTTGAACGTAGCTTGGAGTGATTCCGTTTGTTTGGGTGTGAAAGAGGACCATAACTAGCATAAATGTACCCACCTTGATGCATTAGAATAATTCATTTGGTCACACGAGTTGCGGAACGAAAGTTGCACCACTTTGCAACTTTGCATTGCTTGCATTTGACACTTTTTCCATCAAGTGAAAAACGAACACCACGGGAAAACAACTCTGAGATAACAAAAATTGAGAGAGGTTATTATAGAGGGGCCCAATGCGATCCTATAGGTTTAGATGAAGAGTTATTAAGCATTATGATTTTTGAGTAAGAACCTATCAAAGATTGCTTCCCTTTTACACTTTGGACTCTTAAGGGATTGATCCAGTTGAACGTAGCTCGGAGTGATTCCATGTGTTTGGGTAAAAAAGAGGACCATGCCTAGCGTAAAATACTCATTCAGATGCATTGGAACAGTCCATTTGGTCACATGAGTTGCAGAATGAAAGTTGCACCACTTTGCAATTTTACATTGTTTGCAATTGACACTTTTTCCATCAAGTCAAAATTGGACACCACAGAAAAATGACTCTAAAATAACAAAAACTGAGAGAGGTTATTGTAGATGTGACCTATATGATCATGATGCCTTAGATAGAATGCTTGTAACTAACATGGTATCTAGGTAACAGGCCATCAAAGATTGTTTCCCTTTTGCAATTTGGACTGTTAAGGGATTACATTGCTTGAATAACAAATGTTTGAGGGAAGCAATAAATTTCAATATTTCAATAAATCTCATTACAAGTGTTTAATTCAATATAATTTATGCTATATTGATATTGATATATAATCATTAGGTTGATTTTTTTTAATAAATGAAGTTTTTATAATAAGTTAGATTGTATGCTAGTTATATTGATGTAGAGCAGGGTATCAAAACACTATAAATCAATCAAATCTTGATGAAATCAAATGATATAAGATGCAAATGAAAGATAGTTCATTCCTCCATCAATTCCAATGCACAAATGAGAACTTCCATGCCGTACCAAAATGTACAAGTTGTTGTAGCAGCAAATTCAATGTAGGAAAACATAAAAAATAGTGAATCTTTGTTATTCAATCCTCCAAATGTAAATTCAACATGGTCTTAAAGATCTTATTTCAAAAAAAAAATAGGACCTTAAACATAAAGACACTACATACTAAACCACTTTTAAAAAATGAAGGCCCAGGTGCCCTGCACCATAGGAACAATGCCTTAGGTACTCCATTCTCACAGATCTTTTACAATGTCACTCATACATTAAAGATTATCTAATAATGTATACATCAGAGGTGCTCATGATGAGGTTAACTTCAAATGAATAATTTTAGATTCCCTTGCTAAGCTTCACACACTCTTTTATAATGGCTTCAAATTAGAATTTAGATTTGTTAATATCATCAAAATAAGGATGTTGCATTACTTTATTGACTGAAATTCTATTTGATTACTCATAAATCCAATTTTTTTGCAAGGAGAGACCAATCAATTTTTAGTAGTTTACTTAAAAATATGAAAAGTAAAAGAAGAAGAAAAAAAGAGCATCCAAAATGGAAATGAAATGAAAATAGATGGAAGACACTTATAGACAACAAATCCACACCATTTGGTTCCAACTTGGGAACAACAAGGCATAAATCTTGATGATTCCATTGAGGATAGGCATTCCAGTCTCTCAACTTAGTCACTCTTGGTCATACATCTTCACTGGGAGTTCCAAGATAGTTATTGCACACAACACCTCTCATGAATAGAATAACTTGAAATTCGAGATGCTCTTATAATTTCTACATCATAGGTGCTCATGATAAGGTTAACTTCAAATGAATAACATGAAATTCCCTCACCAAGATTCACAAACACTTTTGTAATGGCTTAAAATCATAATTGATATTTGTCAAGATCATCAAAATAAGGATGTTGCATTTCTTTTTCAGCTAAGATTCTCTTGGATGGCTCATAAATCAACATTTTCTGCAAGGGGACACCAATCAATTTTTAATAGGTTACTTGAAAATAGGAAAAGTAAAAGAAGATGATAGCATTGGCATCAAAAAAATTAATGTGCATACAAGTATAAATTTATAAGAACCAATGTGCATACTTACAAATTAATCCAATGAACCATCAGGGTCTTCTCTACTCTTTATTGTGTCAAGTATTGCCTCATGGTCAGACTCACAAACCTTCCACAAGGTCTTTTTCAAAGGTCTACCCCCATATTTGGTCAAATGAACATTGGATGCCACAACAAGGTTCAAGTAATGAAGAATCTTACAATGCGTGTCAAAGTCCTAAAACAACCAATATTTAACACTCTTATGTGGGTACCTTCTAAGCCACGTTCTAGTAACAACAACTGAGCCTTCAGGGTATTCGATGTTTTCTCCATCTATAATTGAGGCCTCCAATTTCATTTTGGCCTCAACACAACAACATAAGTAATAGTATGTTCCCTCTTCATTGTCTTCATCTACAATAACTGCATAAACATGCCCTGCATTGATATGTGTAGCAAATCTCTTGAAATTAGTCAACATTACGAATACACTACAAAGTAAGATAACAATAGGAATTTCAAAAAATAAGCAAGTAGATATATTACCTGGTTGAACTAGATCTGATACGTGGTCAAATTCAACTGATGATTCCATCTGTGTTAGTTCCAATGTCGTCAGAGGGCGATATGTGTTAAGTGGGCTAAGATAACTTTTCAACCATTTGTCAACCCACTCCTCTGACTCACAATCATTCTAGGCTTGAATTGTACATGAAGAAAAAAAGCATGCCATCTTCTGTGTACTGATACTCCATGAACCTACATCTGAGCTAAGGAAAGAGTGTACCTCACTCGATCCTGTTAGTGTACAACAATCCTCATATGGTGCAATGTTAGTATCATCCATCAACCAAAAAAAATTATAAACTAAAGACGTACCTTCATTACCCTAACCCATCGAAGCATTACACCACTCAATTGATTTTGCATCTGTCAACTTTGCATTGTCTTTATACTTTAACTCTTCTTGTGCTAATTCTTTTTTCACACATGCTCATGCACCACCATGCTCCCCCTTTCCATGCCCGACCTCACAAAAGTTCCACATATGTTGAACACCTATAATGATATGCATCCTTCTCAACTAGTAGAACATGTGTGAGTTCTTGAACTGTGTTGCACAGTTATCTAACCATATTATATGTTGACCGTATGCTATGCCCCTCTAAGCCAAATCACTGAAGAACATCTAGAAGCAACCCTGCACAAGCTCTAGAGAACATGTGCAATCATTTCTAATATAAAAGTGATACTCCCTCAATACCTTCCTTTGGTCATTTGTACTATCAGCTGCATGAATGAATGTTATGTGCACAAATATCGAAACCTGTGTGGAGTTGTATTATTGTGACTACACCTCACACTATGTCTATAGAGTGTAGATCTCAACAAATTCAACCACTGATACTATGTTGGAAACTAGAAAGGTGTCCTTGCATAGCTTGAATTGTGTGTCCAACCATCATTCTCTATGGGTATGCCTTGCATACTCATACACTATATTTTCACAAAACATGGACATAAACTAATACACTAAAATATTCTAAATAACCAAATCACACCTTTTTTCTTGAGACCCATCTTTTGTAATGTATGCCATTGTTTTATACTTCCTAAACTCTACTAGTTTTTGTTCCACCTCATCTGTGCTTTCCATATGTTAACATTTTGGCATACGCTACAAGCCACTGCAATGCTCGCATGAACCATCCAATCATGTTGTCTTGTAGAATATTTGGCCATCCTCTATTTCACATAATTTTTTTGATAAGAACTCTCTTGAAGATTTTGGTGGGGCTTCTATGCCACAATCCTGTAAAACATCATTAATATGGAAATCTAAACATATAGAAAGATAAACATCACAATGGTTAGAGAATTCAATATGTAGTCTACAACAATAAGTAGTGTGTGTGAGATTTATCTTGACATAAAAAGGTTTAATAATTTCAAAATATCACTGAAAAATACTAATTTGAGGATAATCCTATTGAAATTTATGAAAAAAATGGGTTTGAGTCATATCCAAAAAATGCTTTTAATGTGGCTCACAGTTCTGACTACTGATTCTCCTTCTTACCACATCCCTTTGATTCAAAGATGGCCCTGTGTTATTCCTCCAATACTCTTCAATTATTGTTCTCAATGCTTCAAATTTTTTTTTATCTTTTCGTGGTAGTCTCCCCAAGAATTCCCATAGTTCATTTGAATCGATGCCCTCAATTCTTTGTCGCCTTTGAACGAATCTTGATAAATATTTTCTACTAACTCTCATAAATTCACTCATCTTTCTAATGAGATGAGCTCTCTTTGTTTGATTACTTATCAAAGTTGATGTAATGATATGTTGGGTGACATTACTATCCTTTGAGTGTGAGGTCTTACCCACACTCTCATAAGCATCCATTAGATTCTTCACGATAGTGTTTTCACATGAAGCATTCGATGTTCTCAACCCAAGAATCTTCATGATGTTTCTATACTTTATACCCTACATCATTTCAACAAATAGTTGACATCTTGCAGTCTTATTTAGCCTTTCAAAGAAGAATTTCCAAATGTTCTCAGCATATCTTCTACAAGTGTGTGCTAGAATCTTACCTTCCATGTGCTGCAAAATATCCTCATCAATATTAATCAAATAATTTTGCTTTCTACGCAAAATTATAGGTGGTGTTCCCCTAAGTAAATACATCTCAACATTAGGAATTTCATCAATATTTAATTGAGGTGGGCTAAATTGTGTACCTTCGATAGAGGGTGGAGTAGAAGACATACCTTGAGGTTCACATGGGGATGATGGTGTACCTTCGTCAAATCTGAGTGATGATGTACTCTAACCTTGAGATGTGGTGGATGGTTTCCAATCATATTCACTTGAGGTAGATGGTGTCCCTCCATATTCACTTGCAGTAGATGGTGTCCCTCCATATTCGCTTGTGCTTAATGATGTCCTTTGATATTCACTTGTGGTAGAGGGTGTGTCTCCAACTATGGTATCCAAACCTGTCTTACTGCAATGCTTTCACATTCGTGCCCTTTGTGCTACCAATGCCTATTCTCTTTTTGATGGTTGAGGTTCCTCTTCAATTGGCTTGTTTTTTTTCAATCGTATCCAATTTTTTATTTTCACAATATGTCGCCACCATTCTCTCTCCTTTGCTTTTTTGGTTTCATACTCTTCATCTGTTAGTTTATTCCTTATTCGTTTCCTCGGCATGGAAGATAATTTTACCTTAGCATTGTAATGAGTTGAATATTAGTTCCTAAAAAATGTATCCATTCAAATAAATGAAATATGTCATTTAAGGCTTCATAAAAAATACTTACAATCATCCTATAGAAGAGTATTTCTAGCATAGACAAAGGTCACATGAATTTTTTTGATGGAATGCCTTAAAGAAATGTGGTAATGTGGCATGCCATGATTGCAAGATATGATCAAAATGGAAGCATGGACAAGGCATGTGAATTGAAATTCCTTGGCAAGCTAGTGGAGCATTGGAAAGCTAGCTCATTCGCTAGCTTGTCAATGCGGTAGGGTTGACAAGGTAGGGGAAGTGTATGCCTCATAGAATTGGGGACTCACGGTGATGTATATCACCATGAGACCACATTTCTATGAGGCATGCACTACCCATACCTTCTCAACCCTACCACATTGGTAGGCTAGTAAGTGAGCTCGCTATCTTGCCAAGCTCACTAGTTTGTCAATGCTACCACATTTTACATAGGTTTATACAGAAACATTATTATCAAACAATTAAAATTCCTTGTCCATGCTTCCATTTTGAGCCATGATTGCAAGATAGGCTGCACCTTTCCCCATGTTGCTAACTTAGCCTTGAATAAAGAGTCTTGATGTAAATCACTAGGAGACCCCATTTCTTGGACCCATTTTTTCAAACAGGCCACTACATTGCCAATTTCACCGAACTGGCAAACTAGTGGGTGAAATTGACAACCTAACTTGGCCTATTTGAAAAAATGGGTCCAAGAAATGGGGTCTCCAGGTGATGTAAATCACTAGGAGACCCAATTTCTTAGACCCATTTTTCAAAGAGGCCTCTACATTACCAATTTCACTGAATTGGAAAGCTAGTGGGTGAAAATGGCAACCTAGCTTGGCCTATTAGAAAAAATGGGTCAGACCCCATTTCTTGGACCCATTTTTTCAAACAAGCCACTGCATTTCCACTTTCACCGAATAGGAAAGCTAGTGGGTGAAATTGGAATCCTAACTTGGACACTACATTGTCAATTTCACTGAATTGGCAAGCTAGTGGGTGAAATTGGCATCCTAACTTGGCCTGTTTAAAAAATGGGTCCAAGAAATGGGATCTACCGGTGATGTAAATCACCTAGAGACCTCATTTCTTGGACCCATTTTTTCAAACAAGCCACTACATTGCCAATTTCACTAAATTGGCAAGCTAGTGGGTGAAATTGGCAACCTAACTTGCCTTATTTGAGAAAATGGGTATAAGAAATCGGGTCTCTCAGTGATTAATGGGTACAAGAAATGGGATCTCCCGATGATGTAAATCAATAGGAGACCCCATTTCTTGTACCCATTTTCTCAAACATGGAAAGTTAGGTTGCCAATTTCACCCTCAACCCTATACCCTCAACCCTCAACCCTTAAACCCTCAAACCTCAACTCTTAAACCCTAAAAACTTAAACCCTCTACTCTCTACCCTCTACCCTCTACCCTATACATTAAACCCTCAACCATAAATTCTCAACCCTCAACCATTAATCCCTCAACCCTCAACCCCTATACCCTCTACCCTATACATTAGACCCTCAACCCTAAACCTTCAACTACATACCCTCAAACCATTACCCTAAACCCTAAACCCTTTACCCTCAACCCTAAAACCTTACACCCTAAACCCTTAAACCTTCTACCCTCTACCTACAACCCAATATCCTAAACCATCAACCTTATAGGTCCCCAACCTTATACCCTCAAATCTCTCTCTCGCTCACTCACCCTATACATAAGACTCTCAATCCCAATGCCTCAACCATATGTACCCTCAACCCAATACCCTAATCCCTCAACCCTACAGGTCATCAACCCTATAACCTCAATTCTCAACCCTCTACCCTATACATTTGATCCTCAACCCTCATATATCTTTGCCCCTCCCTCCTCTTCTCTCCTTCTCTCTATCTCACTTCTCCCTCCATCTCTCTATCCTTCCATCCCTCCCTCTCTACCCTAATCCCTCAACCCTAAACCATTAACCCTTAAACCCTTAAAAAATCAACCCTAAACCCTCTACCCTCAACCCTAAACCATCAACCATAAACCCTAACACCTCTACCCTCTACCTTAAACCCTTAACCCTAAACCTTTAAACCCTAAATCCTTAAACCCTCTACCCTCTACCCTAAACCCACAACCCTTAATCCCTCTACCCTTAAACCCTCTACCCTCAACCCTGTTAGCTCTCAAAAATGGAGGCAAAATGCCTCAAGAGGCTGCCAATCTCTTGATACACTTTAGGGTAATAGACAAGGTTGAAAGAATTCAACCTTCTACTCTTTAGGTGCTGCAAAACCTGGGTGGGTGTACCTCTCTGAATGGTGCACACTTAACTTGTGATTATCTTCTTAAAGCAATTTGTTCCCAATGGCAATGGGAGGCAAACAAATGAAATCCAACTTGAAAATAGTGACATTATCCTGATCTAAATCCTAAAATGAATGCTTAACTAATCAGATGTAAAGAAAAATGAATAAATTCAAATGGTGAAGTGCAGAGACCAGTGCCTTTTTGGGTATGCGAAGTCAAATAAGATCAAAATGAGCAACACTCTCTGGAGATGACACAAATTATCTAGCATATATTATGCTTACAACTTGTATAAGCATGCAAGAATGTGATCACTAAGTTCTACTTGAATAATCCAATTGAATCTCTCTAATTACTGTGATTAACTAAAAGGATTTAGTCTTTACTTGAAAGAACCAATCAATCAATCACACAAGTACAACAAATATGCACTGATAAATTGAATACAAACTTGTCATATTAATTTAAATAATCAGAAAGAATCCATCTTGGAGACAACTTAGCAATCCTCTTATTAAAATCAAAAGATAACTGATACCAGACATGTGCAACAACATCAATTGACATTCATAAATACCTCCATTTTCTAACATGCATCATAGCCTCTGATTTGATAAATTTACTATTTTGTATCCATACCATTTGCCTACTGTATCAAATAACTGATAACTCCTCTCCCTTACAATTACAATATGCCTATTTATACACCAGTAAGAGAAAATATCAAAATGAAAATTCATGTCGACCCTCCACAAGATTCGGGTTCAAATTATGTCGGCCTGCAATGGTCTTCAAGCATTTTACATGTTGGCCACAAGACTTGTATTTATGTTATTTACCAATGAACAATCGGTGAGACACAACAAATAGTTATGCCAAAGGCAATTCAATCATCAATTGTTAGTCATCCCGTGTTCCTTGTGCATCACCGTGCCCCGAAATGTTCCCCCTTCGCTTCATCCACTTCATTGTAGCCTTCTAATGTCAGGAAGACCTCTCACATAATATCCCAAGTGTTACCAATATGCATATCTTTACGTGCTTTCCATTCGATGAGACAGAGGAAGTTTCATACCGATGCACCTTTGTTTTCATTTACTATCACTGTAACTTAATAGTATCGGAGAGACCTCTTGCAGATTTCATTACGTTTCCCCGAAAGTCTTCATTCATATCGAGTCACCGTGACACATGTTTCTTCTTGCCGAAGAGTCCATCCATCCCATATATGTTGCTGTAACTTTGAACTATCGGGGAGACATCTCGGAGATTATTTTATGTCATACTGAAAGTTCCTTTATTCCCTGAGTCGCTAAAACAAGAGAAAACTCTTGCCAAAAAAGTCCCTTTGTGTTCCATCAGCGAGACCAGAGGTCACTCGCCGAGACCTCATGCCGATATCGCAAACTCATACCAATACATGAATTCATCCACCGCCGGTCAATGAGACAATAGAATCTCGTTATAACCTCTCACCGAAAATAACCTGTTTGGCTTAAGCGAACAATAGAGCACAAGTCGGTAAGACCAAAGGCATTCGCCAAGACACAATGCTGATAACTCCAAGCTTTGCCGATATATACTTCATACGCACAAGTTGGTGAGACTCTCCCCGATAACTCATTGATGAAGACCCTTTGCCAGCAAGACCCAACAAATTCATTGAGAGCTCACCTCAATGATCACTTAGTCAGGCCGATAAGTTCCTTGGTCGGTGAGATAAAAGGTAATCGACAAGACTATATACCAAAGAAAATCTTTTGCCAATATGTGTATACACAAACCCCCAGAATGATCCACTTTAGTCGCCGAAACCATGTGAATATCTCGCCGATAACAGCCAGTAGATGAAATCCAATCGTTGTGACACAGAAAACATCTTGCTGATAGGAAACTCAGACATTTGCTAGTAGAAAGATGGATCAGGGAGACCCTGATATTATCACGTCGATAAGCCTGTAGCAAACATATATTAGCAAAGATGCATGACTCGATGGATTCAAAAGGGAAATATGGGAAAAATATGGGTGAAATATGCACACGGTAGGACCAAATCAGGAAATTATGACTAAAATCAATATGTAAAATCATCAGATTTTACAGTTCTAATAGTGGCTCCATCTGGGGATGAATGATAGTTAGATCATTGCAAGGATCCAGAATATTTGGGTGAGCAAACCAGACACAAAATGATGAGCCAGCGAGTAGAAATGAAGTGAAAGGAAATGGAAATGAATGGAAAGTGAATGTAGGATGGAGACGAATGGAAAATGAGAGTGAAATGGAAATGGATGAAATCCTAAACTACTGTGCATGGAAAATAATTTTTAAAAAAGATAAGCAAGAGTTGTCCATGCACTGGCAACCCTTAATCCTCTATGTTACTCATGAGAAAAATTGCTTCAAGAATTTCCCATGAATAGGCAATTCCTGATCTTCACCAGCCATATTCTATAAATAGTACAAGTTTTCACCCTTCTTTCCAACAACAACAAAAGGTCCCAGCCACAAAGCTTCAAATTTACCATGCTTTCCCTTCTCTTGACATCTTGCATTCCACATTAACACTAAATCATTCTCTTCAAATTTTCTATTTTTTGCCTTCTTGTCAAATAGATACTTCATCTGTGCCTATAACTTCATGCTTTGACTTTGAGAAACCCTCCTTACTTCATCAAGTTTAGCAAGTTGTTCCATTATGTCTTCCATAGGCTCAGGAACTTCCAAATCTTCCTGTAAGACAAATTTGTAGACTAGCAACAAATTCTGCAAACGCATTCTAGCTTGTGATCCATACACCAATTCAAATGGAGATTTTCCAATGGCCTTCTTCACAGTGATCCTATCAGCCCACACAACCAGTTTTAACTTTGAATCCCAAGCCTTCTTATTCTATCACAACATCCTCTTGATAATCTTCAAGAGACTCTTATTGCTAGATTTAGCTTGACCATTAGCTTGTGGATGGTAAGGAGCTACATAAGAAATAGTAATGCCATACTTATCACAAAAGCTTTTGAATTCATCTGATCTAAAACACATCCCATTGTCTGTGATTATCCTCAGTGGTGTACCAAATCTGGTGATAATGTTGTCCATCAGGAAATTAGTTACTACCTTGCTTGTAGCCTGTTTAGTTGGGATTGCCTCCACCCATTTTGTAAAATAATCAGTGGCAATTAGTATCCATCTATGTCCTCCACTTGACTTCTCTTGTATCTCTCCAATGAAATCAATTCCCCATTGATGAAAAGGGGCATCAGCTTGCAAAGGTCGAAGTGGCAAAGCACCCTGATATTTCAATTTTCTAGAAAACTTTTGGCAAGCCTCACATCTTCTTAACTTTTGGCAAGCCTCACATCTTCTTACATGTGTAAAGGAATTATTAAAAACCTTTGGCCAATAATAACCTGCCCTGAGAATTTTGTGTGCAGTTGTCTTTGCTGAATAATGTCCTCCACAAACTCCTTCATGCATTTCACTTAAAACATGCTTGGCCTGTGACTCATCCAGACATAACAACAATATGCCATCCCTGTTCTTCCAAAACAGATCTCCATCCATGAAGACATACTTTGATGCCTACAACTTCAAAGTTCTCCTTTGGTTGTCACTTAATCCATCTAGACACTTTATGTATTTAAGCTAATGCGTGACATCAGTATACCAAGGAGTGTGTTCATTGCTTGCAATTGTGGCCCCTTCTTCAACATTACAGATCTAATTTGCCTCAATATTAGTTTCTGTCATCAGCCTAGCCAAGCCTTGGCCTCTTACCAGCTTAGTAATCTATATTTCCATGTCAAATTCTTGAATCTTGTTGATCCATCTGCATCTTTCCCTGTAACTTCATATTGTGTTAAAATGTCTTTGATAGCTGCATGAGGGACATAAGCAATTACCTTTTCTCCAACAAGATATGGTCTAAATTCCCTAGTGGCCTTTACCAATGCAAACGCTTATTTTTCCATTATATCATACTTCAGCTCAGACCCTTGTAAAGATTTACTAAAGAAAGACACAGGCTGTTCATAACCATCCTCATTATTTTGTAACATAATAGCAGCAATAGTATGCATTGAAGCAAATGAAAAAATCTGAAAAGGCTTTGTAAAATCTGGAGATTTAAGAACAAGAGCCTCTTTGATAGCATTTTTGATAGACATAAAAGCATCCAAAGCTTCAGCAGTCCAATCCATTTTTTGTCCTTTCTTCAACATTTTAGATATGGGCTTGATGATCTCAACAAAGTTAGAAACAAACCTTCTAACAAAATTAATTTGTCCAAAGAATGATTGTATTGCCTTGACAGTTTTGGGAATAGGAATTTTATCAATAGCTTCAACCCTCTTAGGATCTATTCTAATTCCTTTTTTTGAAACAATATGCCCCAAGAGCTTACCTTCTGTGACTGTAAAATGACACTTCTTTGGATTTAAACTAATACCATATTCAAGACCTTTAATAAATACCTTTTCAAGATGTTGCACATGATCTCCAGCCTTCTTCAAATAAGCAGTCAAGTCATCTTGGTACACCACCATGATAATATTAATCAAATCAGAAAATGCTACGTCCATGGCTCTTTGGAAAGTCACTCCAGCATTAGTGAGACCAAATGGCATTCTTATATATACATATGTTCCCCAAGGAGTTGTGAATGTTGTTTTGTATTGCTCAAATTCCTTGACTTTAACCTGATTATATCTAGAAAACCCATCCATCATAGATAGCAGTTCACACGCTATCACCTTATGCAATATTGCTTCCATGTTGGGTAGAGGATAATTATCTTTGAGAGATGCCATGTTGAGATTTCTGAAGTCCACACATAATCTGATATCACCATTCTTCTTTCTCATAGGAACCAGATTTGAAACCCACGTTGAATGTCTGATTGGTTTGATAATTCCTCCGTCCCTGAGCTTTATCAATTCCTCTTGCATTGTAGGCTCCATCGTTGGATTTATGGGCCTTTGCTTTTGTCTGAAAGGCCTGGCATCTGGCTTCAATGGTATTTCATGCTAAAATAAATCTTCCCTGTATGCTTTCAGATCTTCATAAGACCATGCAAAAACATGTTTATACTTTCTCAGCAACTCTATCAGCATTCTTCTAATTGATGGGCTTATTTTCTTCCCAATGTACACCTTTCTTGGTGCTATTTTAGTCCCTAAGTTAATTTCTCCAACATCTTCCCTTCTGACTAGTATTTGCTTCATGAGGGACCAATCATTTCCATCATACATCCTTTCTAGTGCCACTAACCTTTAGGAACTTTTTTTTTTGAGCTGTAAGATCTCCTTGCCAAACACAGTTTGCTTCCCATATATTTCCTCAACAAAAGCATTGAAATCAATTTCCTAGGATTCATACTGATCTATGCAATGTAGAAATTTCAAAAGATCAGTATCATCATTGAAGACCTACCAATTATAAATATTATCAAGAACAACAGGCCTTGTCTTGAACTCAATCTGTGACACCCTAGCCAATGTGACATCATCTCTTTTCAGCGCCACATTTGCTAAAAAATCAGCCATAATGTTCTTTGATATATCAATCCACTCAATTGTGTCCCATGCAGCATTCCTGTATTGTTTTAATCTTTTGTGTTTTGCTGCATATTTTGATTTGATCTGTGAAACAACCAACTCAGAATCGCCCAAAACATCCAACAACTTAATCTTGTGTTTCACAGCTATGTTCAATCCTATCAATAAAGCTTCATACTCTACCACATTGTTTGTACATTCAAATGCTAACAGAAAAGAATATTTAAAAGTAATACCTTCAAGTGAAACAAATACAATCCCAACCCCATTACCTTCCTGGCTGCAAGCTCCATCAAAGTACATCTTCCATACACCATTGCTATTTTGTGCAACATGTTTTTCAATTGGATCACTATTGGTTAATTTTGGCTAGGCTGGTTCAATTTTAAAATTCTCAAGATCAATATCACAAAAACAATTGATCTGATCTTGTGGTACACATTCAAAAAGTTGGCTCATTCTTGGATCCCTGTATAAATTCACATTTTTTCCATTTACTAGAATAGTAGCATAAGACAAATCAAATTGAACATTTCCACCAACAGCTGTTGTCCACTGCCTTGACAAAAGCATCCCAAATTGAGGAGTATCAATGACTATTATGTCTATATTATAAGCCACTTGTGGATAAGTTACTAGTTTAACTTCAACACCTCTCATAATGCCTACTACAGGTACAGGTCTGTTATCCATTGCATAATACTTCCCTTCACATGTATCAACCCACATGCCAAGCTGTTTCATTACTCCTACTGGCATAATGTTTATAGCAACACCATAATCTATC
Source organism: Sequoia sempervirens (assembly GCA_007258455.2). NCBI lineage: Eukaryota > Viridiplantae > Streptophyta > Pinopsida > Cupressales > Cupressaceae > Sequoia > Sequoia sempervirens. The sequence goes on along the minus strand of VDFB02105785.1, from coordinate 253,894,825 downwards.
ATACAATTCCTTAGCAATTTATTATTTATAAGCAATGTGGTGAAAAAGGGATCTACTTGTGGGGAGGTTGTTGTAACATCACCCAAATAGACTTTAGAATTATTGATTTTCTCCTGCCTATTGACTGCTTTAATAGCTACTTTGTTTCCAAAATTTATATTTTCATTTCCACTTGTTATCAATTGAATGACACTATCTCTGTATTCTTTTATTTTCATCATCTCAAGTAATGGAACAAACATTTTTACCTGGGATAATGCCTGTGTAAAGTCAAAAGAGGAGCTCTCTATCTTAGCAGTCTTCTTTAGCTCTGGCACATCTCCTTTGTTTTCTTCTTTTTCTATTTTATTAGGTTGTACAGGCATCTGCATTTCTTTACTTAATTCCTTCACTTCCTCCTTTTGGATTGGCTTCTATTCAACTTTGTCATGTTGCTTGCTTTCTGGCTTTTTTACAATTTCCTGTGTTGCCTTTTGGTCTTTTACAAAAATTTCCCCAAGAATGCCTTCCATCTCATTCACTTTTTTGTTTCTCAACTAGTATTTACTTCTTGCTTCTTCAATAGCAGCAACAGTTATTTTTTCTATTTCATCTTTGGTGAGTCTTCTAACACTACACTAAACAGGTGCCTCAACAGAATGTGGCTCTGTGTAATCTTCCTCAGAATCAGAAAGGATCTATTGTTCAACCATATGGACATTATATTTCTGATTTGAAACATCATATTCATAACCTTCATCCTCTGAAGATGAGTATTTTTCCTCAACATGGTGAGAAATATTTGAAGTCAAATACACCTTGTGATCCTCTCCATTATCTTCCATCAACATTCCCTCATCTTGCATCCATTGAGCTACAACACAATAGTCTGGAGAATGTGGCTGATTACAAACTTCACAAAAGTAATTATTATTCACCATGTAAGTTCCTTTCTTGCTCAATGGATCAATAGTCTCTTTATTTCTTGGCCTAGCTGCTATAAGTTTCCCATCTTTCCAGTTTGTATTGTAAGGCATATCATGCAGCCTTGGCCTTTCACTTCTATTTTCATTTATGTATGTATTCTCTTGTCTGTACTGATAATTATTGCTTTGTTGAGGAGGCCTCGGGTTGTCTCTTTTATTAGTTATACCAGTAGCCTTTCTGTTGTTTTCAATTGTCAATGCAATTCTTTGTGCTTCAACCAAATCTCTTGGAAATCTATTCCTTAGTTCGTACCCTGTTTTAGGATCAAATGCATTTAAATAGACACTCAATGCAATAGAATCTGGCAGTCTTGATCCAGGCAGTACCTTAGTCTATAATTTGTTGAATTTTTTATTGAAATAATAAATTGAATCATTTTGATTTTTCTGAATTCTCATTAATTCATGAAGAGTTGCATCTGGAGCATTTTGATTCCCATATTGCTCTAAAAATCTACCTTGAAATACTTGGAGAGAATTAATTGAAAATGCTGGCAGGCTGTTGAACCAATCCCTGGCATCTTCAAGAAGTGACATCATGAACAGCTTCATGTGTAAATATTCATATGGCACATCTATGTCTTGAGTGAAACATTAAAGCTCCTTAAATTTTCTTCAGATGTGATTGCATTACTCCCAGTAAATTTGGGCACCATATTCCTGCAACTGCCATCCATAGGGAAAGGATATAACTGAAAACCAGCTAAATCAAACTATCTGATCATGGTTGTATGCTGGTGAGGGGGAGGAACAGGTGGATACTGATGCTGATACATGATATTATTGTACTGTGCATTATGCTATGGGACATAATGCTGACCAGGAGGTGGATACATGCCTATATGTTGTGTGGGAATGTAAGGTGGATGATTTGGCTGCTTGTAGTGATTCCCTGTCTGATTATGAAGAGCATTTTGTTGATTGCAGGACCCTGCACCATGAGCACCCTGCTTGTGAGGTGTGACATACTTTGGGCCACCAGCCGTCTGATCAGTAATTTGGGATTTCTGTAGTTTAGCCTCCAGTTCCTTTATCTTCTTCTCTTTTAATTCTAACTGTGCTTTTACTTCATCAGAAATTGAGAGCTCTTTAGGAGTTTCATGATTCCCCTCCATCTTCTGATCATATTCATGTTGAATTCAGATTCGTTCAGCTTCCAATTCAGCTCTAAATTCAGCCTGTTTCTGAGGATTATAAAATGGATTTATTTTCTCTTCAAGAGTACACAGTTCTACACTTGAACTATCCTTCCATGTATCAAAGTGGTCATATGTCTCACAATGGATTTTTGATGCTTTGTCTTTACCTGTCAGATACATGTCCTCACATAATCCCTTTTCCTTTGTCAACATTGTCATCTTTGTGAATCCATTTACTACTGCTAGCAGGAGCTCCAGAATGACCTCCCCTGTACTGAGATCTTCTTCCATTCATGATGAACAGCTGCAAAGTTTTTGTCAGAGTCGCCACTCACTTTTATCAAAAATGAGAAAAATGTTTGATACTTCTTGTTCCCAACGAAGTCTGTGCAAGATTTCTGACTCTATGTTTAAGGCCTTGATTTAGATTGTTCCCCAGTGGAGTCGCCAATTTGTTAGCTCTCAAAAATGCAGGCAGAATGCCTCAAGAGACTACCAATCTCTTGATATGCTTTAGGGTAATAGACAAGGTCAAAAGAATTCAACCTTCTACTCTTTAGGTGCTACAAAATCTGGGTGGGTGTACCTCTCCGAATGGTGCACACTTAACTTGTGATTATCTTATTAAAGCAATTTGTTCACAATGGCAATGGGAGGTGAACAAATGAAATCCAACTTGAAAACAATGATAATATCCTGATCTAAATCCTAAAATGAATGCTTAACTAATCAGATGTAAAGAAAACTGAATAAATTCAAATGGTGAAGTGCAGAGACCAGTGCCTTGTTGGGTATGCAAAGTCAAATGAGATCAAAATGAGCAACACTCTCTGGAGATGACACAAATTATCTAGCATATATTATGCTTACAACTTGTATAAGCATGCAAGAATGTGATCACTAAGTTCTACTTGAATAATCCAATTGAATCTCTCTGATTACTTTGATTAACTAAAAGGATTTGGTATTTACTTGAAAGAACCAATCAATCAATCACACAAGTACAACAAATATGCACTGATAAATTGAATACAAACTTGTCATATTAATTTAAATAATCAGAAAGAATCCATCTTGGAGACAACTTAGCAATCCTCTTATTAAAATCAACATATAACTGATACTAGACATGTGCAGCAACATCAATTGACATTCATAAATACCTCCATTTTCTAACATGCATCATAGCTTCTGATTTGATAAATTTACTATTTTGTATCCATACCATTTGCCTACTATATCGAATAACTGATAACTCCTCTCCCTTACAATTACAATATACCTATTTATACACCAGTAAGAGAAAATATCAAAATGAAAATTCATGTCGGCCCTCCACAAGATTCGGGTTCAAATTATGTCAGCCCGCAATGGTCTTCAAGCATTTTACATGTCAGCCACAAGACTTGTATTTCTGTTATTTACCAGTGAACAGTTGGCGAGACACAACAGATAGTTATGCCGAAGGTAATTCAATTGTCAGTCGTTAGTCATCCCATGTTCCTCTGTGCATCACCGTGACTCGAAATGTTCCCCCTTTGCTTCATCCGCTTCACTGTAGCCTTATGATGTTGGGAAGACCTCTCGAAGAATACCCCAAGTGTTACCGATATGCATATCTTTACATGCTTTCCATTCGCTAAGACACAAGAAGTTTCATACCGATGCACCTTTGTTTTCATTTACTGTCAGTGTAACTTAATGGTATCGGAGAGACCTCTTGCAAATTTCATTACGTTTCCCCAAAAGTCTTCATTCATATCGAGTCACCGTGACACATGTTTCTTCTTGTCAAAGAGTCCATCCATCCCATATATGTTGCTGTAACTTTGAACTATCGGGGAGACATCTTGGAGATTATTTTATGTCATACCAAAAGTTCCTTTATCCCTTGAGTCGCTGAAACAAGAGCAAACTCTCGCCAACAAAGTCCCTTTGTGTTCCATTGGTGAGACCGGAGGTCACTCGCCGAGACCTCATGCTGATATCGCAAACTCATATCGATACATGAATTCATCCACCGCTGATTGATGAGACAATAGAATCTCGTTATAACCTCTCACCAAAAACAACCTGTTTGGCTGAAGCGAACAATAGAGCACAAGTCGGTAAGACCAAAGACATTCGCCAAGACACAATGCCGATAACTCCAAGCTTTACCGATATATACTTCATACACGCAAGTCAGTGAGACTCTCCCTGATAACTCGTTGATGAAGACCCTTTGTCCGAAAGACCCAACAAAGTCGCTGAGAGCTCACCTCAATGATCACTTAGTCATGCCGATAAGTTCCTTGGTCGGTGAGACAAAAGGTAATCGACAAGACTATATACCGAAGGAAATATTTCACCAATATGTGTATACATAAACCGCCAGAATGATCCACTTCAATCGTTGAAACCATGTGAATATCTCATCGATAACAGCCAATATACGAAATCCAATCGCTGTGACACAAAAAATGTCTTGCCGATAGGCAACTCAGACGTTTGCTAGCAGAAAGATGGATTGGGGAGACCCTGATATTGTCATGCTGATAACCTTGCAACAAACAAATGTTAACAAAGATGCATGACTCGATGGATTGAAAAGGGCAATATGGGAAAAATATGGGTGAAATATGCACACGGTAGGACCAAATCAGGAAATTATGAGTAAAATCAATATGTAAAATCATCAGATTTTACAGTTCTAACAAACCCTCAACCATATACCCTCTAACCTCAACACAATACCCTCAAACATATACCCTAAACCCCCTACCCTCAACCCTCAACCCTCAACCCTCAACCCTTAAACCCTCTACCCTCTACCCTATACATTAAACCCTTAACCCTTAATCCCCTGACCCTAAATCCTTAAACCCTAAACCCTCAACCCCTATACCCTCTACCCTTTACATTGGACCCTAAACCTATACCCTCAACCCTCTACCCTCAACCCTCAACCCTTAAACATTCTACACTATACCCTCAACCCAATACCCTCAACCCTCAAACCTTAAACACTAATCCCTCAACCCCTATACCCTCTACCCTATACAGTGGACCCTCAACCCTAATCCCCCACCCAAATACCCTAAATACTCTACCCTCAACCTTAAACCCTCAACCCTCAACCATTAAACCCTCTACCCTCTACCCTCTACCCTATAAACCATTAAAAACTCAACCCTAAACCCTAAACCCTAAACCCTCAACCCTTAAACCCTCTACCCTCTATCCTCTACCCTCAACCCAATACCCTCCACTCTAAACCCTAATCCCTCAACCCTTAAACCCTTAAATCCAAGAAAACTCTCTACCCTAATCACTAAACCCTCAACCCTTAATCCCTCAACCCTTAAACCCTCAAACCTCTAACCTCTACCCTCAACCCTCAACCCTTAAACCCTAATCCCTCAACCCTCAACCCTCAACCCCTATACCCTTTACCATATACATTGAACCCTCAACCCTAATCCCTCAACCCATATACCCTCTACCCTATACATTAGACACTCAACCCTAATCCCCAACCCGATACCCTCAATCCTCTACCCTCAACCTTAAACATTCAACCCTTAAACCCTCTACCTTCTACCCTCTACCCTTTACCCTCTACCCAATACCCTCTACCCTAAACTCTAATCCCTTAACCCTTAAACCCTTAAATCCAAGAAAACTCTCTACCCTAATCCCTAAATCCTCAACCCTTAAACCCTCAACCCTCTAACCTCTACCCTCAACCCTTAACCCTTAAACCCTAATCCCTCAACCCTTAACCCTTTAATGTTAATTCGTCAACCCCTTTACCCTCTACCCTATACATTGCACCCTCAACCCTAATCCACCAACCCCTTTACCCTCTACCCTATACATTGCACCCTCAACCCTAATCCCCCAACCCTATACCCTCAATACTCTACCCTCAACCTTAAACCCTCAACCCTTAAACCCTCTACCCTATAAACCCTTAAACTCTCAACCCTAAACCCTCAACCCTTAAACCCTAAACCCTTAAACCCTCTACCCTCTACCCTCTACCATCTACTCTCTACCCTCAACCCAATACCCTCTACCCTAAACCCTAATCCATCAACCCTAAACCCTCAACCTTTAAACCATTAAATCTAAGAAAAATCTCTACCATGATCCCTAAACCCTAAAACCTTAATCCCTCAACCCCTAAACCCTCTACCCTCTACCCTATAACCTCAACCCTTAAAACCTAGTCCCTCAACTCTCAACCATAAAACCCTAATCCTTCAACCATATACCCTCAAACCTATACCCTAAACCATCTACCCTCAACACTAAACTCTTTAATCCTAAACCCTTAAATCTTCCACCCAGTACCCTCTACGCTCAACCCTAATCCCTTAACCCTAAACCCTAAACCCTCAACCCTTAAACCCTTAAAAAGTCAACCCTAAACCCTCAACCCTAAACCCACAACCCTTAAACCCTAAACCCTTAAACCATAAACCCTCTACCCCCAACCCAATGCCCCTCACCCCTCAACCCTAAACCCTCAACCCTTAAACCCTAACCTCAACCCCTATATCCTCTACCCTATACATTGGACCCTCAAACCTAATCCCCAACCCTATACCTTCAATCCCCTACCCTCAACCTTTAAACCTCAAACCTTAAACCTAAACCTCAAACCATCTACCCCAACCCTCAACCCAATACCCTCTAGCCTCAACCCTTAAACCATCTACCCTCTACCCTCAACCCAATACTCTCAACCCTTAAACCCATAAACCAACTTAGTAAACTCTCTACCCTAGTCCCTCAACCATCTTGACCCTTAATCCCTCAACCCTCAACCCTCAATCCTTAAACCATAATCCCTCAAACCCTATACCCTCTACCCTATACATTGGACCCTCAACCCTAATCCCCCAACCCTATGCCCTCAATCCTCTACCCTTAACCTTAAACCCTCAACCCTCAACCCTTAAACCATAAACCCTTAAACCATCTACCCTCTACCCTCAACCCAATACCCTCTACCCTCAACCCTAATCCCTAAACCCATAAAACCTTAAACCCACTTAGTAAACTCTCTACCCTAATCCCTCAATCCTCTTGACCCTTAATCCCTCAACCCTCAACCCTCAACCCTTAAACCCTAATCCCTCAACCCCTATACCCTCTACCCTATACATTAGACCCTCAAACCTAATCCCCCAACCCTATACCCTCAATCCTCTACCCTCAATCCTCTACACTCAACCCTTAATCCTTAAACCCCCTACCCTAAACCCTCTACCCTATAAACCCTTAAACACTCAACCCTAAACCCTAAACCCTAAAAACTCAACCCTTAAACCCTCTACCCTCTACCCTCTACCCTCTACCCTCTACCCTCTACCCAATACCGTCTACCCTAAACCCTAATCTCTCAACCTTAATACATCAACCCTTAAACCTTTAAATCCAAGAAAAATATCTACCCTAATCTGTAACCCTCAACCCTTAATCGCTCAACCCTTAACACCTCAACCCTCTACCCTCTCCCCTCAACCCTCAACCCTTAAACCCTAATCCATCAACCCCTATACCCTCTACCCTATACATTGGACCCTCAACCCTAATCCCTCAACCCTATACCCTCAACCCTCAACCCTCAACCCTCAACCCTCAACCCTTAAACCCTAAACCCTTAAACCCTCTACCCTATGAATTAAAACCTAAACCCTCATTTCTCAACCCTCAACCCTTAATCCCTCAACCCTAAATCCTTAAACCCTAAACCCTCAACCCCTATACCCTCTACCATTTACATTGCACCCTCAACCTAGTCGTTCAACCTTTTACCCTCAAACCTATACCCTAAACCCTCTACAATCAACCCTTAACCCTCAACCCTCAAACCATTTAACCCTAAACTCTTAAACCTTCTACCTTATACCCTCAACCCAATACCCTCTACCCTCGACCCTAATCCCTCAACCCTCAACCCTTAAACCCCAAATACCCTCAACTCTTAAAACCTAATACCCTAAACCCTAAACCCTCAACCCTTAAACCCTTAAACACTACACCCTAAACCCTAAATGTTCAACCCTCAACCCTTAAACCATCTACCCTCTACCCTCAACCCAATACCCTCTACCCTAAACCCTAATCCCTCAACCTTAATCCCTCAACCCTTAAACCCTTAAACCCATTTAGTAAATTCTCTACCCTAATCGCTCAACCCTTTTGACCCTTAATCCCTCAACCTTCAACCCTTAACCCTTAAACCCTAATCCCTCAACCCCTATACCCTCTACACTATACATTAGACCCTCAACCCTAATCCCCCAACCCTATACCCTCAATCATATACCCTTAACCTTAAACACTCAACCCTCAATCCTTAAACCCTAAACCCTTAAACCATCTACCCATTTTTCTCACTCCTCAGTTGTTTGTCCTTGATGATAAAGAAACAAATGGTGCTTTGGTATTTATAGTACAGGTTTAGGTTGATGGTTGTTTCCTATCATGCTTCAAAGATCACAGGCTTGGCTTGGTATCTTGGTGATTGGTATTGGTTACATGGCATACACAGTTGGCTTCATTTGGACACGTCTTGCATATACAGGTGTTGATTTATGGCATTGTATTTCAGGTGATATAATTTATATGGTTGATCATTATATTGTTTTGATGAGACATTTGATGAGACATACAGGTGATAACATATGAGAAATAAAGGTGACGACATTTTCAGTGAAGGTATATTTGTGTTTCAGATTTCATGGCTACATCTTTATGCTCAATTGGTTTATCAAATTGCATTTATATGCACACAACATTCATGCATTTCTTGGTGCTTACATGATAAAGTGAAAATTATTGTTTCACTAGCACACATTATATTGTGTCGAGCTTCACTTTCATATCATTTACTTTTGGTATAAAGTGTAGAGGCATTCATGTACAAAAGTCTTTGGTATTGTTTGGTATCTTAGATAATCTTTCAGGGGTCTTGGTATTCATGTTTATGATCAGTTCACATGGCTTTGACTTGGCATTGTTAATATTTGGATTCTTCAAAGTAACATTTTATGATTTAAATATGGACACTTGCATTTTACATGGAATCAACTTGGTTTCAGTATATAGTTTATTTTCCCTTGATAGTTATCGGGCCTCTATTGTTTCTAATGGAAAGTGTTTAATTTAAAGGAAATCAAATGTAATCAGGCATCTACCATATCATATATGACATATAACTTTTTTACCTTTATTTTCTATCGGCCTTTGTATTGTTTTAAAGTCATGTAACACATGGCTATCGGCCTTAACACCAGAACACCAGACTTATTATTTTTTGGCCTTATCAGGTTGCCGACATAACATCATTAAGGATGACTTGGTAGTAACATTATCATTATGGGGTTGGCTTGGCAGTGATTGTTGGCAGACTTCAAACTTCAATATGATGTTTCTTTTGGGACTTCCAATGATATTGAATATCATTACTTTTGTGGATTTGACAACATTATTCACTTGAGCTTAGTATTCGATAGGGAAAAATGAGTTTTGCAACTAAAATTTTGCTGAAGGAAAAACCCTAGCCACCTGGAGCCAACATGGAAGAGAGACTTGATCGACAGTTTTGGAGAACTCAAAGTCGGGTATTCTATTTTTGGTTTTCTACACTTGTTAACAGATTTGAACTGCATTATTTCATAATCAGGATTTGAGAGTTGTTAATCTCTTCTGAAGAGTTGTTTTGAGATTCAAATGGAATTTGATGTATGGCTTTTGAGGTTGTTTAGAAACCCTAACTGCATTCGTTGCTTTGAGGATCAATTTGAGAAAGTTGGTTGATTAACAAATAGAGTTTCATTGTTCAGAAATGATGAATCAATGATCTTTTATTTATTCCTTTTTGGAATCCATTTTCTTATTGTTTTGTATTGTATAAATATATGGTTGTAAGCCATTTCTTAGCAGTGAGATTTTGTATGGCTAAGAACGAGAGTTCTTGAGCACATAACAGATTGTTATTATAGTGATATCATTTGTATTTGAAATGGGTAAAGAAAGAGTTTAAAAGGTTTATATCTCTGATTTGATTACAAAGATTTTAGTGGGAATTATTGAAAATCATGTATTATCTTTTGAAACTTCGAAAAATAGAGGAGTTGGTGCTCCTATGAAGTTGGTGCTTCAGAAAAGTTATTGGAGTTGGTGCTCTTTTGAATGAATAAAAGGATCAGTTTGCGAGTGGTTTTTAATACCCCAAGAGGGTTTTTCCACTCAGGAATCTTTGTGTTATGTGATGTGTTTTTGTCTCTCATTTTGTTTCATGTTATTGTGCTCATTTAGTTGTTCAATTATCTGATACTTTAAGTTTGTTCAAAAGATTAATGTTAATTTGTTTAAGTCTATATACAAAGTAATTTGTGCAAATCTGGTCATTAAAAGCTTTCTTTAAAGTAAGTTAAAATCTGCATTGAGTAAAGTTGAAGTTCTGTTTCAAAAAGCATTAATAAGGTTGTTCATAATTTGATAGAACAATAATACATGGTGCATTTAACATGAATTGATTCTCTTGCATATCTTTCTACAAAGTTTAAGTGTTCATGTGTTTGGTTAAATCTTCCACATTGTTTCAAGGTCAAAAATTTAAAATTGTGCTTTCAAAGTCAAAAGTTAAAAATTACTTCACTCTGATTCACCCCTCCCCTCTCAGAGTGAATCCACTTCCAACAAGTGGTATTAGAGCATAGGGTCATGTATTAGGTTTCATACCTAGGATTGATTCTGGTCTTGCAAGTTTTTCAAATATGTCACAAGTTCAAGAAGGTATTTATGTTTGTTTGTACAGTCTATATGTTTTGTGAAAACATGTTTGATTTTGATTAATGGTTGTGTAAAAGGATAGATCCTTGCATAAACCTAACTAGATTAAGTTCATCCAATTTCTTCTTAAGAGGAGTACTATGGGTAAGTGCAAAAGAAACAGAAGTCAGAAGAAAAATACTAGTGTCAAGTCTAGTGAAGCTTTGTCACAAGCAATACCTCTGCCAGTTAATTCTAAATGTGATCTTGTAGTTGAAGAAGAAGAAATTCACTTGGTAAGTGAAAAAATATATGAAGGTGATTAATTAGAGGTTGACATAGAGGAAGAACTACTTGCTGCCTTAGATGAACTTAAAAGGCTTAGAAAAGAAAATAAGGATCTTAAGGTTGTTAGAAACCAAGATCAAACATGCAAACCAAAAAACCTTCCACAAAAGAGAAAATTAGAAAAAGCAAAGCTATTGCAAAAAGATGTGCAAAATATTATTATTCAGGAATTTATAATTACATGAGATGATTTTCTTTATAAAAGTAAAGTATGCATAACCCTAATCTTATCTTGAGCAACAAGATAGCTTAACAAGATAAGGATGAGAATAATTAACCTAGGAATTAAAATATTACCTAAGTAAAGTTATGCAAGTGTAATTAAATATTAATTACACCAACACCCCCCTATAAGTGCAACTTAGGGAGACTAAAAAAAACATGCACCTAAAACTAAGATGAATGCAATAAAGCATGAATGGGTCCCGACAACAAATCCTAATTAGGTACCAAAGTACAAATGCAATAATGAGGTAGAGAAGGAAAACCTAGTGGGACAAAACTCCCCTACAATGAGATGATTGTTGCAAAGAAGCACTGGAAGAACACTATGGAGTAACACTAGAACCGCAATCCAATAAGAAAGGAAAGATACTTCTATATACAAGAAACCAAATGAGAGTCACTGAAGGACTCAGGAAGAATCATAATAATGTGACAGCAGACCCGATGCCACGAAACACTAGAAAACTCACAAACTAGAACAACCCTAGAATCTATGAAGCAACAATAGATAAAATGATGATAGAACCTAGAAACTATGTACATCTCGATGCCGATGCCAAACTGAGAGTAAAAATCTTCCATGGGAACAAGTACCATAAAGACTCTGGAACATTAACCATAAAAACATGGCCCTCAAACTGAGATGGATCCAATGCATATCATTAACCATAGGCTCCCAATCTGAAGTGTGAACCAATGTGAATCTTATATGTGTCAAGCTAGAGCAAGATGTGGCCAAAAGAAACTAAGAAACTAGATATAACCCATGTGAGTTTCCATCAAAACAAGATGGAGATCAAACTTCATGCACACTCTAATAAGATTATTATGAAAGAAACCCCCTAATGGAACTTTATCACAATTCATTTATTACAATAATCCAATGATTGTAAAAGGAGAGAATAAAAAAATGCATAAACAAAAAATAAAAAATAGACCTAAGATATGTGTAGAGGACTGAACCATCTTTCCAATGCTGTAAGAATGGCAAAAAATGGATAAGCAAGTCAAAAGATATGCCCTCCGGAGTGAAAACAACAACATCTAAGTTCAAGGTCCTAAAAAATAAATCTGGAGAAAAATAAAAAAAGTATACCTTCACCACTAGATTGGCGTCAGAATTAGCTTTCCAACGATATCTCATTTGTGAAAAACAGATACCGTATGCAAAAAAATATGCCCGATTTAGTGAAAAGTGCTCCAAAAGGCCCAATAAGGCCTGCAGGGCCCCTAGGGGGCTAAAAAAAAGTTGGCCCCTTGTCTTGTGCGCGACCAGGTGCTGGCGGGTAGGTGTTGGGGGCAAAGCCCTTGGTCCTCAATAGGACCACGTAGGGTGTTGAAGGGTCGGTCGGGGGCTGGGCACATAGCGTCTGGTCCCCCATGGGACTGGCGGCTTGCTGGTGGGAGTCCGCGGGGGCTAAGCTCTGCCCGACAACACTTGGGAGGTGGACACCGGTGGCGGTGGCAGACTAGTGGCCACCTGGTGGCCTCCTGGTGGCTACTGAGCGGCGGGAGCCTTCTGAACTGGAAGCACCAGCATGAAAACCAAAAAACACATTTAAAAAAAAAAAATCTTAATTTTTGTGCCTCAGTCTACGTGTTGGGGAGGCCGTACAGCCTCCCTAGCAAATTTCTTTTGCCTTCCTGACAAAATTCTCCAAAATCAATGAAAAAAAGGGCAATCTTAGGGTTTTTCAGCCACTGCGAACGTGATGGTGACCTCCATTTGTGCCCAAAATGCTTCAAAAAATTGGCTACCCCCAGAGCTTGCAAAAAAACATCGAGCTTCAAACCCTCACGGATCTGGAAAATGATGACCAAAATTAGAAAAATAAAAGTTAATCCTGACTTTTTCCATTGCTCTAAATCCAATGGTGAAGCCCGATCTGCTCCAAAATGCTGCATAAATGAACTCAAGGCATGAAACCCTTGAGGAATCCCGAATGAACTCTACAATGATTTTCTCAAAATTATGAGAAGGGGTTGCAAATCAAGGCTCTGATACTAGGTTAAAAACCAAGATCATACATGCAAACCAGAAAACCTTCCATAGAAGAGAAAATCAGAAAAAGAAAAGTTATTGCAAAAAGATGTGCAAAATATTATTATTCAGGATTTTACATTTACATGAGATGATTTTCTTTATAAAAGAAAACTATGCATAACCCTAATCTTATCTTGAGCAACAAGATAGCTCAAAAAGATAAGGATGAGAATAATTAACCTAGGAATTAAAATATTACCTACGTAAAATTATGCAAGTGTAATTAAATATTAATTACACCAACAAAGGTACGCCTACAAGAAAGTGTCAATGTTAATAAAACTATAATACAAGATCATAATGGTGATAAAAAGATTATTGAATTTCTAAAAGTCCAGATGGTTGATAAGAAAAATAATGAAGAAGGATTGGAAGCCAAGTTAAAAGACAAGGATGAGTTGTGTATTAAACTAGAAAATGAGATTGCTTCTTTAAGAAAATGTTCAGATAATGATTCCTTGTTAAAAGAACTAACTCTTAAAGATGATATGATTATTAGTCAAAAAATTGAAATTGAAGAATGTAAGAGGATAGCAAATGTTGTAAGATCTGATTTGGAGGTTAAAAAGATTGAATGTCTAAAACTTGAAGAAGTAGTTACAATAAGGAAAGAGCTTGAAAGTGTCAAGGTTCAATTAGGTAAAAATAAAAAATTTGATCATAGTACTAATCTATTGAATGAGATGATTGGAAAAAAAAAGCATTCCAAGGATCCTTCAGGTGTGGGATATGAGGTTGGAAAAAGCTCTGCAGAAAAATAAAAACATGAAACAGTGTTTGCTACTGCAGATGGAAAGAAGTTTACAGCCAAGAAAACACCAAGAGTGAAGGTTGATCTTGGTCACCAGATTGTTGTTGCTCAGAAAAAAAGATAAATGGATTGATGAAAGTACAAATAGATCATCAAGATCTTCATATATCAGGTATAACTACTCTCAATTTCATGGATATTGCTATCATTGCTATGCTTATGGTCATAGAGCAAGAAATTGTAGGAGATATGGAAGATATGATCATAGAATTTTTGGAATTTCAAGAAAGAATGTTTTCTTTATTCCTCAAATTAATTATAACATCACATGCTTTAAATGTCATAAAATTGGGCATAAGTCACAACAATGTAGGAGTAAGTTGAAGGAATCATTTAAAAATAACAATGTAGATGTATTGAGGAAGAAAAAGAAAAGGACTATATTGGTCTGGAGAAGAAAGCAAGGAAAGGAAGAGAAAGAAATAAATCTTGTGTAGGCTGCACAAGAACCATTTCTAAGTATTTAGAAGACAACATGAAGATAAGGGGATATGTTTAGTGTATTATAAAACAAACTCCATTGTTATCAAACATGAAGTAGTTGCATTTTGTTTCAAGAATTATTTATTATGTCAAGGTTGACAATGAGTTGATTGTAATAGTCTTCATGCTATGGTTCATATATATTTGTGATGGATGGTTGAAACTCAATAACACTTCATTGGTAGACAGTTTGTTATTTTCTTTGCTTTGTTGCATCATAATGAAAGTGACAGTGGGTATAGTACTCTTTGCCTATGCTTGATAGAAATAGTGGTGTCTGTATTTCTCAGAAGGTGTGTAAGTTAGATGATGTCAGAATATTTCCATGAGATAATGGTGGCTTGGACAGTGAAGTAGTATTTATCTTTTCTTGTTATTAAAGCTTATTATCTTGATTAATTAGTTTTTTCATTGCTTGACACTGTAATATCATGCTTAATAGTTACTTGTTGTGCACTTCCTGCACATGTGGTCTTGAAAAGAAGCAAAGTCCTAGGGGATTCTATAAAGGACTTGGCACAAGTATGCATTACTTTGGCTACTTTCATCTTGAGGCAGCTTATGAACAGGTAACAGGTACACAAAAAAATGGTTTGGTCTTGGCATTAGTACTCGGTATATGATCCATCATAAGGCTTTAATGCCAGTTGTGAAAGAGATTTTCATGCTTATATCCATGTTGCAAATTGGTATTGTTGGCATTACTTTAGCAATTGTTTCATAGTGCTATTTGGATCTTGTTTGACAATGAATAGAGATTGTTGGAGGTCTTGGTTGCATTCTTTATAGTTTTTTTATTCAGCTCTTAATATTCAGAAGTATTGCATGAAAATGACTAAAGCTTAAAGTAATATTTTTGTTGTCATATATATTTCTTGAGTGATAAGTGTAGTTGTTTCTAACAGTGGAAAAAACTTTCAACCTATCAGATTGATAGCTCTTACGAGGACAGTTTGGTTTCACTGTTACAATGGCACTTGATATGGTACTTTGATATTAGCAGGATGATTTGATATAACAGTGGCTTCTACTTGTGATCTCTGACATATATCTTCATTAATATTTTTGGGTAGACTTCATAATACATGGTTTTGCAACTTTTTATCAGGTGCTTGAACAGGTTTGAAGTCTTTGATTCATCCTATGTATTTAGCTAAGGGGAGCAAGGCTATTTGGTAAGAATATCTTGAGATTTTTTTTCATACAGTGTGCTTTAAGTGTAGATTTTTGTGATATTATGATAGATATTGGTTAATATCATGCTTGAAAGAATTTTCCAGTGAGAATCTTGTTAGGGGGAGAAGCTTATAATATATTTTTTGTTGTTATAGTTAATGCCATGTTACATGGTTATTCATGTAACATTGTGTTTACAATTGGTAAGTTGATGCAATGAGCATTAGTAATGCATTGTCGTGATCCATTGGTCTGCTTTGGCAGCTTGTTTTTCCACTTTTGGTGCTCTAGATCATTATATTCTATTGATTCTTGTTGCTTTCTTGTTTTAAATGAGCATATTATGGATGCTTAAGTTTTGGATGTAATGGTTTTTCTTGGAAGCATCTTGGTGCAAAGCCTCTTAGATTTTCTTGTGACTCAATGCATCAGTACTAATCAAAGTTTCTTTTGGAGACAATGGAGGATAGAGTTTAACGTGATAAAGAAGTTGGTATGTACAAGTAGCTGGTCTTCAATCCTTGATGACAAAGAAAATTCCAAGGTAACAGGTCTTCAATCTTTAGGTATCATTTTGACAATTGGGTTCATTGCATTATAATATTATGTTGCCTTTGCTCCGATGTTGATGATATGGACTGAGATTCTAGGAAAGGACATATTGTTATTCTTGCTATGATATCAACATGTTCATATGTTACATATATGGGTATATATATCTACTTGAGGCATTACATATTTTTTTCTACCCTTTGTCTTTGATGCAAAAAGGGGGAGAGAGATTTGTGTTTTGCCATCAAGGACAAAGGGGGAGATTTTTGTTCTCACTCCTCAGTTGTTTGTCCTTGATGACAAAGACACAAATGGTGCTTTGGTATTTACAGTACAAGTTCAGGTTGATGGTTGTTGCCTATCATGCTTCAAAGATCACAGGCTTGGCTTGGTATCTTGGTGATTGGTATTGGTTACATGGCATACATAGTTGGTTTCATTTGGACATGTGTTACATAAATAGGTGTTGATTTATGGCATTGGATTTCAGGTGATATCATTTATATGGTTTATCATTATATTGTTTTGATGAGACATACAAATGATGACATATGAGAAATATAGGTGATGACATTTTTAGTGAAGGTATATTTGTGTTTCAGATTTCATGACTACATCTTTATGCTCAATCAATTTATCAAACTGCATTTATATGCACACAACATTCATGCATTTCTTGGTTCTTACATGATAAGGTGAAAGTTATTGTTTCACTAGCACACATTATATTGTGCTCGAGCTTCACTTTCATATCATTTACTTTTGGTATAAAGTGCAGAGGCATTCATGTGTAGAAGTCTTTGGTATTGTTTGGTATCTTAGATAATCTTTCAGAGGTCTTGGTATTCATGTTTATGATCAGTTCACATGGCTTTGACTTGGCATTGCTAAAATTTGGATTCTTCAAACTAACATTTTATGATTTAAATATGGACACTTGCATTTTACATGGAATCAACTTGGTTTTAGTATATAGTTTATTTTCCCTTGATAGTTATCAAGCCTCTATTGTTTCTAATGGAAAGTGTTTAATTTAAAGGCAATAAAATGTAATTGAGCATCTACCATATTATATATGACATATAACTCTTTTACCTTTATTTGCTATCAGCCTTTGTATTGTTTTAAAGTCATGTAACACATGACTATCAGCCTTAACACCAGAACACTAGACTTATTATTTGTAGGCCTTATCAGGCTGTCGACATAACATCATTAAGGATGACTTGGCAGTAACATTATCATTATGGGGTTGACTTGGCAGTGATTGTTGGCAGACTTCAAAATTCAATATGATGTTTCTTTTGGGACTTCAAATGATATTGAATATCATTACTTTCATGGATTTGATAGCATTATTCACTTGAGTTAAGTATTCGATAGGGAAAAATGAGTTTTGCGACTAAAATTTTGTTGAAGGAAAAACCCTAGCCACCTGGAGCTGACATGGAAGAGAGACTTGATCAACAATTTTGGAGAACTCAAAATCAAGTATTCTATTTTTGGTTCTCTACATTTTTTAACAGATTTGAAATGCATTATTTCATAATCAGGATTTGAGAGTTGTTAATCTCTTATGAAGAGTTGTTTTGAGATTCAAATGGCATTTTATGTATGGCTTTTGGGGTTGTTTAGAAACCCTAACTACATTCATTGCTTTGAGGATCAATTTGAGAAAGTTGGTTGATTAACGAATAGAGTTTCATTGTTCAGAAATGATGAATCAAAGATATATCAGTTATTCCTTTTTGGAATCCATTTTTAAATGTTTTGTATTGTATAAGTATATGGTTGTAAGCCATTTATCAGTGGGGAGATTTTGTATGGCTGAAAACAAGTTTTCTTGAGAACCTAACAAATTATTATTATAGTGATATCATTTGTATTTGAAATGGGTAAAGAGAGAGTTTAAAAGGTTTATATCTCTAATTTGATTACAAATATTTTAGTGGGCATTATTGAAAATCATGTATTATCTTTTGAAACTTTGAAAAATAGAGGAGTTGGTGCTCCTGTGAAGTTGGTGCTTCATAAAAGTTATTAGAGTTGATGCTCCACATTGTAACAGAGTTGGTGCTCTTTTGAATGAATAAAAGGATCAGTTTGCGAGTGGTTTTTTATACCCCAAGAGGGTTTTTCAGCTCAAGAAATCTTTGTGTTATGTGATGTGTTTTTGTCTCTCATTTTGTTTCATGTTAGTGTGCTCATTCAGTTGGTCAATGCTCTGATACTTTAAGTTTGTTCAAAATATTAATGTAAATTTGTTTAAGTCTGTATACAAAGTAATTTGTGCAAATCTGGTCATTAAAAGCTTTCTTTAAAGCAAGTTAAAATGTACATTGAGTAAAGTTGAAGTTCTATTTCAAAAAACATTAATAAGGTTGTTCATTATTTGATAGAACAATACTACATGGTACTTTTAACATGAATTGATTCTCTTGCATATCTTTCTGCAAAGTTTAAGTGTTCATGTGTTTGGTTAAATCTTCCACATTGTTTCAAGGTCAAAAATTTAAAATTGTGCTTTCAAAGTCAAAAGTTGAAAATTACTTCACTCTGATTCACCGCCCCCCTCTTAGAGTGAATCCACTTCCAACACTATCCTCTACCCTAAACCCAATACCCTCTACCCTCAAACCTAATCCCTCAACACTTAAACCCTTAAACCCATGCAGTAAACTCTCTACCCTAATCCCTCAAACCTCTTGACCCTTAATCCCTCAACCGTCAACCATCAACCCTTCAACCCCTATACCCTCTACCCTATACATTGGACCCTTAACCCTAATCCCCCAACCCTATACCCTCAATCCTATACCCTCAACCTTACAACCTCAACCCTCAACCCTTAAACCATCTACCCTCTACCCTCAACCCAATGCCTTCTACCCTGAATCCTAATCCCTAAACCCTAATCCCTCAACCTTTAAACCATTAAACCCACTTAAAAAACTCTCTACCCTAATCCCTCAACCCTCTTGACCCTTAATCACTCAACCCTAAAACCTTAAACCCTAATCCCTCAAACCCTATACCCTCTACCCTATACATTGGACCCTCAACCCTAATCCCCCAACCCTATACCCTCAATCATCTACCCTCAACCTTAAAACCTCAACACTCAACCCTTAAACCCTCAACCAAAAAACCCTCTACCTTATAAACTCTTAAAAACTCAACCCTAAACCCTA
>VDFB02105785.1:253853018-253873210 GCA_007258455.2 Sequoia sempervirens | reverse complement strand
CTCCCTCTATCCCTCCCACCCTACCTAGCTAATTCCCTCTCACTCCAACCCCTTCTCTCCCACTCCCTCTCTTAAACTCTCACTTCCACCCCCTCTCCCTCTCTCTAGACTTTCTCTCTCTCTCTCTCTTAAAATTGTCCCTCCCTCTAAAGACATACATAAATGCATACTTACATACATACAATACTACATACATACAAGCATACATGTACATGTGTAGATACAATCTTACATACATATAGGCATACATACAATATACATGCATTGATACATACATGCATACATGTAGGCATACATACATACATACAAGCATGCATACATCCATACATACATGACATACAAGCATACATGTACATACAAACATAAAAATATATAAACATACATTCAATAGAGTAGCATTTAACATAAAGCAAGACATAACGTGAGCATATTAAACTACGCTCACGTTATGTCTTGCTAGACACATCCCTCACAAATGCAAAAAGACATGTCAAAACTAAGATATAATGTGAGCGTGTTATAACGTGCTTGCATTATATCTTGATTTGGGAATCCCCAAGCCTTGGGCTTGGTATTTTCCTTGGAATACCAACCCAAAGTCTTGGAGGGCATTCCCAATGACCAGAGACGTGTTTTTGCAAATTCTACAATTTTCACATAATCGGTTCGTGCTCACCATCAGGATTGCATGTGGTTCAATGTCGAAAAATTGAACACCTGGGTAATGTTAGGTTCTCTCTTAGCTATCCAATGATGTAATTTTTTTCACTTTTGACAATGTTAAGCCTTTCATCCATAATTTCTTTTGTTTGTGTGTCTTTTTTTTGGAAAAAAGCAGTGTTTGGTGTTTTTTTCGTTATAAATTGACCGTTCATCAAAATTTCAAATAAATTACATTTGTAGAAACTAGACTCCATTCTACAAATTTAAAAATAAAAATAAAAAATTCAATTAGTTTCCAAAATTTGTAGGGGTAGCACAGCCAAAATTCTATTTTTCAGGAAGTGTCCACTTAGAAAATTAGTAAAAAACCAAATATTCATTAACAAAATATCAGAAAAATCATGCATAAGCTACATACTATTAGCTAATTTCTCACCGTAGTGATTTTAAAAATACTAAAAAAATGTTCACCGTGCTAGGGATGTACAAGAGTTGCTATGTTATGTTTTTCTGACAAAAACAACACCAATTTCTGTACATCCCTCTTTTGAACCCCTTAATCTCAACCATTTTAAAAATAAATTAGTAGTTTAGAAAGTAGACTCAGAGCACTTTGATCCTTGTTTTTGTTCCATCTCAAAATTTTGAGTGTAACTATCCTCAATTTCACATCCAAGGTCAATATTTCATGATTTTAGAAAAAAAGTGGCCACTTAAGCCCCCTTTTTGGGAACCATTTTTTTGCACTTACCCCCTACAACTTTCTAAACAATAGGAGACAACAAATTGATGCTTATTCATCTACATATTTTTTTATTGTTTTGATTTTTCAATTTTTAAGGATTTTAAACATATAGCTGAGAGATCTTTTACATCTTAGATTTTTAACTTGAAAGCTCATTGAACTTTCAACTCATATTTTATCCCTCCTAGCACCAATTCTATTGATGGGTGTTTTTGCACATTGTCAACACAAAAAAGTAACAAAGTACCCTATCTTTTGAAAGGAAATCTAACTTCAATTTTTTTTAGAAAGATAACCCCAAGGCTTCGATTGTTAGGTCTCGAATTTGCATAAAATGACTCAATGGATAATGTTTTAATATTTTAACAAGGGAACTTACACTTTTAAGATAGAAATTTTGAAAATTATAAGGGTCTGTGAAATTTGAAGATTGATAAAACCCTAACTATATTTTCAAATCTGCAATCTAAAAATGTCTTTCAAACATCAAATATGATAGTTTTGTGATGTTTTCCTTCCTAAACTAATCCAAATTTTAAATAAAATGCAAAAGATAAGGGTTTAGATAACCTAACTTAACCTAAGTTGAAAACCCACTGGAATCAATAGATGAGCTCCCCAAAACCTAATTTTTTTTTGTCAACTTGACACAACTACACAAAATAGATGTAATTTTTAATGGAAATATTAGATTTTTTAGATCATAAATCATTCATTAAACTCATTAAATTGATGCAATTTAATCAACAACTAACAATTAAACATAAACATGAAATGGATCATACTAACCATGCCACTGAAACTTACAATCAACAAGAGTCAAATTGTATGAACCTGGAGCTCCATCAAATATCAACTCTAGTAAATCTTCACATTAACTAAACTTATTTTAAAAGATGAATCTTGAGCACACACATGCAACCATGCTAACATTCAAAATTGAACACAAAATGATTCATGAAAATGAATTTTGTATTAATTTTGGTAGTATTGTGGCAATAATTACAAGTTATCTCTCTCTCTTTTACAATGAAAATGGCATAGCCTTTATATATTTTCAAATGAAAATGAAAGGTTAAGATCTACTTCTAACCAAAGGCCCAAATTCATCCAAGCTAGGGAAGTTTACACTAGGGTGGTTTATAATGCATTTGCATTTAATATTGGAGGTGCATTAAATATTTATTAAATATTCCCTTTTATCTCCAATTTAAAATTTTGTTATAAGATTGATCTTGACATTTGCCCCCATTTGAAAATTCAAAATAAATCCTTATTGTTGATCCTCAAAACACTTTACACAACTAGCACATACATTGGCATAGATTCTTATGTGAACTAGCATTAAATCTTGGGGCTACATTTAATACTTGGTTTGATTCAATTGCAATATTTTCCAGATTTCCCTCTTGACACCTTGGGGATATACAACACCTCCTAGGCCAACAAGCATTAACACAAATCCATATGCAAGTCCCCTTTGATTTATTTAATCTCCTTCCAATAATAATTTTATGATAGGTTCTTCAAAAACTAAACCTTTATCTCAGGATCTTGAAAATAAAATACCATGATTATTAGCTCACATGCTAAAAATACAATCCCTAGAACATCAAAATTAGGCTTGAATAATTTTTTTTGAGATTTCAGCTCTGTCATAGAATTTTGGGATTTTAGCCTTGTCATGGAATTTTGGATTTTTGAGCCTGTCATGGAATTTCAAGTTTTTGACCCTATCATGGAATTTTTGGTTTTTAATCCTATCATGGAATTTCAAGTTTTTAGCCTTGTTATGGAATTTCAAGTTTTTGACCTTGTCATGGAATTTTGGGTTTTTAACCCTCTCATAGAATTTTAGGTTTTTAGCCTTGTCATGTAATTTTAGGTTTTTGAAAGAGTTTTTGGATTTTCTCGAAAATGATGATTTTTCAACTCTTACTCCTTTTGGCCTACAAAGCTAGATTTTGGGGATTCCTTGAGGACAAGAAATATCTACAAATGGATTCTTCACATGCTATGCAAGGAATTATGAGGATGAAGAAAACTCCATAAAATGAGTCACCTATCAAGGAATTTGGGAGATTTGAGGCTATCATGGATTTTGGTAGATTTGAGGCTGTCATGGATTTTGGGAGATTCTATGGGATGAAGAAATCCTTGAAAACCTAAAATCTCCATAAAATAAGAGAACTTGAAATTTAAGCCTCTTAACCAATAATTAATGATTTTCAATGACTTATCACTTGGTCCTTCTTATTTTCAAACATTCTAATCTTCCCTATTTTATATGATCTTGATAAATATTGGGAAGATGACTCCAAAAATGAAAAAAATTGAGGACTTTTCTCTTAAAGAGAAAAGGCAGGGAACCTACAAAGAGAAAAGGAAAAGGGGGTCCTAATTTGTATGGGGCATGTGTGCAAGGAACAACACATACACTGATATCACATCTCCTTCATATTATTCTTCTTCAGTATCGAGTGTTCTCAAATTATTAGCTTCTCATGATTCAAGGCAACATGATATTCATAGTTGTGTTTCCACTACAATTGATTGTGATGATTACTTACATAGCATATCAAACTTGTTTAGTGAATCCAATTTTACATTATTGGTATGAACCTTTAATAATATCCACACCAACATTGTTATCAACCCATCTACATATTTGATTTTTGTTCTAAATCAGCCTTTAGATGGAGCATTTGAGCAACTTTCAGATATTTCACCATTGTATTTGGATCTTGTGCATCATTCATATACTTATATTCTTCTTACATGGGAGGATTTCATGAACCCATCTAGAGTTCATCTTCTCCCACAAGGAATAAATATTGTTTGAAATTTAGGATCACAGTCTGCATTCTTCTTTGAGCATCACTGAACACTACAAGTTCTGTGATCTTATGGTGGTTATCTATAGTATCTATTTTTCTCACCTATGGGGGGAAATTTTCTTGTACTTATATGATATAATTAGTCCTTGGGGGGTCATAAAGATTCCTTATTTCTTTTGCACTTGTACATTTTATTTCATGGCATCATTTCTCTTTTAGAGAGGATTTTAATTTCCCACTAGGTTTTCTTCTTTACTCCACTTTATGAAAAAATTGTACATAAGTACCTAACATGGCCTAGTAGTCAGGACCCATCATCTTTTATACATTACTCCCTAATTTCACTTAAGGGGGAGGGGGGTTGTTAGTGTAAATAATGTCATTATATAACTAGTTAGTTGTAATCACTTTTTAGTTTGAACTATTCATATTTTATTAAGCTTACTTAGGCTATTTGAGATTTTTATCACCTCATGTGGTTGAGACATGTGTCGTCACTTTGTGAGACACCTCTTGCATGTACACTTTCCACTCACTAGAACACTTGTCAAGTGAGCTAACAAGTGTTCCATCATCGAAGGTTTAGTCAATCATTGTGTTTGACTTACCTACCTCCACCACCTTGCCTATATAAGAAAGGTTACTTTGTACATTCTAACCATATCTTGATAATATCATTTGGCTCGGTGTGTGCTCAAATTTTATGGAATTTTATCTTGGCTTTTTCTTTATGATCTTGGCTAATCCTCCCCCAAAAAAACTTGTCATGATCCTAGTTTGTTTGAGGATTTTTCCCTTGTATATATATATACAAAGGTTACTTTATCTATACATGAATAATGTATCTTCCATGTTATATGAATCTAATCAATTCTATGGCTTTATATCATTTTTATTTCTTCTCCCTTTTGCGAAAAATTGTTTTGGTTAGTGCGATTCTTAGCTTCTATGGAGTTTCTCATCAACTCTTACAATATAAACACACATTTCATTGGGGGACCTACAAATTGAAAATCAACTAATAATTAAACCTATGTGAAACACTAAGTCCATAATGAGTAATCCAATTCAAAAAACTAATGATAAAAATTAAAGCACAAAAATTTGAAACTATAAAAAAAAAAATATAACCCTAAACATTAGTCATGTAATATGTTGGTTCACCATGTTGAAAATAAATAAAATGGACTTTAAAATACATATAGGATGTAATGAAATAATAAGTAACTTAATTTAAAAAAAAATAATGCTCTAGATAAATGGGAGATGAGTATGATAATATAGTAAAGTAAGTTAATTAATAATACAATCCAACATGTACTAAATGGAAATGAGGTAGTTGGGGCTTCTAAACTTGAAACCAATGGGAAGTGTGTATTATTTTATGTCACATAGTGATAGAAACCGTTAGCTAAAAATATGATACTAAATTCTGAATTATATGGTAGAAATGTCTAAATTAAAAAATAGAAAGATAGAGATGCAATCATGACAATAATCATGCCTAGAGATATAGTCTTGTATCAATTTATATAATAATGTCCCAAATAGAGTGATCTTTTGTACTTTTAAACAATGTTTGATTAATGATATTTGAAGTAATTAAAATAGTGGTGGTGTTAATGAGCATTATAAGGCTTTCTATGTAAGTGTTGAAGTTCAATATTCCCTTATGCCTCAATCAATTCTTAGAATATTGAGTTAATGGTTAAAGTAAAATACATAAGAGGTGACAATAAATGTCAATATATGGTGAAAATGGATGTCATTGAGCTAATTATTTATTCTTCTTTTAATTAAGTTGACAAAAACTAATGAGTGATTCTATATGATCATGTACTTAGAGTGTGGATTGACAATGGCTATTGAGGGGTTGATTGTTGTTGATGCTAAGATATGATGACTAGTGATTAAATACTTACAAGAGAAATAATAATTTTAATTCTTTTGTGGTCTATAATTAATGAGTTATAAAAATTTCGTAGGATAATGTCATTAAATATATAACCCTAGATACATAATTGAAATAGTTGGAATGCTTTTTGATGGGTAGTGGTTAGATTATGATATAGCTAACCCTAGAATGCAATGGTTCAATTTTTTAAAGAGGGATATGTGATCATGTGCAAGTGACCCTATTCAAGGGTAGAATCATAGTTTTAATATTATTTTAAAATGAGTAAAATGATCAAAATTAGGTTAGACAAGTCCTTAATAGAGTGATGGAACATAGCTAACAATTAGAATAGATAGTTTGTTAGTGAATGCAATAAAATAAAGCAACAAAGACACCACTTAAATATCTAAAATACTTTTAAATAGTCATTGATTTCCTTCTATCTATATTTGACACGCCATTTCCCTAAGTCATATTAAGGATTAAAAATATTTCTACTCTAATTATGTATAATTTTTTACATCTATATTTTGGATTATACTTCATGACCTTACATCAAGATGAAAAAGAACATGACAATTCATTATATCAAATTTCATTAACTTTGAAATGTTTCCATAGTCTATGATAGTGATTGGGAGTACTTCTAGATGAAATTATGTAATAATTTTTAATATCAAAAGAGAAAAATACAAAATATATGTACATTTTTTCTTTCATAGAAATAAAGCAACAAAGAAACTACTTAAATATTTCAAAGACTTTTAAATAGTTATTGAATTCCTTCTATCTATGTGGGACATAATATTTCCATAAATTATTAGTGATCAAGAATATTCTCAATATAATTATGTATAAAATTGAAAATTCACTAACTATGAAGTGTTTCTATAGTCTATGGTAGTGATTGCAAGTATTTTTAAATGGAGTTGTGTAATAATTTTTAACATCAATAAGGGAAAAGTAAAAAATATACACATTATTTCTTTTATACAAATAGAGCAACAAAGAAACCACATAAATATTTCAAAGAATTTTAAATAGTTATTGACTTCCTCCTATGTATATGGGACATAATATTTCCATAAGCTATATTAGTTATCAACAATAACTTTGCTATAATTATGTATAAATTTTTATATCAATATTTTGGTTGTACTTCGTGATCCATCATCAATATGATAAAAACACGACAATTCCTTATATCAAATTTCATTAACTTCAATTGTAAGCTCAGAAGAATGTTCCACCCAATCTCCTCTCCCCCTCCTGTTATATGTGTACTAACTGTATCTACATTATGAATGATTGAAATTGTGGATCTTCATCTATTAATTTTAGGCATGTGACATTGTTTAATAATACCTCTTAAAATACTTCATGATCTATCATCAAGATGACAAAAACATGACAATTTCTTATATCAAATTCATTAACTTCAATTATAAGCTCATAAGAATGTTCCACCCAAAACCCTCTCCACCTCCTATTAGGTATGTGTATACTAATTGTATCTACATTATGAATGATTGAAATTGTGGATCTTCCTCTATTGACTTTAGGCATATAACATTGTTTAAAAATACCTCTTAAAATACTTCATGATCTATCACCAAGATGACAAAAACATGACAATTCCTTATATCAAATTTCATTTACTTTGATTGTAAGCTCATAAGAATGTTCCACCCAATCTCCTCCCCCGCTCCTATTAGGTATATTTGGAATAATTATATCTACATTATGAATGATTGAAATTGTGGATCTTCCTCTATTGACTTTAGGCATGTGACATTGTTTAATAATAACTCTTAAAATACTTCATGATCTATCATCAATAAGACAAAAAAATGATAATTCCTTATATCAAATTTCATTAACTTCAATTGTAAGATCATAAGAATGTTCCACCCAATCTCCTCTCCCCCTCCTATTAGGTATATTTGTAATAAATATATGTACATTATGAATGATTGAAATTGTGGATCTTCCTCTATTGACTTTAGACGTGTGACATTGTTTAAAATACCTCTTAAAATACTTCACAATCTATAATCAAGATGACAAAAACATGACAATTCCTTATAACAAATTTCATTAACTCTGGATGTAAGCTCATAGGAATGTTCCTCCAACGTCCTCACCTCCTCCTATTAGGTATATTTGTAGTAATTGTATCTACAGTATGAATGATTGAAACTATTGATCTTCCTATATTGACTTTAGGTGTGTCACATTGTTTAATGATATCTCTCAAAATACTTCATGATCTATCATCAAGATGATAAAAACATGATAATTCTTTATATCAAACTTCATTAACTTCAAATATAAGTTCACCGGAATGTTCTTCCCAATCTCCTGTACCCTCCCATTAAATATATGTGGACTAATTATATCTACATTATGAATGATCGATACTGTAGAACTTCCTGTATTGACTTTGGTTACGTCTGCTTAAATCTTGGCCTTTCATTTTAAAAGGCTTGTGGGGTTTCTGAAGGTTCAGCCATGGGGTCTTCGTACTCATACTAAGTCCTTTTTTTCTTTTTTCCTTGTCGTAGTCTAATTAATTTTTTGTTTGCTTTTGCTATTCTTCTGCATCGTAATTATTGTTCGCTCACCACTGTCATGCAAAATAGTTCCGTTAACTTACTCGAGTCTTTCGTGAACGTTGTCCCGACCAATTTCATTTTCAGGGCAGAAACATGTGGAGAAATTTTGTACTGATTCGTCGTCATTGCTGCAAACTGTCGGTGGCTGCGAGAGATTGTCGTGCTCAAACTTGGTTGGACGCATTGGAATCTCCAGTTTGTGAAGAAACTGGAATTCTGAGCAGGTTATCAAGAGTCAAATAGAGCAGTCATTCAACTGCAGTAAAAGGTGGTCCTTACAAAGTTTAAACGTGCTTGCCTGTTTTACCAAAAGATAACGTATGGCCTTTGTTGAGTGAGACGTTTTTAATGGTGATGTAACAGCTTGACAGTTGCAGACGACTGGTTGACGTTGAAGATCAACTGGTACATTTATGTAAAAGGAGCCTTTCCCTGCAACATGAAGAATTTTCGGGTCTTTTTTGCTTCCTACGTAGCCGGATTTCAGAGACACAAGCGTAAGGTTTTTTTCTTCGTCTACAATTTGCAGGTAACTCATTACTGTTCTGTTGAAAGGTAGATTTGTGGGTATCAGGTAAATTCACAGTCAGCAATTTACTATTGGAAAATTTATCGTCAACAATTCGCTGTCATGACAAATTCATCTTAATGAAAATTTATCAAAATCGAAAAAATTAATCGTAAACTTTTAAAGTGATGAATTTTCCGCGATGATGAATTACTGGTGGTGAATTAGATGAATTTATCATGACAGTAAATTTTCCTGCAGTGAATTATTGACAGTGATTTTTTCTTAAAACCAGATCTGTGTTCCGGAACAGAGAGGATTAATCTAAAACATGGGTAAACTATGGTAAAGCTGTGTTTAAGGAATTTCCTGAGTTCTCTGTCGTTTCATAATGAGTCCTGTATAACATCACATCGAGGGCCTACATCTGATGGCCATATTTGGGCATTTTCGTCTAATATACAATCAATCTTTGTCTTCACAAGTTGTCAAGAAAAGCTTGCTTTTTAAGACCGTCCCACAGTATATGCTAGGCATTTGCCAAACCTAATCTTTGAAATTGATGGGCCTACTTATTAAGTATTGTTCCTTCTACTTTTTTCTACATAGCCACTTAAAATTTTCATTTAAGTTTGATTTAAATATCTTTAACAGTAAAAGTGTAGAAACATGCATCCCCATTAAATACAAATGTATTGTAATAATATAATGTTAGTATTTTATAGTTATTAATTGTTTAAGAAAGAGTTTTTAAAAATATTAGTCAATTTAAGAAACACCATATAATATAGGAGGGTTTTAATTGAATTAAATCACAAAGAATTTAAACGTTTGATATGTTGATCATAATGTATAAAGAGTTTATGCTTAGTGATCAAGTTATGTCACAGTGTGTTTTAACAATCCTTTTGTTCAACTTGCTACAGCTATTCAAGAGCAACAATTAAACTCACAATACTCTTATCTCACCTTCAAATTCCATGTCTAAGAATAATCCTACCAAATCTAGCAAGTCTAGGTGTAGGGGCATACTAATTGCTACTATTATTATGACATCCTTGCTTGATCTAGTAACACTATAATCCCTAGCATGAGCAAGAACCAATGTTCATGTCAACATCTCTTGCACTATGGGTTTCTTTACCTTTACCAGTCTTTGCCTCCACACCATCCATGAGGCTTTTGTGTAGTTCTAAAATGAATTAGACACTGAGGATGGATCAAAGGTTAGTTTTTCATTTGCCTTGATGTCAATGTCTTTAGGAATATTTTTATTGACATGTGATGCCCCTATTAACATTAATGGAGAGTGATAGAACATTAATGTGATTAGGGGTCATATACCCTTATAACATGTATGTACTATTCTAATATAAGGTTATAAAATCTTATGTTATAAAAAATATACTATTTAATAATTAATAATCAAACGATAATTAAATTATTTATTTATGAGTAGTTGCTTTGAATAGGTGTGACTAATACCTTTTAAGATATTTTTTCACCCTTACTCCTATATTTAAGGAAGCTTTCTCTCATTTGAGAGGGTGTGAATTTAGAGATTTATAGTGAATTATATCACTATGCATAAGAGGTATTATTAGCCATGTGGAAGTTTGAAGAGGAGTGTCCCCAAGTTCAGTTTATGTTTTAATAGACTATTTTTGTAGTTGTTTTAATAAAATTATTCAAGTTATGGGTTTTTTTATTGTAATATATCTTTGTCACACTTGCATAACATTGACTATTCTTGACATGATGACTATCTAATTCATTTTCATTTCAAGATAAACACAAATAAGATGTATCTTTTGAGTGTGTATGACTTGCATAGTTGAACACTTCATAAAATATAATAGTTGTGCCACTACATCGAGATGGAAAAAATTAGTAACACAAACTTTACATAAAGGAAAACTAGAGCATGACCCAATAGCATGTACTTGGTCAATTACGTTAAAACATTTATCAACTAGTGGTGATCAATAATGGTTGAAGGCATAACACTTATACAATGGAGTTGAAATCTAGGGACAAACTAGTAATATGATAGAACAAATACTTTTAATAATCTAATAATGACTTATCATTCCCATGAATAGGTTTATTATTACTATAGACACATCAGAATTTGGATAGATCATTTGAAATGATACATATATTTGTATTTATAGGAACTATGTTCTATTGAACCGGATATAATAAAAATGGATTTGTTTAAAACACAATGATAATGAATAGTGTGGAAAGTTTGGGATTTTCTCTGAATGGCCAATTTTTTAGATCTAGTGAGTCAAAAAGTTCCAAATTTTTGAAACTTGAAGTATTTTATTTGAACAATTTTATGTTAAGCTAAATGTAATAATTTTGAATTAAAATTAGAGTTGGCTAATTCTAAATGTAACCCATTACCCACTCTAGGAAATATTGTCTTAATGCAACTCAATATAAGCTTAAGTAAATAAACTAATATATTCCTAGTCACTACTAGTGGGAAGTAGCCAAGATAAAGTTAATTAGTATATGATCATCTATTTTCTAATTTTTTAGATAAAATTAAAATATTAAATATAAAAATGGATATAAATTTTCTCCAAAGGACGGTGTTTACAAATCATAAGAATGTACCATAGAATTTTCTAATAATCATCAAAAATAGATTAATCCATAAAAAATAACAAACTCGTGTCAAGGTTTTTAAGTACTCTACTCAAATACACTAAAAAATGGTTAGTATTTGCTAACATGACTTTGATGAATTCTTTTAAATCCATAGAAAAGGAACACTAGAGATATTATAAAATGGCCTTACACAATTGTGTTGATTGAGCACAAAGAGGTTTCCCGTCAACTTTAATATGTCTTCTATTATAACCTATAAAAATGATTAGTATGGCCTAAGTTACTCTAATACCACGCTAGAAAATAAGATCTTAGGATACTAATTATTATAATAAATAAAATGAGAATCATATAAGCATATACTTTACACATTACACAAGATACACATGGGAAAAGCCTTTCAGATAAAAAAATTCCATAAAGCATCATTTTATTAAAACACATACAAAAATAGTCTATTTAAACATAGACTAAACTTGGGGACACTCTTACACATACTTCAACATGGCTAATAATACCTCATGTGTGTTGGTGTAAATAAAGTTTTTTACCTAGTTAATTCATTACTAGGGGCATTAGGGGACCTATTTGCATGCTAAGTTTACTTAGGTCTTAAGAAGGAATCTTTCTAGAAGGTGTTAGTTGTCATTAGATCTTATCTTATCTTTTGAAATTTAACACATATGTCCTAGGTAGTTGTTGATGGCATTTTCTGCACAACAACAACTTTGACAAGATTCAAGTATCCTATCTCTCTTGAAAGGTAAATCTCTATCAGCAAGCCTCAAGAGATAACCCTAAGGTCTCTAATGTCAGGTCTTGACAATGTGTAAATAGCTCAGATAATATGTGAAAATGTTGGTAATCACAAAGGGACCTTACTACAAGAAAATACTGAATCTTCAAACTTATCAGATCTAGCAATATGGTGATACTTCAAATCCTAAATCTAACCTAGATAATAAAAGAAATAGCAAAAGATAAGCATTCCAAAGAGACTTCTAAGATTAAAACTAATCCTAAGATTAACAGTGCAAATGAAAACATACTTGAAATAGACCAATCCCTCAGAAACTAATTCTTGTTTGACCCAGATAAATCTACAATCTTACAAAAATAGTGCAATCTTCTAAGGCACGAAAGATTTTCAAATCATGAACATTCATCCAAAACAATCCTATTGCAATTGAAATGAAAAAACATTCACAATTGAACTAAGTACAATGAATATCAAAGCCCAGGCTAACTTTACAAAGCAACCAATAATTAGCTAGCTGCAAAAAGAATGGACTAGAGATTGTTGCAACACTTCAAGCATCAAATCATAAACACCATTAAGTCATCTAACATATATCAACTAAGCTTAAGCAATTTCAAAAGATAGAATCACAAGAACCATTCCAGATAAACTAACACAATAATGACACAAAATCACAATGCCTTTACTTGCATTAAATCATCCAAAGTAGCAACAATTCTAGTCTTTTGTTACAACACTTGCTTGAAAATAACCTAACTACTAACTTCTTGCTCTAATGCTTAATTCGCTCCAATGTAAAACTATTTAGCTCTTTCAAAAGAGGAAATATCCCTATTTATAGAGATTACATCTTATGTCGGCCCAGACAGGGTTACAAAACAATAGGCCCCAAAAACAAGTCGGCCAAGAAGAATTCAAAATCAAGTAAAATATGCATTAAATGCATGTGTTCCATATAGGTCGGCCTAGGATCTCCAACATGGTTTGATCCAATGCATGTGAAGAATGAAGATGAATAATGGGGAAGCACAAATTCTAATGAGGCATTGCATTAACTGCTCTCCCCTTTGTCCTTATCTCATTCCACTTTATCCCACACCATCAAAAATACCTTCTCCAAGTTGGCTATAGGTGGAATAACTAACACCTTAATTTTCCTCTCAATGGATTTAATGTCCTCTCTTGACTGCTTAACAACCTTATCCCAATCCACCTTTAGGGTTTGATACTTATCCATCACTGCAATGTATGTGGCTGCATCATCTAACTAGTGTTTGGTAACTAGGTCCTCACTGATTGGAGAATATACATCACGCCAACATTTTCTCAATTGCTCCAAGTTCAGATGTTTTGGTGCAAACCTTTTTCTTCCTGTCATAACTTCAAAGAAGGAAATGCACTTGTTGTAGATTTCAATTAGGGTATCCTCAATTTTCTTTCCTTGCTTATGCACTTTCTTCAAAACCCTTTGCCTTATTTGCAAAGCTTGCCATTCCCAAAGTTCTGCAACTTTGGAAGAAGGAAGAATTCCATCACCTACCAGCTTATCTTTAGTGTATCCCATGATGGTCTTAGTCTTTTGCAACAAGAGATCAACATCCTCCTTATCTTGAACTAGTACATTCTTCAACCACTCTATTGATATTATAGCATCTCCACCAGTTGACATGATATCTTTAATGGCACTATCTCCTTTGGCTTCCACTCCCTACAACCAGTTTAGTGTGGCATGTGTAGTGGTTTTCATCTTCTCCAACTCAGTTATTGTCTCTTGTGGTAGAAAAATTGCAGTAGATGATGAGGAGCTGATTTGGCTGATAGATTGCAAGGGCTTCATCAAATCTTGTAGATACCTCTTCAGTTTCTCATTCTCCTTCTTCAAATATTGCTTAGCTTGCACCTCTTTCTTCAATCTGCTCAAAATAGTAGCACTGGAACCTTCAAATTCTTCAACCTCCCGCATCATGGAGGCAGATCCCAAGCTGATAGTTTGTACACTATAATCTTTTCCAGTCACTTCATCCTTACTCTTATCTATACAAGGGTGGAAATGTGAATCACCTTGTTATTTGCTTCATCTCTCTCAATCCTAGAGATAACCCTGGCTTTCTTCTTTTCTTTTCCTTTTCCTATGTTTTCCAGTAATTCATCCTAGTTGGGAGGAGTATCATCCACCATAATTTGTTTACTCTTTAATTCCTTATCCAGCCAAGTAGGAACAATGGAATCCAATAGCACATTACCTTGTCTAACCACATCCTATTGCCCTTTAGAGGAATCCATATTCAGATTTTTCTCATCAGGAATTTCTTCAATTTTATCTTCACTTCCCTTCCTTGGATTCCTATCCTCTTCCTTATCATGTTCTTCTTCTTCATGCATTGGTGAAGGGGTCTTGATTGGCACTTCCTCTCTTTGTGGAGGTCTATCTTCTTCATTTCCTGCAGGTGAATCCTCATAAGTCACCAAAGGGGACTGCAATATCTTCTCTATTTCTACCTCTATACTGTAGAGTTCACCTTCTCATAATTCTTCTTCTCCTTGATCTTGGTGACCCCACGCATCCTTGGATTCACTTGGTACATCATGAGATTCATGAAAAGGAAGGGTATCATCATGACGCTCTATGGCAGGGGTAGCTAAGGGGACATCTTTCTTTGGTGCACTATCCTTGGGAGGAGTCCTTGACCTCCTTGTGTATACTTGAGTCTTCTCCCCTGAACTCTCCACATTCACTACTGGCGGGCCTATTTCTTCTTTCTCCTTATAAGATTCATCTTGCTTCTATGAAGTCTGAGATACCCTTCTCCTTTTGAGCTCAGGAGAACTATCTCTCTCTTCCTCCTCATCGGGTTGTTCTTCTGTAGACTTCCTTGTTCTTGGAATATGCTTCCTCTTTTTAGCAATTGGTTTCCTTTGTTTTCCCCCTTCTTTTGCTTGAGAAACCTTGATCTTTATTTTAAAAGGGGAATCTTCCTTAGCTTTACCTTTAGAAACCAGCTCACCTAATTCCTCAGTAGTGGAATGAGACTCCAAGTCCCCCATACCATAGGTGCATTGCACACCTTTACTTTCTAACTCCCAAATCTTGTGTTTGAGCCATAACTTGGTGTACTTGATTACTAGAGTCATGATCTGCTTTAATTTTTTCTTCTCTTCCTCCATCCAGTCTATCTCTCCAACGAATTTATCCTTCAAAGCTTCATAATCATGGCCTTGAATCAAATCTCCATCATCTTCAATTTGATCAGGAATAGCCTTTATGTTGTATAGTCAGACCAAGTTCACTGGAAACCTAGAGAACTTCTTTCTTTTAACTTAAAATTCATCCTTACTGTTAGCCCAATAATCCTCTACATCATCCTTATGGCTGTATTCCTTGCCGGTCGTTCTTTGTGCCTCACTAGTCCTATCAAATTTGGATCTCTTAGAATGGAAGGAGAGACCCAAAGTGCTCATTTCCTCCTCCAAAGAATGGGTTGAATTAATAGAGGGGCAAGCCTCATTACTGCCTATTCTCAAAGGAAAATCACCACCAAAGCAGTCTTGTGTTTGTCTTTCTTAGCACTGGCATCAAAATCATAGATCTATCTTGTGACTTCCAAAAGTATGATGTGATTGGTGGGATATCTAGGGAGTCTATATGGGGCCCTCTATAAACCATCTATTCTAATGTATGAGAAGGTAGGGAACTGGATAAACCAAGCTCCAAACCTCTTGATTAGCTCCTTGGCATTGTCTCAGATTCTGACATGCTCTGCACCCTATAATAACTTGGTGATGTACATGGTGAATGCGTCATTCACCCTCCTATAACTTGTGCTACCCAAGTGTAATTGTGGGTACACCTCATAAGTCACATCTTGCCCAAACATGCCCCTTCTGCTTAGCCCCTTATATGGATGGAACCTTGCAAGTGCATAGACCAAGTAAGAGGTCATTGTGAAGGTATTTGTCTACAACACATTGCACATTTTTTCGTGTATCATTGCACTTATAATGCCTGCCCAATGGTAGTCAATATTTCGCTCCATCCTCACAATGACATGGAACATCCAGTTTTCAAATACTCTTGCACTCTTCAATCCTACCACCCTACTGAGGAGTGTGATAGCATCATACTATTCCTTTTTGAATTTTGCTCTGAATAGTTGCTTGGACAACTTGGAGAAGTGATACTTGGGTTTCTCTAGCCAAGAATTGACGACTTGTTGTGATTTGATGATGTCTTCATCATAATACTTCTTTTCTATGTCCATATCAAAACCCACCACATGAGACCTATCAGGCATGTCAAAGGTCTGGGCTATAGACATAGGGTTAAGATTTTCCACTATTCTTCATTGAGGACCAACTATCCTTTGTGTGCCCCTGTCATAATGTCTGACACATTCTAGCACCAACTCATAGCATTGAACTATGGGAGGGAATCTTGCTACATGAGCCAATCTTGACTTCAATATCACTAATAGATTTGACTGCAAAATACGACGAAACAGATCGACGAAATATGTAAAATACGATGTTCGTCAGGTGCTTGTAAAATTTGATGTGTAATTTCCAATTTTTTTGAAAGTTTATCCCCGACGTTCGTCGAAATTTTGACGAACCTGGCGTTCGTCGAAATGTCGGCTATTATTTTCATTGAATGTTCGACAAACATGAAAAATTAAAAAAAATCAAATTGTGGCCGACATAAAGAAAAGTGAGTTCGCGCCTGATTTATTGCGACAGCATTTTGCTCTACTTCAGACAGTTTGTGGAGAACTAAGGATGATTTTCTTGGGAAAAATCAGAAAAATTCAAGAAGATATCATCGGTTGAGGGTAGTCATTGTCTTTTTGCAGAATTCAGTTGTGAAGTCAGATTTGTAGTTCCAAGTTTGAAAATCATATTTTAAAGCAACATCTTCAGATTTCATTTTTAGAGGTTAAGGGTTTTGAGAATTTCATGTCCAGTTTTTGTTGTGTGGAATCACCATAAGATCCTATGAAGGAACAGTTCTTGTGACTGTAATTATGTGATCCATAACTCTATTGGTCATGTGCACAATTGTGCTATAACAAATATGGGATGCATTCATGTGTGACCCAAGTTTAATGTGGCTATGTTGTGATAGAAATGGAGGCACTCATATAATGTAGTTAATTCAGGTTGTATAATGTAGGTGTCAATAATCATCATTGGGTGCATTCAGGTTGTCTCAAGTTTAACATGATAGGATGTAATTATAGCATGATCGAAGAGTGATTACCTCTTGCTGCAATAAAGAGCCTATAACTCTGGTTGATATGCAGAGTGGTTGTGTTATATCAATTATGTAGTGCATTCAAGCACAAACCATGTTTAATGGGCTATTCTAGAGAGTGATCAAGATTTTCTAAACCTTATGAATGTTACTTGACATATATTTGCATAATCTGAAATTCCTTCAGAGGCTTTTGAAGTATCAATGTATCCTATATAGGGTTTAGAATGATTTCTTTTAATTAAAAAATAAATAAAGATGTATTTCCCTGTAATTAGATGTGTGGAGATCTCCTAAATCCCTAGCACACTATCCTCTTTGGCACTGTATTCATTACTTAGCTACTAGGTTTTGCATGTGACATCTTTAATATCTTCATGGTATTGGCTTTTAAATGGAGTCTTTGCTTCAATCATTTTTCATGATGACGCAGGGACCGCGTCACCTTCAATCTCTCTTCTAAGAACGCTGTCTTAAGCTAGACTGCATAGTATGCATATAAAGCAGGTCCTTCATACCTGCCATTGTTCCAAACCACCACTCACTGCCTTGCTGAAAATGTTGCCTCCATAAGCACAATAACATGCTTTAAAATCATGGTTGCCAGTGATTGACCATTAAGCTCACCACTTTCATCATGAAGATACAATAAAATTTTTGTCTTCAAACTCAAGGCATTATGGAAGATAACATTGTGAATTGTTTATTGTGTATGATTCAATTTTCTTGCACATTTACTGCTTTGCTAACTTCTTTTAAGATTGGGTATTGCACCCTCAGCCGCAATCTCAAACAGCTCACTCACTATCACTTGAAGATTCCTTTCATGAGCATCCTTCTATAAAATCAAACTATGCTTTATAGACTGCCTACTTACTACAGGGGACTCATTGTTTCATGGTATTGTAGTTCTTAAGATTCTTCAACCTTATTGACACTACTTCACAGTCCACAAGGTATTATTCACTATTTTCCCATCTTTGGTGAGTCTCAAAACACTGCTCAAACATGCAATCCACTACCTCCATTATACAATATTAATGGCTAAGAAGAAACATTGAACCTATGATTACCACTGTTACTTCATTTGGACAGTCATTCCCTAATTGTATTTGCCTTGTCTAACACTACCAAAAGCATTTGAAAAACCCTTAAGGTCAGCAAGGGGGTAAAGAAACTCACTGTTAAAATCTCCACTTTACTATGCAAGGTTTGAGCTTTATTATCTTGTCACTGCTTAGCCTATTTTTTACTGTCACATCTCAAGTGACTGTCATTCTTCTTACCGTAGATTGCATTTACAGATGTCAGTAAGCTACATAGTGTGCTTGTTATTGGCTACAATCTTTAGATTGCAAGATTTTGTTATTACCTACATTGTCTCAATCTTTCTAGTATTGCAACCTCACTAATCTGCTATAGTTATTGTTTATGTTTCTATGGAGGCCTAAGGTTTGTACCCTAATCATGCCCTTACCAATGCTTCTGTTGTTTTTTATTAGGGCTCTCTCAATGTTGAGGGCCCTAGGGATAAGCTCGTCATAAGAAGTGACACATTGCATCTTTACCTAAAAGGATAAATCCATATTGACATTAGCAATGATGATTCCGAATCATTTCTCCATAGGAATGGGTCACTTGCTCTTACTAGCTAAGCACCTCTCCATTTTTGTAGGAATTTTGT
Organism: Sequoia sempervirens; assembly: GCA_007258455.2. Classification (NCBI taxonomy): domain Eukaryota; kingdom Viridiplantae; phylum Streptophyta; class Pinopsida; order Cupressales; family Cupressaceae; genus Sequoia; species Sequoia sempervirens. Next base: position 253,853,631 of record VDFB02105785.1, on the reverse strand, counting down.
GATCAAGTTCAATATTTTTGATTTTAGGAGTCTTAATGGTTAAAATCATGAGTAAAATTAGAATTTAATGGTTTTGGAATTAGCATTGTAAAGAAGTGTTTTTTGGAGTTATTAACTTGGACTATCTTCTCTTTAGGGAGGTGGTTTGCATGCAAATTTTTTTGGTGTAAAATATCAGAATTATTAGATTATGTTACCTACCTATGAATAAAAATTATTGGAGTGTGGGTTTGATATTTTTTGAAGATCTAAATAGTCAAGCTTGGTAAAGAAAAATCATGTCAGATAATATTAGTCCAGAACAAGATGAAGAGACACTTGAGTAAGATTGTAGGAGCTAGATTAAAGAAGGGTGATGGGAATGTTATTGTCCTTGCAATGGTACAGGGCTTAAAAGACTGAATGACTTTTAATCACAACGGCTGAGAAACATTGTCGGCAACATGGTCACAGAAAAGGGGGGCATGATTATCGTCCATTGGTAAGTTGTTCATTATATATGTTTATATTGATTGAATTTGTAAATGTTTATTTTTTTTAACATTTTATATATATACATATATATAATCACTTGATCATGATCATGGTTTATTTATTGTCTATCATTATTATA